>OY292339.1:10060000-10522500 GCA_958496145.1 Heliothis peltigera
GACGGCACTATCGCGGTATATTTTCACTATTGGAATTTATTGTCCTGTTGTCTACGTGTTGTTATTTAGTCAAGCTTTTCTGTTTTCAAATATTTGTGAATATTATACGGTATTTTTTTGTTTTATGCATGTGGCTTGTCGATAATTTGACGTCTGCATAAGATACAAAATCATGTAGACGGGAAATTAAGTTGGAAATGACGGGAATGTGAATATTTCTTCAATAAATATCTCTACTATAATATTTTTTTAAAGTAGCACAATAAATCAGAACAGTTAAAGCAAGTTTGGAATTCATAACCAACGTTCAGTTCTTAAAATCTTTTAAATTATAATGAAACTCGGGCAGACCCACAGTAAGCCCTAGCACACACAATCTCGCAAAAAAGTCGTCACATAAAATCGGAAACTGTCATTTACCATTTTCCAATACGTCGTCCGCATACGATAACGATACTGCATCGTCGCGATTTCAGAAAAATTGCATCCAATATTCACTAGTCTGGAATTGTATTGAACGGTAATAAAATTAATTTGATACAGAACCTCTTACATTTGCGTATGTGTGTAACAGGCTTAATTGTCGACTTTCAATTTTTGTTGAAGATCGTGTGTGCTGAATTGATTGAGTATAAAGTATGATGAAAAGTTTTGTAGGGTAAATGTACTGGTGTAAGTAATTGTGCTGGTTTTTTTACTAGGACTACAAAGCAGAATAGCTGCTGTATATAGTATTTCTACGTTATTGCCTGGTCTGTCATTTCTTGTCGTGAATATTTGAATTATTGATGGCCTCATTATGTATATGTAGTCTTATTTTGTTCCCTTTTTTGTTTTGTCAATATCTTTATGTATTAATTGTTGTTAAATAAATGTTTTCTCTATATATTTATATGCGTATTGGAAAAAATATATCCTCGACTCTACGAGTATTGCTTTGATTAAATATTTAATGCTACTGATAAAATTAATCACCCTTTATAAAACAAGCTTCATAAGATAACTTACTAAGAATACAGTCTAAACACTTACCACCTAGACAAATGCCAGTCGCCAAACGCAGTGTATACCACATTAGGGCGAGCCGGGCAACTCGGGTCATATGGCCAAACTGGGCAAGCCGGGCAAGGCGGGCAATCCGGGCAAACTGGGCCAAAGTGCAGGTGCCACGTCATCTGATTTATACGACGATTTGTCATTGGTCCAAACCGCAGTGACCTTTGTGTTACGACAATGTGTGGTTAAGATTTGGGTGGCTTGCGTTACTCGGGAAATGAACTTTATGGGGAGGAATTTTTCTCTTGATCGCTTTACTGAAAAATTGTCTAAGATTAACTTTGAAGGGATTAAAGTCAGAATGAACTAATATCTAGTATTTTTCTTATAAGTTTAAACGGTTTATAGTTCCATAAGATATACGGAGCATTAAATGCAGCTATACTACACTTCTACATATTGTAATTGTGCTTTTGAAAAGTATACTAGACTACTTAACTACTGTCAGTGGTTTTACCCACGTCCATGGGGATCTTCTCCGTGGATCAGTATAAAAATTAGCCTGTAGCCTTCCTCGATAAAAAGGGTATTTAACACTGAAATATATTTTTCAAATTTGACTAGTAGTTCCTGAACTTGCTTGCAAAAAAATAAGCAAGATTTGCAGCTCTGTAATATTTTTAGAACACTTTCTTATAATATCTGCGAATAAAAACAATACCGTTATACATAAATATGTATGTATAATGTATGTACGTTTCAATTTCTTTTGAATTTCTTTCAAAAATTTAACATACCTTTTTATCTCCAACAAAATTCTACCGGAAATTACAAGTAGGTACGTACCCCTCAATAAACTACAAACCTACTTTTGTACCAGAAAACAAATACGTGGGTAACCTTCTAAATAATACCCGTACGGGGAATAAGTTGCCAATATATCTTGCCGCAGCAGTTAGCGCTGGCAACATTTTTGAGGCTGAAGACAAAGCCGCTCGTGGGATTAGCTCAGTGATTAATTACTAGAAGCGTCTATAAGCGATAGTGGGGATGTAGGGCGCGATACAATAGGTCGGTTTTCCTGTTTTGTTTAGTTATTTTGATTACACTCCTATACTGAAGAAAGTACTTAATTTATCCTATGTTTGATATGTATGTCTTTACAGAAATAGGTTTATAAGTACGTTTATCCGCTGTCTAGTACCCATAGTACAAGCTCTGCTTAGTTTAGGACTAGATGACTAGTTTAGGTACATTTATTTGGATGAGGAGTTATCTGGTGCGCTTGTCGTTTCGTATAAAAATTTGTTCGTGAAAGTGTATCATAGTTAGTGTTAGAAAGAATATACGAGTACTCGTAAGCTTCAGAAATAACGTGTCTTGTGTTTTTATAGTTAAATTGTTTGTGCCAACGGTTTCGAAACTGTTTCTTATACTATTTATAATACATATTTTTTATACTATGAATAGGAGTTAAAAGCCGAAAATTTTATTTGTGCTGATCTCATGAATCAGTAGCCTGAATTGAAAAAATATTTTAGTAGGTATTAGATAGTTCATTTATCCAAGAAGGCCCTTATTGAAATATGTATGTAGGGCTGCAACTGCTGTAAGTACTGTCAGTAAAATCCTTAAAAGCATAACAAAGCCTACAAATTCCCCATAGTGTTTTTATATTAGTGTACCGTGAGCAACATAGGACATAAAGCGAAGAACACACTAGGTGTCGGCTGGTAATTCGACTATTAATCACGCGACCGCGCGCCATGTGCACTACTCACACTGCATCATAAATACTGGATGCTTTTATTCGTCACGATGCGGGCACGATACGATTGTGTAGCGTCATATTATTTTTTTCCGACCATGTGACTATAGAGTCCCGGATTTTAGAAAGGTGAACGTGAAGCCGAAGCCGACACTCTGAAGCCCTTTTGAGACAACTTTGATATATGTAATGATGACACATAACCGGCGATTATCGATGTATACACTATGGAAATGTACCCAAGGACAATCCCCGGTTTGTGCTAAACTATTGCTATCTATGGAAGAAAAACTACTTGGGCTATTTGTGATGGGATGCTAGTGGATAAGGGAAGGGAAAACTATGGGGACTATGGCCCCTGCCGATGACAATGTAATAAATACATGTAAAAATGGCAGGAGGAGACTCGCCAGCTCACTTACCGGTGTCAAGTGTCGAGTGTCAAGTGTCGAGTGTCAAGTGTCAAGTATCGAGTGTCAAGTGTCGAGTGTCAAATGTCGAGTGTCAAGTGTCAAGTATCGAGTGTCAAGTGTCAAGTGTCGAGTGTCAAGTGTCGAGTGTCAAGTGTCGAGTTTGAGTGTCACATGTCGTGTCGAGTGTCAAGTGTCAAATATCGAGTGTCAAGTGCCGAGTGTCAAGTGTCAAGTATCGAGTGTCAAGTGTCGAGTGTCGAGTGTCAAGTGTCAAGTGTCGAGTGTCGAGTGTCAAGTGTCGAGTGTCAAGTGTCGAGTGTCAAGTGTCAAGTGTCAAGTGTCGAGTTTGAGTGTCGCATGTAGTGTCAAGTGTTGAAAGTTGCGGAGTGGTGAGTGTCGAGTTTGAGTGTCACATGTCGTGTCGAGTGTCAAGTGTCAAGTATCGAGTGTCAAGTGTCAAGTGTCGAGTGTCAAGTGTCGAGTTTCAGTGTCGCATGTCGTGTCGAGTGTCAAGTGTCGAGTGTCAAGTATCGAGTGTCAAGTGTCAAGTGTCGAGTTTCAGTGTCGCATGTAGTGTCAAGTGTTGAAAGTAGAGTGGCGAGTGTCGAGTTTGAGTGTTACATGTCGTGTCGAGTGTCAAGTGTCGAGTGTCAAGTATCGAGTGTCAAGTGTCGAGTGTCGAGTGTCAAGTGTCGAGTTTCAGTGTCGAGTTTCAGTGTCACATGTAGTGTCAAGTGTTGAAAGTTGAGTGGCGAGTGTCGAGTTTGAGTGTCACATGTCGTGTCGAGTGTCAAGTGTCACATATCGAGTGTCAAGTGCCGAGTGTCAAGTATCGAGTGTCAAGTGTCGAGTGTCGAGTGTCGAGTGTCAAGTGTCAAGTGTCGAGTGTCAAGTGTCAAGTATCGAATGTTGAGTGTCATATGTAGTGTCGAGTGTCAAGTGTCGAGTTTCAGAGTCGAGTTTCAGTGTCGCATGTAGTGTCAAGTGTTGAAAGTTGAGTGGCGAGTGTCGAGTTTGAGTGTCACATGTCGTGTCGAGTGTCAAGTGTCACATATCGAGTGTCAAGTGCCGAGTGTCAAGTATCGAGTGTCAAGTGTCGAGTGTCGAGTGTCGAGTGTCAAGTGTCAATTGTCGAGTGTCAAGTGTCGAGTGTCAAGTGTCGAGTGTCACATGTCGTGTCGAGTGTCAAGTGTCGAGTGTCAAGTGTCGAGTGTCAAGTGTCAATTATCGAGTGTCAAGTGTCAAGTGTCGAGTGTCAAGTGTCGAGTTTCAGTGTCGCATGTCGTGTCGAGTGTCAAGTGTCAAGTATCGAGTGTCAAGTGTCGAGTGTCAAGTGTCAAGTATCGAGTGTCAAGTGTCAAGTATCGAATGTTGAGTGTCATATGTAGTGTCGAGTGTCAAGTGTCGAGTGTCAGGTATCAAGTGTCAAGTATCGAGTGTCAAGTTTCGAATATTGAGTGTCATATGCAGTGTCAGGTGTCGAAACCGAGTGTCATGTGTCGTGTCGAGTGTCAAGTGTCAAGTATCGAGTGTCAAGTGTCAAGTGTCGAGTGTCAAGTGTCGAGTTTCAGTGTCGCATGTCGTGTCGAGTGTCAAGTGTCGAGTGTCAAGTATCGAGTGTCAAGTGTCAAGTGTCGAGTGTCAAGTGTCGAGTTTCAGTGTCGCATGTCGTGTCGAGTGTCAAGTGTCAAGTATCGAGTGTCAAGTGTCGAGTGTCAAGTGTCGAGTGTCAAGTGTCAAGTATCGAGTGTCAAGTGTCGAGTTTCAGTGTCGCATGTAGTGTCAAGTGTTGAAAGTTGAGTGGCGAGTGTCGAGTTCGAGTGTCACATGTCGTGTCGAGTGTCAAGTGTCGAGTGTCAAAGTATCGAGTGTCAAGTGTCGAGTGTCAAGTGTCGAATGTTGAGTGTCATGTGTCGAATGTTGAGTGTCCCGTGTAGTGTCAAGTGTTGAAAGTTGAGTGGCGAGTGTCGAGTTTGAGTGTCACATGTCGTGTCGAGTGTCAAGTGTCAAGTATCGAGTGTCAAGTGTCGAGTGTCAAGTATCGAGTGTCAAGTGTCGAGTGTCAAGTGTCAAGTATCGAGTGTCAAGTGTCGAGTGTCAAGTGTCGAGTTTCAGTGTCGCATGTAGTGTCAAGTGTTGAAAGTTGAGTGGCGAGTGTCGAGTTTGAATGTCACATGTCGTGTCGAGTGTCAAGTGTCGAGTGTCGATAGTCGAGTGTCAAGTGTCAAGTATCGAGTGTCAAGTGTCGAGTTTCAGTGTCGCATGTAGTGTTGGAAGTTGAGTGGCGAGTGTCGAGTTTGAGTGTCACATGTCGTGTCGAGTGTCAAGTGTCGAGTGTCAAGTGTCAAGTATCGAGTGTCAAGTGTCGAGTGTCAAGTGTCAAGTATCGAGTGTCAAGTGTCGAATGTTGAGTGTCATATGTAGTGTCGAGTGTCAAGTGTCGAATTTATAGTGAGTGTCATATGTAGTGTCAGGTGTCGAATGTTGAGTACCATATGTAGTGTCAGGTGTCGGAACCGAGTGTCATGTGTCGAATGTTGAGTGTCAAATGTGGTGTCGAGTGTCAAGTGTCAAGGTATCGAATTTATAGTGAGTGTCATATGTAGTGTCAGGTGTCGAATGTTGAGTACCATATGTAGTGTCAGGTGTCGGAACCGAGTGTCATGTGTCGAATGTTGAGTGTCAAATGTGGTGTCGAGTGTCAAGTGTCAAGTATCGAGTGTCAAGTGCCGAGTGTCAAGTGTCAAGTATCGAGTGTCGATAGTCGAGTGTCAAGTGTCAAGTATCGAGTGTCAAGTGTCGAGTTTCAGTGTCGCATGTAGTGTTGGAAGTTGAGTGGCGAGTGTCGAGTTTGAGTGTCACGTGTCGTGTCGAGTGTCAAGTGTCAAGTATCGAGTGTCAAGTGTCGAGTGTCAAGTATCGAGTGTCAAGTATCGAGTGTCAAGTGTCGAGTGTCAAGTGTCAAGTATCGAGTGTCAAGTGTCGAATGTTGAGTGTCATATGTAGTATCGAGTGTCAAGTGTCGAGTGTCAAGTATCAAGTGTCAAGCATCGAGTGTCAAGTGTCGAATATTGAGTGTCATATGTAGTGTCAGGTGTCGGAACCGAGTGTCATGTGTCGAATGTTGAGTGTCAAATGTGCTGTCGAGTGTCATGTGTCAAGTATCAAGTGTCATGAGTGAAGTATCGAGTGTCAAGTGTCGGAACCGAATGTCAAGTGTCAAATTTTGAGTGTCGAGTGTTACATGTAGTGTCGAGTGTCAAGTGTCGAGTGTCAAGTGTCGAGTGTCGAGTGTCAAGTGTCGAGTGTCAAGTGTCGAGTGTCAAGTGTCAAGTATGGAGTGTCAAGTGTCGAATGATGAGTGTCGCATGTAGTGTCAAGTGTCGGATCTGAGTGTCATGTGTCGAATGTTGAGTGTCACGTGTAGTGTCAAGTGTTGAATATTGAATGTCGAGTGTAGAGTTTGAGTGTCACATGTCGTGTCGAGTGTCAAGTGTCATGTATCGAGTGTCAAGTGTCGAGTTTGAGTGTCGCATGTAGTGTCAAGTGTCAGATCTGAGTGTCAAGTGTCAAGTATCGAGTGTCAAGTGTCGAGTGTCGAGTGTCAAGTGTCGAGTATCAAGTGTCGAGTGTCAAGTGTCGAATCCGAATCGGAGTGTCAAGTATCGAGTTTGAGTGTCACATATCGTGTCGAGTGTCAAGTGTCATGTATCGAGTGTCAAGTGTCGGAACCGAGTGTCAAGTGTCGAATCTGAGTGTCATGTGTCGAATGTTGAGTGTCACGTGTAGTGTCAAGTGTTGAATATTGAATGTCGAGTGTAGAGTTTGAGTGTCACATGTCGTGTCGAGTGTCAAGTGTCATGTATCGAGTGTCAAGTGTCGAGTTTGAGTGTCGCATGTAGTGTCAAGTGTCAGATCTGAGTGTCAAGTGTCAAGTATCTAGTGTCAAGTATCGAATTTTTAGTGTCATATGTAGTGTCAGGTGTCGGAACTGAGTGTCATGTGTCGAATGTTGAGTATCGAGTGTTGAGTTTGAATGTCGTGTGTCGAATGTTGAGTGTCAAGTTTCGGATCTGAGTGTCAAGCAAGTGTCAAGTGTCGAGTGTCAAGTGTCAAGTATCGAGTGTCAAGTGTCGAGTTTGAGTGTCGCATGTAGCGTCAAGTGTCGGATCTGAGTGTCATGTGTCGAATCTTGAGTGTCGAGTTTGAGTGTCACATCATGTCATGTAGTGTCGAGTGTCAAGTGTCACATGTAGTGTCGAGTGTCATGTGTCAAGTATGCAGTGTCAAGTGTCGAGTGTCAAGTCAGTGTCAAGTATCGAGTATCAAGTGTCGAATTGGAGTGTCAAGTGTCGAATGTTGAGTGTCATATGTAGTGTCAGGTGTCGGAACCGAGTGTCATGTGTCGAATTTTGAGTGTCACATGTAGTGTCAAGTGTCGAGTGTCAAGTGTAAAGTATCGATTATTTAAGATAATATTGGGTCCTAAATTTTTACGTTCGGTAGAGTAAATTTTAAGCATTTAGTTTTCTTGGCCTTAAGGACCAAGTTATTCTTACTAACCCAGTGTATAACCATTGAAAGCGCACTGTTCATAACGTCAAATTTATAATAAATAAATATTTTCACAAAACGTCGTGCACCATAAATTGCTTTCTCGAACCTTCATTTTTCACAAGCCACATGCATAGTTCACGAGGGAAATATTAGTAGGAAAAATGCTGAAGTTATATATTTATGCTCTACGTAGATGGGCTTGAATTAAAATTGTATGAGCTGAAAAACTGGCGGTGAAGGGATAAAATTAATGGGATGGGATATGCCGACGACATCTTTGGGTCCCGCGAAGTTGTGAATATGAAGAAAGTTGTTGATTTATTGTTTTACTGGACTCGGTAAGATAAAGGAGATTTTTTTTTTTCATTTTTATATCTATGTTATAGAGGTGTTACTATGAGTAGATTGAAAAAGTAATGTTTGAAATATTTTTAACTAGCGACCCGCCCCGGCTTCGCATGTGGACAGGTGAACAAAATTGCAGAACATTATTTTGTTGCATCTTGTGGGGTTGAGCTAGCATTTGTTTACGAAATCTCTAAATTTAACAGATTTTCTCTTCAACATTGTGCATGTATTATATGATGCACTTATCATTTATTCATTTAAGCTTACATACGCACATGAAGACATAGACAGCGACTTTGCTTTGGTACCAAGTATTTTGGATCTTTCAAAATTCCTTTAATTGATAAGGTAAGGGATGATGGGCTTTGTTCATTGAGTTTATTTTAATATTTATTTATCATAATATCTAAATCAATATACAAAATTATCTGTTTTTGATAACAAACAAAAACCACTAAGGTAAACTAAGTAACTACAAAGTTATATTGATAAAATGCCACAAGAAGTTGATAATATATTTTGACTTTACCTAAAACCATCCCTAAAACCTTATTCATGAATCACTTCAAAATTAAATTCGTTATCATAAACAAAGAGACGTAGTATAAGGTGAACTATCATTACGGAGATCAAACACTATTCCTATCAACAAAAAGAAACTAACGATTAGCCGTAAACAACAACAATAAAGTTGCATCTAAAAACAGCACATGAATATTCCATAGCTAACATTTTAATCCGATATCCCAGAGTTATGATATAATCCTAGACTGCAAAACTGCGGCTGTCTATGTTTATAGCTGGGCGTTTAGTTCAGCTAAAATTGTGAACAATAAGTTCTAGTCGCCTATGTCAGCCTCGTATTTGGGTCAAAGAATCAGTATTGGTATTAGTTAATATTTATAGATTTTTAAAACTGCAGACAGAATTTCTTTCATCTAAGGGTATGCTCACATAACTGCAGTTATGTAACGTTACACAACATTATAACACGATGTATAACACGATAACATTCATAATATTATCGTGTTACACAATGTTGTATAACGTTGCATAACGACTGTATGGGAATACCTTTATGAAAACTGATTAATAATGAATGAAGAGGCGAGTTCGTTTGTTTGTCAAGAGTTCAGGCTACAACTGCTGAACTGATTGGGAAGAAATTTGGGCACTAAGGTAAGTAACACAGTACATTAGAGTCCGAGATATAATTTTTATTTGTGTGCGCGATGTATTTCCCTCGGGACGCGGTTGAAGTATATGGAGCAATAGTAACCGCGCTGGACTGCCGAGCTGAGGATCCCGAGTTCGATTCCCGGTACGGTCAACTTGTGAATGTGTGATGAGGATGATTCTTGGCTGTGTTCTTATAATACGAGTATATGTTTTTATAAATACGTATGTGTAAAGTATATGTAGTCTTTCAGTTGTTTTGAAACCTACAACAATACCTTGGGGCTAACCGACCGTATCTGAAAATGTATCCCGATATTATTATTACGTAGTTTTCCCATAATATAAGATTTGTGAGAAAACAAGTACATAATTAATGCTTAGGTGCTTAAGAAATTAACAAACCTTGATGCTGATCCATTAAACAGTAAAGCACACAGATTTGTCACACCAAGCCACGTTACGGGCCCAATTAGTGGCTCTATCTACGAAGGGAAATTTCCAGGGAAACGCACTAGCCTAATAGGTAATACGAAACTGCTCCGGTGGGCTTGTGGGTTTTCGGCTTTAAGATGGAGAGATAATTTCTTTAGCTACATTATCATATATAGGGTATAACAAAACTAGTACACTAAATTTTTATAGATCATCTTAAACATGCTAAGGATCATGTTTGTGGTAAACATGATTCTCAGCATGTACTAGACGGCCTGTAAAAATATGGGGCACTAGTTTTGTTACACCCTATATATTGGGTGAGACATGTATTCGCTCCACGTAAAATACTGGTACTCAGCTGCATCCGGTTAAGATTGGAAGCTGATCCCAACATAGCTTGGGAAAAGGCTAGGCGGATGATGATTATCAATATTTTTTGGAGTAGCTATAATAATTATAATATATCACGTACAAGACACAAACCTACATTGCTCATCCATACCGTAGTATGTAATTTTATTTTATGTCTGGACTCTAAAAGAGACCTTGAGTTTGTTTCGGCGTTTCTTCTCATGGTACTTAGTCAGTTAGGAAATGCCGACCTCATCTCGTTCTTTTTAAAAAAAAACCCCTTGACGTGTGAACGTGCAAAATAAATATACATAATTTATCATTATCTACGATGAGCAGAAAGAAGTTACAAAAAAAAATATCCTTAAACCTATTTATGTTCTTAGTCGCACAAAATAAATTGTTATTTCACACGACAAAAGCAAATCCCGCTGCAAGATACCATGCATTGCACTAATTAAGTTTAAACAAAACATGAATCATTACAACCGGTGTAATGCGCTGCGGGGGTGAGGTACCCGGGTGCGGGGGAAGCACATCCCCCCTTGATTTATACCCCGATTTGTCGTCGAGCCAAACCGCCCCTGATTCACCGCCGTAATGTCGTGTTTACTGATAAACACAGGAATACCGAATGCTGGTAGTAAATGAGTTTTCATTAAGTACATTCTTGTTGTTGGTAGCTTTGATTGGATGGCCGGCGGTTCGATATTTGAACTTGTATTTATTTAAATACTCGTTTATAAGGCACGATTTGACTTCTGTCTTAAGGGTTGGATTACAAAAATACTGTCATGCAGTTCTTGAGGCTGGTCACTGGGTGGATCGCTTTTAGTGGGTTTGTCTGATCCCACATTGTCACCGTTTGAAGTTGCCCGAAGTAAAGAGCAATGTGAATCGTTACAAATAATATGTAGTTAATTTAATTTTGTAATACTGAAGGTTGCCTGAATAAAGCAATACAAACAATTTATTAATAATGACGAGTGACCAGGACGGTATATTTCAATCGAAGAATAATTAATTGCTACCAACTTCAACAATCAACATCTGATCAATGTGTATTTCAATAAATCATATGACATTTATTTAATATTGTTTTTCAATCAACTGTTTTCTGTTTTTGAGTTCTCATAATTTTATTTATGAGAAATTAATATGTTTTATTATTTTCATGATGAAAATGTAACTTGTTTTTTCGACACAAAATATTATAAATATATTCTCCAACTGAAAGTCTGACAACATTAATACAGAGAGAAGAGTATATTCGTTAGCTCATATCCCATTTCAAGGCATATTCCTATGAAACTAATCATCCTATAAAAAAAGATATTTTGCTGAAACTCCTCTATACACCGTCTTTGTACTTCACACCCATAAAAAAATAACCCGGACTCTGAACGAACTAAAATATTAACCTACACCTATCGCTCCAAAAAAAAAAGAAAATCAGGGCACTCAAAGAAACGCTTACTAGTTTCACAGCCCTAGAGCCTTTTATTTAACAAAAATAAAAGACAGAACATCCAGCTATCCATTGTTACCAGTAGTATATAAAATCCAGCAGTAACCTGGAGTAAGTTGGCCATAAACCAGGGGTAGGAACGTGACCGCAGGACCGGGGCACCATAACTCATGGCAGATTGTTCCTTGAGCCTGTAAGTAGTGTTTAGAGTGTTATTGCACCTGTTTGTCTGGCTGTAAAATGTTTAAGGTGCACGGTGATATTGCAGTGAGAGGACTCCAAGATAACTCAAATGTGCACGAGCGCACTTGAGATGAAATTGAGCAATTCTTGATAAAATAAGAGAATGATCAAAATTGAATTACTCTTGATATGTTATGCGTAGTTATACAATAAATATGTATAAGTCTAATAGACGACTTTCTTCTGTTTTGGCAGTCGGGTAAAAATTGGGTTCATTCCTCTATAGACTGCTATAAAATGAGTACTAATCAGAACAATATAGATATTCATGAATAATTAGTAGCTGTTTAAAATTTTCAAAAGAACGTCTTTTGAGTAGTAAATGGACATGATTAGAAAGTCAAGTTTAGCGCAAAGGAAGGAGAACAGTTTTGCAATGTGTCTACTAAATAAAAATAGAGTTCATACGGCACTGAAAAGTCATGGTGGCCTAGTGGTTAAAGCACCTGCCTTTCGAGTATGAGGGTTGGGGTTCGATTCCAGGTCAGGCAAGTACCAATGTAACTTTTCTAAGTTATACGTACTTTCTAAGTTTATCTTGGACACCGATGACTGATTAAAGGTGTAGGAAAACATCTCGAGGAAACCTGGACTATAAAGTCTGAAATCACCAACCCGCATTGAGCAAGCGTGGTGATTAACGGTCAATCCTTCTACGTGGGAGAGGAGGCCTGTGCCCAGCAGTGGGACAATAAAAAAGCTGTGATGATGATACGACACTGTACCTAAATAAATCAGGCTAAGACCAAGAGACGAATTAAAACTTTATAAAATAACAAATAACTTCATACTTCATAATATTCCTCTTAAGAGCTAACATAATTTTTCACAGTACACAATAATTTCGTATTTCAATTACGGCACGGTGTCATCAATAACAACGTAATTAGGGACACAGTGAACACGACACTCGCCGTGTTGATGTCTGTGTCGGCTCATTAAAATGAATTATACGAGGCCGTACATGCTCTTGGTGTTGTAAATTATCGCAGTTTGTGGTGTGTTTTATGGAATTTAGAATTTGGTTTAGCAAAATATGCTTAATTAAATCATTTATAGTTTGCTCTAGCATGCAAAATTATAATTATCATATCATATTTCAAACGATATGGGTGTTATGGAACTAACTTGTTTTTTTTCTAGATTTTTAGCTCATCGTTATTTCATCGATATTAAATGGCAACAGGTATTGGGCGTTTTTTCATTCACCGTGCCGGGGAAGCAAAAATGTACAGAAAAGTATGGCTCGTTTTTTGACTTGCCGGCGCCGGCGCCGATCCGGCCGCCATACTTTTATGTACATTTTTGCTTACACCGTGCCGGTGCCGGTGCCGGGCCGGTGAGTGGAAAAACGCCCATTATATACAATTCACTTTTAAAATAAGTACCTAATAACAAGAAATTAAAATAAATATTTAACAGGAGCTCTTTACGTCACAACACAACTCTTTTAGCCTCTTTACGGATAATAGTACGGAACCCTTCGAGCGAGAGTCCAGCTCGCATTTACAACTAACTGGCACAAATAAAAAAAACATGCAATTTAAAACAAAAGTAGAATACAAAAAATGTAGGAAAGCCCGCCAAAGCCACCGGGAAAATAATAAGGACGGTATCAAAAAATCTAACACACACTGCAGTCTTTACACCGCACAGTGGGCCGAACTTAAAAACTCTGGACAAAAAACGCCGACCGACGCTAGTCGGTTTAACTGCCAATATCACTGTCATTTGTCTCTGGCCAGCTTTGCGAAACAAAAATTTATATTGCACTTCTGAAACCTTATACTGAACTTTACCACCTTTACCATAGAGGTAAAAATCCTATCTTTACAACGACAAATAGTAAATTTGTACGCCAATAACAGGCTCTCAGTGACATGTACGTTTTGAAAGCGTTTCGCTTTATGTCTCTAATTGCGTTAGGCACTGAAATATTTTTGAGTGGTCATATTGAAGTTTTTGACTTTAATGGTTTAGTTTGTGAGCACTGTGCAAATAACAAAGAGGTTTGTCATTGAATTTTTATACACGTCGAAGCGTAATATATGGCTGACATTTTATGAGTTTTACATGAAATATAAAGTGGTATTATGTTTTGTTAGTTTAAGCTCGAGTGAAGCACATTTGTCGAGAGCCGACAGAAACAATTTGTTGTGTATGCATTATTGGAAAATTTAATACAGACTGTTATTTTAAATATTTTTATTCCTATCGTTTACTATTAACTATATATTTTTTTAAACCAAAATAAACTCAATTAAGGTATGTAGGACAATATCTGAATGATTAATTTAAGAATACTATAAAAATAATAAAATTTGTTAGCTAAATCATGTCAACTAGTTGTCTGACCTAAGACATTGCAATTTCCCTATTCACATACTCAACAAGGCCATGATAAGACCACAAATATAAGTTGGAAATGTATCTTTTAGAATAGGCGTGTCTCTTCAAAGAATCCGATTTTTTGAACACCTTTAGGGCCAGTTTCACAATGTCCGAATAGCCACTATCTACTAGATAAATTCAAACATGGAGCAGAATTTGTGTGAAATTATCTACCAAATAAACTATCTGGAACTTATTCATAGGTGGTGAAACAGAACCTTAGAATTAAAAATTAACTGAAGGGCTTCTTTTCTGATCTTGTTTCACGCGATTTTCAAATGACCAAGACACAGTGGACCGACCTATTTCTTCCCAGTCGTACTTCATTCGCTCCAGCAACCTCGTTAGATCTAGCGACATTAGTGCGGTTCACGTGCTGTGGTTATTTCTGGAGCTCGCGCAAAGTCCCCAGTCTTTAGAAGTTTCAAGAGACCGCGATAAAGCATTTGGCGAGATCATGGTACTTAATCACGACTGGCGGGAAAATACTGCAGTCTCCACTCCAAGTATCCGCTTTATTTTGTCAAAGGTCTAAGTTTTCAGAGGTCGATCTTAGCCCTTTTTCTAAGAATCGCTTATTGATACATGTTTTTTACCAGATAAATATTTATATATGGGTAATAATAATAGCTTACAAAACCGTAGACTTAAGGTGAACTGCTACTGAAAGCTAAGCTAACAACGGCGCAGCGCCATTTAATTAAATTAAGGAAATGAACATAAAAATTGTATTTTATTATTTTGTATAATATGTATTAATCGCTGCTATTTATAATTTTCCTTTTAAAAGTAATCTTAAAACATAAACTATAGCCACTTTATTTTAATATCGCTCTTTTAATCTCTGACCGTAACTGTTGCCTTTGTCGCGAAGCAAAAACCGCAGTTTTCAATATCAACCGCCTCAGCTGAACAATTTTCATAAGAAATTACTATTTCGCAATCAAAATGGGAACAATTGCAGATTGTCAACCACTGTCAAAGTTGACAGCCGCTGTCAGGCAATTGTAAAGACAAGAAGTTTTGAAATGTCCTCATCTTTTTTGAGTTTCTCATTTATCGGTATTTTTGTTTGTTGACTTTGGGAGCTTATTATGAAATGTTTTGTTTGAAAACGGCATTATGAAGTGGACACCGGGTGTATTTATTAAAATACTTTCGGCCTACTTTTATTTTTATTGCCTCTTCTTTTGTCGACATTAATGATACTTTTTGTTTCTTATTTCGTGTCTTTCAAAGTTTTCAGGTAGGGCTCAGTATCTTTTTATGGAAACCAGCCGAAGTGAGTTTTAAATAGACTATTACAATTTTAATTCATTCCTGCGTACATAGATCCGTTACTTTTCAAAATGCAATTTAAACTTACTACGAAATGCTAGAACAAAACAGAAAAAACACTGAAATCCTAGAGAAAGTACAACGAGCACAATTTTCTGCACTTTTTTAAACAAATCTCCCATTCAACTTTATAATCACAACACATGAATCACGGGCGCCGACACATTATCTTCCAAACAGTAAATCCACCAAGTTTTTAACGAGTAAAGTAACCATTCCAAAACTCATTCTACATTACAGCGTAAACAAACGTGCCACATGTTGCAGAATTACCACACACTTTTTTCACCTACTGAAACAAATGACGAGAAATTACCTTCGCATTATTTAGACTGTGGCATCTGCCACTGTTGTATTGAGCCCACGTATTCGACTAATTGAGTTGTTTTACGATTTTCTTTTTTATTGCGATACAGGAAGGTTCTTAAATTATGTTTTAATGTTTATTGGATTTCGACGGTTCAGTGGTAATGAATGTGTTGCTCAAAATTTAGTGGTGTTCTGAAACTGGTCTAAATTATCTTGTGAATGGTTGTTTGTTTTCGGTGTTTTCAGGTTAGTAAGGGAACTTTCTTTTGCCTTTTTCATAGCTTCATGATGAGTAGCTACAATAAAAAATACTAGTTTAACTTAAAATAGTTGAGCGAAGACATTTTATGATTATTTTTTAAGTGATCAAAAATTATTATCTGCATCAAAACATTCGTTTTGCGATTTTGTCTTATAGCTTTATAAAACGGTGATACTTTTAATAGTATATTATAACAACACACTGTACAGGTCTCCACATATTCAATAGTGTAATTACCTACAGGTAATATAAAAAAATCCGATACACCACAATATAAAAAATCCAAAATCAAAAATCACCCACAAACTTTTACAAGACCGATTTAAATTAACTCTTTTAAATTCTGTTCCAATCCTGTAACTAGAAACTTTCAAAAATGATTTTATTTACGAAAATTTTGTTTAATTAAGAATTTATGAAACTTTGTGCTCATTTTGTAGCCGTTGCTGTTCCGTGATTGTTCGACCGAATAACTGCGAAGTTGCAACTATCTTGATAGAAATTCAAGCGACAGATTTACGCTTTTCCACTCTGTAACATTCTATTTGGGTGTACTGCATTTTTTTACTCTTTGTTACTCTCAATTATATTTTTGTAGGAAGTGTTTTGTGTTAGTTCCGTGTAGGCTGTTAATTGTTGTTATTTTTACTATAATTGAGGTATATTTTGAGCGTACATTTTCCTGTAATATCGGTAGCTCTGAGGCGTTTCTTCGAATTTTCCTTTTAACCCTGGTTTGGATATTAATGAAAATGAATACGATTACATTTTAAACGTTATTAATTATCCATATTTTTTTCTGAGAATATACGTTTTTGTACATAAAAATAATCAAAAATACTTCTTTTTTTTTTCAAAAGATTTTTGTTTAATAGTAGGTGCATATATGAATAAAACAATGACAAATCCTTCTAATTTCTGAACCTTGTTGATGATCGAAAAACTCATCGAAAATACAAAATCTTCAAGTGTTTTTACCAAAATGAAATTGGTCACCGTCTCGAAACATTTTCAGTGTCACGACTTCCAACTCTTGGCCAGTTTAAGCCACTTAAACGGATAGTTGGCTTAAGTTGGCTAATTCAATAACTAACTCAGAAACGAACCGAATTAACTGAGGAGTTAATTTTTTAAATTGCAAAAGGGTTAAGCGTGCGAACGGCGAGTTTCGACTAAAAACTAAATAATGTTAAAAGGCGGGATGTTTTGATGTTTGCGGGTGAATTTTGTGTAAATATTTAGAGGTTTTAACTGTTTATCTAGTTAAGTAGTGTGTAGGTTGTGTGTTGTTTTAGTGTTTGGATGTAATCATTTTAGTTATTATTTTAGTTTGTACTAGTTGATCCGACAGACATTAACCTGTCTTTTGTTTCTCCTGAAAATAACAAACAAAACAAAAAATAAGTGAAGTCGGGCCTTTCACCCGTGATAGTGTGATCCAGGGAAATTGTTTTTTTTGTATGTATATTATAGATTTTTACAGGGATATACTGTTACAGCTATTTTTATGTTTTGTTGATAAACGTCTAATCAAATGCTATATTTTGCTTGAAACAAAACGCAAGATTATACAATTATTTAGCGCGAATCTTAGAAGGATGGTCAGTAACAAATCATAAGGCTACCTAATATACCCACAGAGATAAGTTATGTATTTTTTACCGACTTCCCATAAAGGAGGAGGTTCTCAAGTCGACCGCTTATATGTTTATATACCTTTATTTCTTTTTGTGTTTGCGAATATCTTCGTCGTTCTTAATATCTTCTTCTTAAACTTTTTCATATGAAAGGGTGTATGGCCGAGGATATCCCTTTGTCCTGAAAAATCAAGGGTAACGCACGAAAATTTTTGACTTAACATATCAGGGCAAATATTGATTCTCGATACTTGAATGAATAAATTAGTGAATGAATCAATCAATGAACGATTGACAGAATGCATGAATTAATGAATAAATTAATAAATGATCGCAAATCAATTCAAATCATTTATTTGCACGAACGAATTAATGAATAAATAAACGAATAAAATCTCGAGAACAAACACTACACGTCAGTTCTCATTCAATTTAAAAACAAAGCTCATTAATTCATATAAAATAACATCGTCACGAAGACAAAAGTCAAACGTAAAGCGTTAACTTAGTTACAACCAGCGCCATCTAGCGGTTCGCCTCGCAACCTCTTCAAAGCGCCCTCAAACAAGGTTACTTCGCGATGCCCCCAATTGGATAGCTGCCGGTTTAATATCCCAAGAACTGAGAATGTAGGAGGAGGCACCTTTTAAACGCAATTTTAAATTTTAAGTAAGAAGATGCTATGGTTATTAACTTTTGAGACCTTTTATGGCTTCCTACGTTACGCCTACAATAGTTTGAAATGTTAAAAGTATACCTTACGATTTTTATAAGTAATCCTCAAATTACTTAGAAAATACTCGTATATTAATAATTTTTGGTTATAAAAGTTCAAAGCCAGTAAATGTAGTTGTTTTAAAATAAACTTAACCGAGTTCAGGAAAAGAGGAGGAACTTATTTGGTACGTGGCGATGTTTTTCAGGTTTATTTCAAGAACCTTATACCCTTCAGAAACTTATTTAAAAAAATATTTCAACCGATTTTTTTTCCATCAAGTACCTTCTCCAAAGCAGCAATTTTTCATCTATATAAGTAATTACTATGTACTCCAACTTTTGAGGGGCGATGTGACTTTGTAGGAAGGTGCTATCGGATTCTCGCTCTTTCAGTCTTCGAGAAGTTTCTCAACTTACCACTGAGGTAAAGGAGTCTGGTTTATTTGATTTGTATATTTAAAAGTTGTTGATTTTGTATCTTTTTGGATTAATATAATATAAATTTTAATCATATTTGTTTTTTAAATCGATACTGAATACTTGCAAATGTTAATTTACATGACATTTTAATTTTCCTAAATTTTAATATCAGCTTCTCAACTTAAGTCTAAACTGAGCCAACCCATGAAATTTCTTAATTGTTTCATGGCCATAAATTGATAATAATGTAATTTAAATTCAGTATGAATAATTCAAAGTTATTCAAATGAAACATCATAAGCACCGGATTATAACACTAACAAATTAAACAAATGCAAATCTATCAGAAACTGCGTCACATAATCCAGTTGCAGGCGGTTTAGACTGGTTATAGCCAGTTCGCGCCGCCTTCATCCGGATATAACCGCTCGAGCAAAGATTACAGGGTGCTTTACCAACTCGCGAGGGCTTATTAAGCATCTAGAGGCGAAAATGTAAATTAGCAGCGAAATTGCGAAGTGATGTTCGACTTAATGACACTCATTCGCGTTCTTGAGTGTGTTAAGTTCAGTCTGCAATCAGCTCGCGTGGAACGTCTTAACGTTTTGCTAATAACTGCCGCCTCTATTAACGCTTTAGTCTGTAGGTCGTGCTGTATTCTGGAATATACTATTAGGTACATGTTTAGTCTATAAAGGATTATTGAGAAACTGTTATTATATGTATGCATGTGTAGTGCATAAATTAGGAGCTACGTATATTAAAATAATAGTACGAAACGAAAACATATCTGAAATAAAAGTAAAAATCTAAATCTCAAATTTACTCGAAAAAAGTTATCTGACACCTACACCATCTCACAAAAAGTCACCTTATAACTAAATCTCAAACACCTAAAAGCAAATAAAACCGTGTACACACAACCTCTAACGCTATATTCTGAAACCCAAACTTATTTTTCAACCGGCGGCGTCGACGGCAATCGAATTAGTGCCGGGTTCGTGTGCCCCAGACGTTATGCCCTGCCACACGTTACACGCTCTTAAGCAAACTTTGTAACGCTATTATCAACTTGCTACTAGTACCATGTCAAATAGGTAATGGAACCTTTGGAATACAATCTCGTTGGGCTTCCAGACTTGGGAACTAGTTCTGGGAAATTGGACGCGAAACGTCCGTGAAGTTGGCTAAAGTAATGGGAGTTTGCTGTCACCGCATGCGGTTGTGGTGTAAAATCCTGGTGTTAATTGCATGACAGCTCTTTTAGGTACCTTGGGAAGGTTGTTAGTTGAATGAATAGTATACTGTACCTCTATAAAATATAGTCACAGCACAATACACAAATAAAATAGTAACTAGCTCCATGGATGTGGATACTATTTTCATAACTATTAAAAAGGTCTAGGTTTCGGTACATAGCTTAAGATGTATTTTGTGAATGTATGTATAATAATGAATATAAAGAATGTGTGTAATGTATGTACAAAGTTTAAAATGAAATATTCAAATTATTCGACGAGGTTATTTACTGCGAACAAATGCTTATTCTATTCAAATGTCTCTTGAGGCATCAAAATACTTTTTAAATTCTCCAAATAACATTCCAGTCCACATTTTATTTTAAGCTCATCAACCGATCCAAAATAATGCTTTGTTAACGTTCGAAAATTACATCGACGAAAAAAAAAAAAACAAAAGGTAATCCTTCAAAAACTCGACGCAATCCAATTTAAATTTGCAGGTAATCAGATTAAGGTGGTCGGTAATACATCACGGAGCATATTTCTCTTATTCATTCATCAAATTGTTGAGGACTATCAATCTTTGTACAATGTCACCTCGTTACGTGTCATTGTTAGAATCGCGAATTGCCGGCCGAAATGATGGGGGCTCATTGCTGCTGGCGCTGGGCGTATGACGCAGTTGGACATTTAAAGGGAAGTGCATTGTGCAGTGTGAATGGGAACTATGTTAGGCTTTGTGGGATGTGTGTGGACTTAATGTTGGTGAGGATTAATAAGGTGAATGGTGTGTTTAATGTTTTTGGAGTTCGTTTCTCTGACTTAAGTTATAGATAAACTGGGGACATATCGTTGCCTTCATAATGTATGGTTACCAAATATAAAATACCTAATAGAAAATGTTATTTTAACTAACAAAATAGAATAGAACGCTGATAAATTAAAATTGTGATATTATAATAATAGAATTCGTTTTGCTAGACTGCAGAAATGTGAAACCTTGTAATTTGAAATTCGCTTTTTTTTTATTAATTATAAATATATACAAAGAAAATATACTATATACAAAGAAAATAAAAAAGGAATAATAAAAATAAAATAATAAATTCGCTTTTGTATTTATTTTGGAACTAAACAGGCCGCAAATCAGTGACAAAAATTCTCCACAAACTGGGTAATTTATCATAACGTAAACTTCCACAACTATTCTTCAAACGCTTCAATAAAAATCTGCACCTTCATCGTTTTCCAACATGCTTTTTTTTCTAGCCTTCACTGTCCCACAGCTGGGCAAAGGTCTCCCCATTTTCCCACCGCCCGCACCACATGCATAAATGAAAAAACAGAAACTATCAATAACCCTTCCAGCGAACAGCTTCGAAGCTGGACCTCAAGCCTCGCGGGATGGCTCACCCCAACATATCTTTACACTAGACAAGTCTGGGTAAATCGAAAAACTTTAAATGGGTCCAATTTCCAGCCCCAGCACCCCCCATCCCCGCGAGACGTGGAGCAATTAAAAGAATTGCCCCGCAACGATTCAGTATAACGACTCGAAATGGAAATATAGAGGTAGGTATTTTGGATGGGAACGGTCGATACTACGACCACGATGCCTATTGTTGCTGTTCTACGTTATATATAGACGTCAGCATATCAAGCTACTACAACCCGTCAAATTTCCTTAATAGATTTTCAACTACATCGCTGAAGAATATGGTTCAAAGTTGATTGGGATTTGACAGCTTCGGGTAGCTTGATGTGTTAGCGTCTGCACTCCAAATATAAAATGAAGCTGTTTAAACGATTGCTTTTAAAAAATATTTACTGCCCCTAATGATTTACATGATCCAGAAGCTTTACAAAATACCAAACTTTAACCCCTATTTACCTCTACAAATATGCTTTTATAGTCCAAACATAAAAAAAAACCTTAACCACAAAATGTACCATTTATCTACCTACAGTATACTAGAAAAACTGACCACAACCCTAATCTCCCTGAAAAAGAAACCTTCCAATACAAATTAAATCCCACGCTATCCCATATCTCATCACTCTATAGAACACCTATTATTGGTCCTTACAAGATGCTCGTAAATCACTCTCAATGGGCTTGTAACCCCATACTCTTGTTTACAGGTAATCAGATGCTTGGTTACTTGGTACTTGAGGTTAATGACCTGTGTCAATGTGTGAGTGTATCTTGAGGATGCGTTAATTAGGGTTGACAATATATTACGACGTCATTTTGTTTATGTATGTATGTCTTCGGTTGGTATTTTGAATTTGGAAGCTGATATCAATTGTTAAATCTACGAATAAGTTCCAATTGGTTTATTTGGTAGATAGTTTTATACAAATTCAGTTCTATTTTTGAATTTATTCGGTAGATAATGGCTATTTGGACATTGTGAAACTAGCCCTTAATGTTTTTATTAGTCGAAGGAGAGATTGTGAAAATGTCGTCAATTAAGTTGGTATCATATGGTAGGCGACGAAGCAAGTATACTCGTCCAAGTTAACGTTATAATACCGACAAAAAATAAATGTATATTATTATAATTTATTTATATCATGTGGGGGTATTTTAGCTAATTTCTAACTATATGAGGTCTAACAATACTAGTGCACCATATTTTTACAGATCGTTTAGTACATGCTGAGGATCATATTTACCAGAAATTATATGATAACATTATTTAATTTTTTGCCAAATTGTAACTGTATTCTTACGCATAAGGCCGATCTTCATGAACTCTCGATCGTTGATCCCTAGGTTAGCCTCCTTAGTTTTTTAGCATGTACTAGATCACCTGTAAAAATATGGCACTATTTTTGTTAAACCTTATACATATACGTTACCTTATCCCTCCTTCGATATGCAAAATCCGACGAACGGATGCGTGTACGTACAAATTAATCCCCCGTATATTCCGTGCCAAAGATATCCACGATGCTGCGCTTGTTCTTCTGCGTCGTAACACCAAGAATTAAGTCTTAATAGGCTAGTTCAAACACCTCCGATTACAACGAGAAATATCTTAATACAGCAATAAAATTTTGTTCTAAGATAAGATAAAAACTTTGTTTGGTGTAACAACCGTAATGATTATCTCAAACGTGTATAGCTGAAAGAGCTGCCTACGTACTGTATGCTAAACATGGAAGATTGCTACATTTATTAATAAGGATTTTTTTGTTACTATGTAAACTTTGTAAATAAATAGGTTTTTTTGTTTAATTGTGTAAATTAAAGATAAGACTGCTACATACATGATGAAAATAATTACGACTTTAATAAATTTTCTGATATCGGTCAAGCAGTTTCAGATATAACCTCCTTCTTGACAAATTATAGTAGTTAAATATTATTAGTTATTTTTAAATATTAAAGTAAATATATTGCATAATTAAAGTCTTAGTAAACATCAAACCACAAACACGCTTGATTTACCCTCTTATCATTGCTTATTTGAAGTTAAAACAGCTTTTAATCTAGTCTACCTATAGCTGCATAGTTCAAATGAATGAATCATATAACCGCATCCTAGATGCCAATGCAGTTACCGATGCTGAACGCTTGAGGTCCCAAAGGCTCTCCTCTATCGTAGCCGCAATCATTGAACAAGCAGCTCTGTATAGATTCCGACCGGAGTCAATTTCTTTGGCGAAGAAATTAGAAATGCTGGGTTTGTACAGATATTATTTTGTTTGTAGAGATAAATGTTATCGGATGTTTGGTTAGATTGGATAGCTTTAATATCGAGGCTTTCTTTTTTTATTTTATGACTTATTATAATTAGTCAATAAGTACTAGGGTGTGATGATTGGGATAAGTAAAGATAATGAAAAATAGTTTTCTATAACAGTCTCAACGATCACTTTCAGAATCAGTATTTTTGATATTAGTTATGTTCAATTCTTCTAACTTAATAACTGAAAACACAAGATCAAGATAAGTTGATTAATGAAATTTAATAAAAGAAGTGTTTTCTTACACCTTATACTTACATAGTGTAGAACTTATAGCACTTTTTAATTGATTTTGTAATAGGTATTGTTATTTCTACAAAAATAATTTCTTTTACCAACCCGCAATGAGCAAGCGTGATGAATAACGGTCAGTCCTTCTCCGCGGGAGAGGAGGCCTCTGCAACGCAGTCGGACTCTAAAAAAGGCTGGTGATGATGATGATGAATTTTCTTTAATCATAATTTCCCATTTAAACAAATAACTTACAAATATATCTAATAATACCGTGTTTACGATAATATCGGATAAATGCTAATAGCTGTAAATAAAGGGAGTACTATCGATGTGTTGAGAGACTTAGGTAAACACTATTTAATGAAATTGTCTGACTTCAGCCCGGGGCTGTGTGCAAAATAACAAAGCAATTTAAAACTCGATACTATTAGTGAAAAGGTGTAGCCACACTGTTGCCGGTATGTGATACAAAATATTGCTTTAGTTTTTTGAGTTTTTGTTGGTGCTTGGATCATTTGGGTAGGATATAAAAACTATCGTGTTTTTTGTATAGGTAACTAACTAGCATTCGGCTAAAAATTCTGAAGCCTTCTTTAGGCTTTTTAACACAGACAGGATTTTTCAAATCGATCCGATATAGTTCCTGAGAATGTCGCGGTCAAGCCAACAAACAAACAATTCTTTAGCTTTATAATATTGTTATAGATTTGGAGACCATAATTTGCTTTTGTATTGCATACAGACTATAACTTTCAATTATTACAAAACTGAAAAAAGAAAATTTAGAAAATAAGCAAAACTTCAGGAATACGCTCCCACGTTGGAGCATCACGACAAACAGTGCCATGCATTCAAGCATTCCCTTTTACACAGAATTTTAGATGTTCAGGCGCTGTAACATTTTTGAAAATGTTCTTATTTTCGTAGATACAAATTTGTATATGTGCACATACCTTTATAAGGGCGAACATAATAAGCGACTCTATTGGATATAAAGTTGCCTACTTAATGTTATTTTATTCCTTATAAAAGAATTCGCTTTTTTAACACGTCGTTTAAATTCACAGGAGCGTTTAGGTTATGGATTTAGTGGTCAAAGGCATACGCGGTAGCGGGCCACCTACGGATTTTGTCCTGGCTCGAATAAGACTTTCCTATCAAATCTTGGTGCTGAACCAGCAGTCCATCTGTTTATCAGATTATGTGATGGTACTTAACTATATTCTGAAGAAAATGTTATAATATAAATACATTTATGACATATATAAAATTCTGTCTATAAATCAGTTTGACTGTAATAGAGGAATCCAAATCACCATAACCTTTTATAGTAAGCTAATTAGAGTTCCGTTTCATTTTTTTTATACATAATGACTTTCAGTCCCGGTTGACATTTCAATATCTTTGGTAGTCATGCTACAGTGAGACAACCAGTCTTATTAAGGGACATCGGATTGCCGAAGTAACTATGATTTGAAAATGTTTCAGATTTCAGTTAAGTATTCTGCATCCAGTTAAGACTGGAAACCGATCCCATCATACTTTTGGAAATTACCAAGTAATATAATAAGTTTGTAATATATGTTTAAAATATATAGTGTTTTTAATTTATAATATATAGTGTTTTTAATGCATATACATATGTTGCTCGTCGTACCCGCACTGCAATTTTTCAATATTAAAATCGAGGTCACAGTGAATTGTAAATAAACTGCAATAATAATTCTTCATCGTTGAAATATTTTTTAATTACTCTACTTTGACATTTAGCATTATGCTAGTTAAATATAGTAATTGCTATTTTAAAGTATGCCATGATAGAAATTATTCGATTGATTTGAATAAAAAATCTTTTTTAAACAACTTCCAAAAAATGAGGTTTTATTTTCGGTGGTTTTTTGCTGTACACCGACTTTAAAAGCCTTGTATAATTTATTTTTGTGTTGAGATTTATATTACGATGCTCTGTTTTTGCAAATTGGTTTTATTTTTGTTGTAAAATTTTATTATTATTTGACCCGTGTGACCTACAAGCTGGCTTTTTATTCGACGGGATAAATGTATTGTGAATAATATTTATGATAAAGTTACTTAATATAATTTTGTGTATCAACTTTTATAATTTGGTTATACACAGGTACAAGTTATATGCACAAGTTTTGATTTTGAAGCACACTAAATATTTTTTAAATTTATTTTGATGTTACCGATTATTCTTCGTACCCTTAAGACTTGCGCCAGCTATCAGAAAGTACTGTTCGTAAAAAACAACATTTATTTGCGCGTATTCGTATTGGTGTCTCGTGAAAACTGTATTAGGCTCAGAATCCACTGAAGCAGAGCAAAGCGAAGAACTTTTAAAACCAATATAATTTCTTTATTCAGACACTTCGTCTACACCCACTCAGTGGCGGAGGAATTATTTAATTGTTTAAAAACTTCTCCGCTCCGGTTTGGTGGAGTCTGGGCCTTGCTTTGGATACAATAGACCCTTCGTTTCATGGGGTTTGTGATGAAATATGATAGACAGAAACATGCAAATTATTGCGAAAGTAACTGTTAATAAGTCTGTTATGCCTTGACAGGATTCAGATTAAATTTAGTATAAATATAATCTAAGCTATAGTGGGGATATTATAGTTTAAAAGTTGGTTATACAAACTTTGTGCATAATGATACTGTGTGTATGTTCTACCATCTTTTTTTAAAGTCCAAAACACATGGGAAATAATGGTGTTTCTGTTTTTCGTTACTATTTCAGAATCTGAAGTAATACGAACAAAACGTTTTTTAATGAAATAAATGCAGAAAACACTCCATTACCATACAGATTACTAACAAATCTCTAACGAAACATGTACTTGTATCGAATTAAGTATACACTTAGCCGGTACAGTCGTCGAAGCAACAAAATGAGAATTTAATAACATTGTACAGTTCGCTCGTTACGTTCGCCCCACTGGGTTCATTTCCATGGAAATACGGATTTAAAACGACACGACTAACGTGTGCGAGGTTTAATATTAAAATGTCGAAGGACTTTTTTGCGCGATTGTACTTTCTTATTCTTGGGTATTTAGTTTATGTGTTTTTTTTTTTGTTAAATGAAGTTGAGTGAGAATTTTGAGTTGCTTTGTTGAGGATATTTGAAGATTTTGGACAATACTGATGCTGTTTTAAGCTTAGTATTGTAGGATTTGTTTAAGCGGTGAAAGACGGAATATGTTTAACAAAATGAAAAAAAAAACCTTTATTTATTAATTTATTTATTGGAGGTCGGGCTGTAACTGGGCCTTGATCTACTTTTAACAAAGTCTATTTATTAGCGTTACCTTACCTTCGCCTCGAGGTGAACCAGGACTCGTCAACCTGATCTAAACTGAATGACGGTCCTTCAGATGTACTCAATCTTCAATGGGTAATACTCATGATAATATTGCGAATGAAACGTAGAAGTCTTAAGATGAGTTAGTATCAAACAAACCCTTCAACTGTATAATGTTAGGATATATGTATGTATGTGTAGAAGGTATGAAAGTCGCTAAGTTCAACAGCAGGCGCAGCATGGCGATTTCATCAAGAAAAGACAAAGCGCTTTCTGTTAATGTCAACATGTCTTCTGCCTATATGTAGTATGGCGCGACCTGTCATCATCATTCATCATTTTCATCATCAGCCTATCGCAGTCCACTGCTGGACATAGGCCTCTCCAAGTGCACGCCACTGAGATCGATTTTCGGCTTCTGTCAACTCGCATATAATTACTTGTAAACTTATGTCTCTCGAAGAAAAGAAAAATTACGTCAAAAAATGTCAAAAGAAATCTTACGTCAATCTGCCACTTTTCTGTCATTGTGTCCATCCGATAGACAAAACTTATTTCTACGGTTGCCATGCTAAGCCTGCTGAAGTAACTGTTTTCTCTTCCAAAGAAAATAAAAGTAGGTGAGTAAAGAAAAACATATTCATAATTTTAAAATCGAAAGAAGAACATCGACATGAAATCAAATAAAATTACTGTCATCAAAATAACTTGATACCGCAACTAAATTTAGCCTAAGACATAACTAAACTACATCACAAACTATCAAGAAATTCTTGGGAACCGCAGTGTGGGAGCCGGCAGCCATCGCGCAATATCCAGACCGCGGCGTCGCTTATGAAGTACGACGGAATTTGTGTACGCTGTACTGTGTGAATTATGTGCATTGTTGTATTGGAGTAATTATTTATGTTAGTCTGTATGTCATATTAGCGATTCTCGATGTTTTATTAGGTTTTTGAGAGGATTTTTCTAGCTGTAAATGTACATATCTTGCAGACTTACAGTATGCGTGTATTTTTACATCAAATTTAGTTTAAATTATTTAAGGCGTCATTTGTTTCTCATACGAACTTTTATCCTATATTATCACGATTTTGAGGATCTACATCATTTCATGAAAAACTACTCTATGCCTTTTTTATAAAATTAACAGACACATGCAGTAACATTTGAATCAACGACAGCTGGTTTTAAACACCCTTATCTGTAGTTTATGAATTATTTTTTAGGCGGAAATGGAATCAGGCAATCATTTAGTCATTGTATCACTGAAGGACATTATTATTTGTCCAAAAAAACGAACTCCATTTTAGATATTATAGGTATACATACATATATATTAAAAGAGCTTATATCTGTACACTACACCTTCCTGTAATTTTAATCTCAGAAAATCAACATTCTACAACAACACATCGCTATGAGCTACGCGACTACGCGGCTACGAAGCCTCTACGCGCTACGAAGCAGCTACGGTTTCCCCAAGAAATGTTAATTAGGCAAACTTTGGCTGAAATTTGTGTGCTAAGAATTTACCTATAGGTATATAACATGTATTGTATGTATGTGTATTGTATTGATAGTTTGTCGACGCTAGTTATAAGTTCTTATTAATTAAAACGTCAGGAATTTGTTTACCTTGTTAGATAAGTTTGGCGGTTGAAAATTAATTACTGAGACACTTTAGTAGGTGAGTTTACTTTACACAGTTACATCATAATAGGTATATCAACTATAATACTTACATCCTAAAATGGATGCTATGAATACATGAAAAGTAATTGCAAAGATTAAGTAGAATGTGTGCACAACTGTACATGGTTAATTTCTAAGTTAAAGATTGACTAGTATTATTTATGTATAGTTAACTGGCAATATGCAAGAATAGGATTAAATTCGAAAACATCGCAATAATATTGCGATTTTTTACTTTTACCGATTATTAATAATTATCTTAAATACCTAAACAGTTATACATTACAATATGTTTTAAAACCATAAAAAACTAAAATGGTAATATAAATTCCAACTTGCTATATTACCCCTATATAGCTGCATCTTTAAGTTTCTAGAAGGAACCAAGAAGTAATTTTGAAGCTTTATTGAATATAAAAGTTCATCAAAACCTGGACCAGCAGCATTATATGCCTTAAAACAAACACTTACTTTCGTCTAACATTCACTAATTAACACTCTCTCTCGTCGTCAAACCTACGCTGACCATGGCGTCAAGTTGGCACGTCATCGCGTCGACGCTGACCGCTCCGTGACGCGACGTTGACGACTCGCCGACAGCGCCGCATACTGCGGGCAATTTAACCAGTCTAGCGTCCAACGTGCAAATCTCCACACCCGTGGCGAGTCCCTAATTTATGGATTAATGCGAATTTGTCCAGAGATGTTTATCTGGCTTGATATTTAGGAGTATTTGGTTTACTATGTGGTTTGAGGAGCTCGTGGCTAAGTAATAAATGCATGGGTCGATCGGTCATGAGGTAAGCAACGATTGGTGCTGTCGGCCCGTTGACGGGTGACCTTGTTCTTATGAGTTCCTCCATGTTTTTGGAAGCATGTTAAATTAGTAGCTCCCGGCTGTCGTTTTTACCTCTTTGGCAGTCGTTACGGGTAGTCAGGTGACAGAAAGTCTGAGAACCAGTCTTACTAAGGGGTGTCATGCTATATGAGGTCAGATATTCAGTCCCTCAATGTAAAACACTGATACTCAGCTGCACCCGGTTAAGACTGAAAGCTGACACCTAGAAACCTTTTGAAAAGCCTTAGCATATGATGATAGTATGAAATAATTATCAATCAAGTTGCTGAAGACAAATAAATGCCAATGAAATATTTAGAACTAGATATGTCTTTAGAAATAGTTTCCAATAGGTACATTTATACACAAGATGCAGAAGGCCTTAACCATTAGGCTGAACTTGGAATTATAGAAGGAACTATGTATTATTTAAAAGTAGCACCGTTTTGATGCTTAAATAAAGCAACGTCATATAACTGCACAATAAATCAATTGAACCACATACTATGATTGGCAGTATTACAGTAAAAAACCCTTGGAAACGATTACTCGCCATTCACCGGCATATCGTCTGTCCAATTCAATCGATAGTGATCACCACTGACAGACAATTGATTTCGTGCGCCACCACTCAGCTTGCACATCACACTTTAATTCGATTACGTATCCAGTTTTGTAGTTATATTCGCGGTACCGGGAATCGATGCTGCAGCGAGCTGGGAAAAATTAGATTATAGAGTTACGGGTACTATAGTTGGGATGTTGTATGTGGATGTGAGTAAAAAGGTGTTACTTATTACTGAAAATTTGCAATTAGCTAACATTGATTTTTAATTTAAAGTTTTTCATTGCGATTTTTTCGACGAAGATACTAAGAATCTATATAAGAACAAATGACAAAGTTGTACAAATGACAGCCGGGACCCAAAACTTTGCGAAACACGAAGGAATTCGTCATGACAAGATGGTCACCCATCCACGGACCGACAGCGCAAAGCGTTGCTTAACCTTATGATTGATCAACCCGTGCGGCTTTTACTTAGCCATGAGCTCCTCCTTTTTCACGTTGTATCTGTTAAGATAATCCTGATATAGGCATTCATAATATTTGGAACACTAATCTTTAATCGACATTGCTCTCACTAGGGTAAAGTACCAGTATACAATTTAACTGGACAGTAAGCGACAAAGTTAACTGTGACATTGTAGTTGAACAGTTATAATTGTCGAGGAGTTAAATTTGTTGGGACGTTAATGACAACTATCCGCAAGTAACAGCCTCCGTGAGGTTTAGGTTTAACTGAACTGTTTAGTATCACATAGTATTTGTATGAAATTTGTGTGTAATGAACCGAAAATATAAGTGTAAGTATAGTATTAATTATTATAATTGGTGACTCTTTTGGGAGTTCTTACAGAACAGTCTTAATAACACATATGTTAGATACCTGTTTTGACATCAGCAAAAATAAAATGCTGAAAAGTACCTTCTTTAGTCGTGATCGATTAGAGTAAATCAACAAATATTTTTTTTTAAGTTATTATTTGTGAAGAATAAATAAATAATACAGGTGTTCAAAACTAAAAGATGAACTTGAAAATATATAATGTTCTTGAGCGGAATGAGTACCTAATCGCTAGACTTTTTATAACTTAATTCTTTAAATTAGCAGTTATTATCAAATCACAATACCACTATAAATAGAGGTTCTTCTAAACGGAATCTCTACATAAACTGCCACCAATCCAGCATAACTTTTTTGTGTAATGTTGTTTCACGGTAAATATATAGGAGGAGGGGTGCTACCGCAGCTCCAAATAGCCGGACGTCTGCGCTTAATGTTCTCGTATGAACTGTGTGGTAGTCAATGTGGAAATTTGGCCGTCCACATTATTTGCTAAAAGAAGAAATATTGACGTGTAGCATACTGATCGTATGTTATTTGTTGGCTATATAAAAGATAGCATTTTTCTCATAATATCTATTTATTCGCAATTATTTATTTTCATATTTAAAAATGGATTACCTACTGATAGAGAAGTGTAGAAGAAAAGAAATTGCCACCGACGGCTCACAAATTATAATAATTATATATTGGAATAAGAGGATGATAATATCTTAACTTAAACTATGCAATGTCTTGCTTTGCTTATTTCTAATTAAAATGTATTTAAATAAAATAAGTAGGTACAGAGGCCAGCACATCAAGCTACCCGAAACTGTCAAATTTTCACAATCAACTTTGAACTTTATGCTTCAGCGATAAAGTTAAAAATCTATTAAGGAAAACTGACAGATTGTAGTAGCCTAACGTGCTGGCGTCTGTACCTACTCAGACATTGTAGGAATCTAATACTTAAACGATTTCCCAGTTTACCTGCAACCTACTATTCACGGACATGTTACAACACGGCAAACATTTAGATTCTCATTAAAAGTGCAAGTAGTAACAATGTATCGCTTTCCCTCCTCTGTCGATCAACTGTGTTGCACGAATTTTGGGTCAGGTTCGATGGCTGTACAGTTATTGTTGTTTAAAGTATTCAATGGGATTTTTTATAATCTAGTATTAAGTGAACCTACTTTAAATTTGATAAGGTTATGGTTGCTAAGAAATAATAAACTTTTGATAAGCAGTAGACAAAAGAGCATTTCTTTTTTCATATTATTAATATGCACAAATCAATCTTTAATATTAGTATTAATTATGTAAATGTTTGTTCATAAGGTAGAGGCAAAATTATATTAATACAACATCAAGCATTATCTTTAGAATTAATAAAACATTTTGCAACATTTTCGCTTAAAATATTAAACCTATAAAAACAACATTACAAAGGTACGTTTTATTAACAGAAACAGAAAGCCAGTCCAATAAACAAAACACCTAAAAATACAGAAACAAAGTCGTTAAACCCTTCTAAATAACTTTAAAACGAACAGTTAAAATAAATCCAGACGAGTCAATTATCAATACTTGATAGGCAACCCTTAAAAATGTCGTTAAATACCACTTAAACCTGGCCATTGGCTAATTAACCGAAGGGACCCGAATATAGCCGAAGGGCTCCGAACATAGCCGAATACCCCCGAGCTATGATTTGCAGCTCTCAAAGGGTTTAATTAAAAGCAGTTGTATTGAGTTCTTGTCATCAATCGCAGTCTTTTGTAAATCAAAGTTCTTTTGATAATTTGACACGTTTTTTGTGTGGGTAAAAGTAATTTGAGGGTTTGGAGTGAAAATTTGATGGATTTATATTTATAGAACAGCCACATGCCAATATCTATAATAATATTGTAAAGCTGATGATCTCAGGTTCGATTCCCGGGTCGAAATCGCTTTGCGGGTTTTGAAAAACTTTCATACATGGATTGATTGAATCCCTAAATATTCTATGAAACACACAAACAAAATTATAAAATAGGTATTTTTATTATAAAAAATTTAAACCTAATAAAATGCTACCTCATCATCGCTCACATGAAATATCCTGGACAATATAATCAGTATCAATTCCATACAAAAACACATTCCAGTCTCCTGTTAGACACGTTATATTTATGCCATTTTTTTATCACACAAATGTACCGATACCGTGTCCGGGAGTGCATTTGAAATTCAGATTTTTGCCCTCCCTAGCCGGGTGGGGTGACCAAACTTTTGATTTATTCCGGACTTATCTTGACTTTTGTTTCGGTCTGAAAAAGTAAAATCTTCTATTTAATTGAACTACAATCAGCTGTCATGTTTCTACAATTTTGGGGATAGCCTACAGCAGGTCTTGTAGATTTTTGTAAAGAACAATCGTATTGTTTTTGAGGAAAATTTGTTAAATATGTAAACAATGGGGTATTCTTTTTTTTTTCAGAATTTAAAATTATATCATGGTGACCCTACCTGGGACTATTATTCAAATTTATTTGGACTGGCCAATGAGGAAGCAACGCGACCAGCGATCAACACCGTTCCACTTGTTTGCTCCGACAAATGGATTCACAGCAAACTGATGGGATTATGATGTACTTTCCTTACGATAAATAGCTTGAGGATATTGCGATTGCGTCGCTGGTATTTCTTTGTTCGGGAAAACCAAGATTTCTTTGTTTAGGTTTCAGATTTTTATTATTTTCTGAACTGCGTGAACCATTAGCGTAATAATAAAGAGATTATTAAGATTTTAAAATTTACAAAGCACATTAAAACAGATTAGGTTTTGATCAAAACGCTAGATGATTTACAATTATTTAACAGATTTCTTTAAGACAGTCTTCATTATTATTCATTATAATTCAAATGAAAATGAACGAATCTTTTATTATAATAGAACTGACTAATAACTATTATCACAATCATGAAGATTATCATCAAATGTCTTGAGCTTCTCAAAACACAAAATACAGACCTATATCTACCAACAACAAAAAAGTAATTGAAACAAAACAGAAACATGCATTTAATAGGGAAGATGCAATATTTTTATTTTTGTTTTTATTTTAAAGAATTCCATGTAGAATAGACCACAAATATATAAAAAAATTTAAACACTGCAATTTATTGTAAAAAAATGCAGTTTTAAATTGTCAATTTAAATTTTCGCGCCAAAACAGGCCTACGTTTCCGATGACGTCATTCGCGTCTGACACTAGTCGTACTTGTTCGTTGCCGGCTTTCATTCATTTGCATTTTTCTCGACTTTCGAGATATTTTTCAGTAAAAATTTAAAATGGATTATCCGTCAACATCAGGGGATCATAACAATACCACCAATGCTCCGAAAAAAATCCGCGTTGACTCATGTTTTGTGTCCATCTACTTCAACAAAGTTTTGACTGGACCTTCTGACCCAAAACTAAGAAAAAAGTGGTTCCAAGCTGCGAATGGGAAGGATAATTATTATTCTCCAAAAAAACGTGAAATTCTTGAGAGCATTTAATTCATTCCTTCAGATTTATCCTTATTATACTAGAGACAAACATTTAAACTTTCACATTTGTAATATTATTAAGATAGTACTTGCTGATGAAGAACTGAATTATTATTTCTTTCATGTTTCAGATTCATCTTTAGAGTGTTCATTAATCACAGAAACACATGATTCTGAAAATTTTCAAATATCCAATGATAAGAGTGTGCAGGTGTCTATATAGGTATCCTCAGAAACGATCGAAACAAGCTCAAGTAGAAATGGAAATACCCCAAAAGAAAATACACCTAAAAAAAATCAATAAATCCAACTTCCATTTTAATCTGAAAAACACAATTAATTTTCGCACAAACTAATTACATTAATGTTCATCTTTACAACTATCTATAACCTCAAATAAATTGTCATAACGGGAGTGACGTCACTGAACGCTGATTGGTGTTTTGAAATACGTTTCGTTTCAAGTCACTTTAATTTTTAATTATTCGTAAAAATCAACATTATGTAAAATAAAAACGTTACAGTAGTCTTTCTTTTATACTTTTTTAAAATTTTAATGATAAAATTTTCAATAATATTACATTTGCATCTTCCCTATTACAGCATATAAAAGTAACGATTAAACTTATTCTATTTTCATGTAAATTCAATGTCACACGTTTAAGAAGAGCGGCAACGTCGCTTACTTTGACCTAATTAGCCACTATTGCTAGGGGTGCACCGTTGCCATTTCTCTGCATTTGCACTTCAGCATCATAGTGTGAGAATAATTACTCCGTTTGTGTGAACGAAACAGGTCAAGCGTGAGTTGTGCTTAAATGGGAAAGGTTCTGTTGAGTATACGACAATTTTACATAAGGTCTTTAGTTGGAGTGCAATGTTGTAGATTATTAGTAAACTTGCTTACTATTTTAATTTTGTGTGTCTACATACATATTTCTTACTTGAGATACTAGAATTTTAAGGTGGCAGATCTAAAATAACAATGAACACAAAAATAATGCGAGTGATTTTTTAATAGGCATGTTTACAAACGTAATAATAAAATTGAAAATATATAAATTAAATAAAAACACACTGCTTTAGGCTGATAATAACGCTACTGCAATAATCTTGCTTTTTTGACGAAAATTTACTACAGATCGAAAATATTAACTTGTAAGTCAATAATGGATTTTCTTACGTCAGTTTTTCCAACGTTACTCTGAAAAGGGTAACGGTATAAATAGGTCTCATTTCTAATTGCTCGTAGACTCCGCCTAGTGGCCATGTAGCTATAGAACAACGGTAAAACACTAATTTACTCATCGGCCTAGCCTTTTCCCAAACTGCGTTGAGGTTGGCTGCAGCTGAGTACCAGTGATTTACGTAGAGCGACTGCCTATCTGACCTCCTTAATCCATTTGCGACCGCCATGATAAGACTGGTTGTCAGACGAAAGTAAGGGCTGCTGAAGATGTACAAATGACAGCCAGGACCCACCAATTTAACGCGCCTTAAGAAAGACGGCGGAACTCGTCATGACAAGATGGTCAACTATCCACGGACCGACAGCACCAAGCGCTGCTTAATCTTATGATTGGTTGACTTGTGCGGCTCTTACTTAGCCACGAGCTCTTCACTGCACTAGTCTACTATATAAGTAATATTTTTCCACACAATGCTTGAGCATTTAATACGGAAGAATGATTATCTAGTTGAGAAGAAGATCTAGCATGAACTTGGATAAATATACAGAAACTAGACGACCAAAGAAACCATGGATGAATTCTGTGAAAGAGGGTATAATATGGAAATAATTCCATTTTTGAAAAGACATCAGACAGCGAAATAATAGAGAAGATAAATACTAAGACAAAATTGGAATAAGGCTGGTATTACAATGATAATATTTAAATACTATTATAGTAAAGAAATAATGAGCAACATTAATTATGAAAATAATCATTTAAATAAAAAAATCAAGCTCATTTCACTACTTGTCCCGGAAAATTGCTACCGGGAAGTTTACACGATTATATACTTAACGTCATAATTACTTTAAAGATCATTATGGTTGATATACCTGTTTTAATTATTCGTAATTAATCCTTTCAAGAATTATATGAAACCAAATTAACTTCAGGTCATTCTAGGAACTGTTTCCACCCATTTTGTAATTTAATGAAAACCTTTTAACCGTCCATGGGATGATAAATTAATGCCATAAATAAGGCGAGGTCGGTTTATTCTCATATGTACAGCCGGCAAATTAAGTCGGACCACATAAAAAACATAAATGTTTATTAAAGTGCTGAAACCTGGCATCAGGACTGTAATTTGGGATTTAATGCCACGCCACTGACCGGGGTTGTAACGGATAAAAATATAAACGTGAGTTTGCCCTTGTACGGTGGGTTCCGTAGACCAAGGAAAATTAAGACAATTATGCACGCACGCCTATTGGAAATCGTAAATATATATAGTAAAATAACACGACAAGAAAATTATCTTACCTTCAGCATATTGTGCGTGCGTGCTATATCGAAATTATCGACGAATTACCTCAACCTACCCCAATTTGTCAAATTTCTTTAACAGATTTTCACAATACCGGAAGGTTAATATTAGATTTGTAAAATTTGACGGTAGGTTGACCTGCTGGTGTCTGTACACAGTTGGTAAAATAGAACAATCAAGTACAAAGGCGCTGCATATTTTTTAAGAAATCACTTCCAGCAGGCCCCATTTAAAAGTTTTTTACAGCTAAAAATATAATTAATTAAACAAATAAGTAAAATGTGAGCATCGTAGTTGTTATTCACTTTCGCATTATACATTCATTAAACATTCTATCGCTGTATCATTTATCTTTAACCAAATTAATTCTAAAAACATTTCGTTTTCGCATTTCAATTGCGGAATACTGAAAGTAATCAGAATTCCGCACAACGATTTTAAATCAGGCTGAAATACGACGCCGGGCGTATTTTAAATTTCCATTTGTTAAAAAAAAACAGGGGTAGTAATTTTTAAATTTGGTAAAATTCCAAGTTCGTTATTTGGATCGAGAAATATTATTATTGATAAATAATTATTGAGTATTTAAATTGATTTGTGAGATATATCTATGCGCTCAGTTGCTTGTTTTGGAATTTTATTATAAACCAGAATTTGTTTAAAGGTTATACTTATATCAATAGATATTGCTAATTATAAATCTATGTTAATATTAAAAAAAGGGAGAGTTTGTTTCTTTGTTGGCCAAAACGCAATCATCTCAGGAACTTTATTTATTTCAGTCATTATTGTCATCATAGTATGACCCTCAGATTAAGGTTAGGCATAGGCTTAAATTCTGCTTGCAGTCAATATGCAGGCAAAAATAGTTAAGATAAGGTATAAATAATGTTAGACAAGAGATAAAAAGGAACCAGCGCTCTATAGAATACCGGCTCGTTTTTCTTCCAAAGGAAAATGTTCGTAATAATGACAGCAAAAAAATCATCAGTAACCCAATATTCTCCTAATGTCCTATCTAGTTACGGTCACGTGCCAACGTCACCGGGACGCGTGACCAAATACACATTCAGACTAAATGACATAATAAGCCATTTCTAGAAAAAAACACGGAGCTAAGAACTAATCCAGTTACAACCGCAAATTTTGTTTCTTCATCACATTCATCGCCGCCTATTTTAGTAGCCGGCTTGGTGTGGGAACTCTAATTACTCCCTAGTCCATGAATTGATGTGGAGCTGTACTCAAATAGTTCAGTTTTGTGGATGGATGAGACTTTGACTGCAATTTTGGTGAGCTTACTTGTACTGATTAACATTATTAGGTAGTCATAACCCTTACAAATTCACATACAGTGTAATCAAATGTCAACAGTACCTTCTAACTTGCATAAATCATCATTTTCGCATTGAAAATTACTATGATTGAACTGTCTTATTATTTGTAAAACTAATTTTCCTTACACAAACTTCTCTTTACCACCAAAACCTGTGTAAATATTCCAACGATGAGAGCAAACAAACCTAAGGAAGCTATCTGTAACACCTCAATGTTCGCCACATATCGGCGACGATAATTCACGCCACAATGAGAGACTCGTCACGCTGTGATCACGTCTATCTGTCACTTTCGCTCCGTTTAACGTCAATAAAAGAATGAAGTTACTTTTGTGGAGTAGCTGTAAATCTCGGGGATTGGGGGCTTTTATATATGGCGATGATGGCGATGGGAGGATGGTTCAATTTATGCCACGGTTGCTATGCTAGAATTGCGTGACAAAATTCGCTGTTGTACTTTGCTGTCCTGAGCTTTCAATAACATTGAGACATTAATTTTGGGCAATGTGACTAAAAAAGCTGAAATATTTGTTACGGATTTTATGAACACTACTAAATTATAATAGGGAGTGGGAGTCGAACCTCAATCCACGCATTTATGAAAAAAAAATTACTAACACAACCATGTTGTTATTGTTTTTAAAGAAAACTGCATAATTGCTGCTGTTTCTTGCTAATTTGCTAGGAAACTGCAGTAGTGTTCAAATTTGTTGAAATAGTTTTTTAACCGCAGGCTGGAAAGTGACTTTGTGTTAACTACATATGTATATACGCATCCTTAAATGACTTTTGAACATGGCTTCATGTTCTGTCCTTTTATTCATTTGTTTATTTATCAAAACAATTACTAATCGTATCGGTCTCGTGTCGTATACTCTAAATAAGCTCCACCATCCGCTGACTCGGCGGCCAGACGCGTGTTCTTTATGACAGGCCCACAAAATATCGTCGCATTTATTTGAATCGCAATGTTATCATCTAAACTCGAGGGTGCTTCACACCCTTATAATATTTTGTGTGTTTTACTTAGTTTTTGGTTGAGTCTAGAATTTTATGAGCTGGTTTTTAAGGGATAGTGCAGAGCTTGGCTTGTTCTTAAGAGTGTTTTGTAAACTTTTAGTTTTATTTTTAATAATTCAGTTTTTGTTTGTGGCTAAAATTACGGGACCTCTGTCATTATCTATTACTAATTTTCTGAATATACATAAACTCAAATAAATAAACTGCAATAGTGCTCTCATTTTCTCTACAAAATAACTAAAACAAACTATTATTTTATACTTTAAAAATATTTCGCAGCTAAACAAGTTAGTGGTATTATTTTCTTATCGCAGTTCATACAACATTAAAGTTTTCATTCGGTAAAGTACAGACGCGCTCAAAAATGGTAATTTGATGTGGTACACTCGCTTTGCGATGTGTAAAGACAGACTAAGAATATTTTGTATAAAGTGGGACAATGGTTTGTGCACAGCTGGCGGTTGAAAGGGAATTGTGTCACTTCTACTAAGATTATATTTAAAAAGCTTATTGCCATCCATTTTAACGCTACATTAAGAAACAAAGAACTGGGTAAGTATTTTATGAATGGATTCTAATGGTTTGGGAAAACATACATTTAATCAATATATGTACAAAATTATTTATTTGTATATTACGCGTTTAATATGGTTTATATTTACACTCAAAACTTTTGAATTCAAACCATGTATGCAATGATAGTATCAATTATCTCTTTATTTTATTCGTTGCACACTTTTAAAAAAATAAAAGGAGAACACCATGTATTCTCAAAAACCATATTCAATTAAAAAAATAATATATTAAACCAATAACACAACATATATATGTATGTACATATATATACATATAAACTTATTAACTAATACAAAAATATGGCGTAAAAATTTCCTTCTCATCGCTGCCCACTAGTAGCGTAACCCAAGAGGCTACCAGCATTGCCACGTTGAATGGCAATGCTTAACTTTTATATTAAATAGTGCCAAAGCACAATGATTACCAACTTAGCCATATCACAGACGTAGTACGGCCAGTGACACGCCATAAACCGGCTAAATCGCTTGTCGGCGGCCATTTGCATAAACATAAACGGTGGCGGTACAAAATGCAAACTCTGGATGTTCAAGGGGATACGAAAAATCTACTGGGTTAGTTCCGAGTTTGTGTGGAAAATAATGGCAAGGATAGAGGAAGATTGCTTTACTTCATCTTATAGATACAGAATAAAATTGTGGTTACATTAGGTAGATAGAGAAACCTGGACTATAAAGTCTGAAATCACCAACCCGCATTGAGCAAGCGTGGTGATTAACGCTCAATCCTTTTCCGTAGGAGAGGAGGCCTGTGCCCAGCAGTGGGACGATAAAAAGGCTCTGATGTCATCAATAATATTATAATTTGACGACTCCGATGGCGCAATGGTTACCAAGCCGGACTGCTGAGCCAAAGGTCCTGGGTTCTATTCCCGGCATGGTCGACATTTGTGTGAAGAGCATGCTTGTTGGCTGTGCTCTGGGTGTTATAATATGTATTTATAAATATATATGTAAAGTATATGTAGTTTATCAGTTTTGTTGGCACCCATAACACAAGCTAAACAATAGCTTACGATGGGGCTAAACGACCGTGTGTGAAAAAGATGTCCCCGAAATTATAAACATAACGCAGGATACTTAGTAAACCGATAATCATTGAAATGTAAAATTCTAAATGTGACGGTCAGCAATACTTTTGGTTAGGTTAGGTTAACGTTAAAGGTTTTAGTAAACTGTTTTCTCATCAACTATATACATTTAATTGATTTTCGATAATATCACCAAATATATTTTAACAACAGAATTATGCATTTACATACTAAACGTTAAAAAGATTGCTGAGAGGAAATGTTTGCGTCTCGTTTCACAATCCGTGTTTATTTTGAACATTTTTTTTATGTTAATTATATTTGAATGGGTACATTTTTCTCTGTTTTCACGGGTAGGCTACATTTTCCCGCTACAAAATTTGAATTTCAAATTAAGAACAAATCCTGTTCCACGGTTATTCAGATTTATATTCGGTTGAGGGCCAATGACGCAGAAATATGAGTGCCATCTTTCATTTTACTTTAACTCAAATTTATTTGAAACACTTCTGTCCATGATTGTACACTGGAGATGATTGTACTTTACTTAATTGGTTAATTAAATGTTTACGTAATTTTATTAATGTTTACTTGGGACTCGGATCGACTTTCTGTTAAGATGAAAGAGATAGCTTTGATAATATAACTTTACTGTGGCAGGGACGCTTGTTTTATGCAAAACCATTTAGATAGGCATTTGTTTTACGAATAATAAACATGTAAATTCTCATAGAGTACCTTGTTCTGGTTGATAGATAGCTCGGGATTTGAATATCATATTAGGTCTCCGCCAATGTCTTTAAGTACGATGATATTGTTTGATGCGATCAAAATGATAACATAGAATACTTTGTGCTATCCATTAATTGAAGGTTTATAAAATTGTGCACTCATTAATATTAAATGTTACATAACATGATTAAAAGTTAATAGTATTAATTATTCAATGCTATATTGTATATAATAAATTCAATCGCAATATTATTGTTTGACAAAATCTCATTTGAATCAAATTTTCATGTAACCGATTCAACATATTAAATTTTATCATCAAAGAAAATGGGATATATAAAACTACATTTAATATATTATATAACATGTACATAAAACTATCGACTGCCATTGTCGATAACGACATTGATTTAACCAAACAACTTAATTGTAATGGAGTGGTAATGTGCAACCGTACAGTTGTATTGGAGAGTCCTTTTGATGCAACGCGGTGCAATAAATTTATGTTTCATTGTATATTTTATTTTAACATGTCAGTGTAAACAATGACCACGTATAAAAATAATGGTTTTTTATTGGCATTCTTTGATAAATTGATATTTTGTATACATATCTCTTTTAGAACACGTGACTATAAAGACCCGGACTTTTGGAAGGCGAATATGGGGCCCAAGCCAACACGCTGAAACTCTTTTGAGACAACTTTGTGAACATTTTGTTATTACTTGATAGCACATTGAATAAATAAGTGAAAAATCAGTAAAATAATATAATATTATCTATGAGCTAATAGTATGAATGTGTCAGGACCTTCAGGCATTCATTAATGCCTAAGATAGACTTAGAATTTTAATATTAGTACTTTGTCTGATCTGGAATCAAACCCGCACACTTTTACTAGTGAGGCAGATGCGTCAAACTCCAGGGCCTTTAGGTCAAGAAAAAAATATATATTATTATGTGTTTTGAATTCACCACACTGACGATATCCTCTGCGCCGCAGAGTTTCGATATCAAACAGAAAACAATGCTGTGACTTTCTAAAAACTAGTGTAGCAACGAGATGGCTTCCTTCTCCTTTGACGGGGTTAATTGCTAGCAAGTCAACACGGGCAGAAAGCTCATTAAGTCACAAGGGTTGGACGTGGACTCGCTACTACCCCCTTTCGGACCCCCTTTTGACCCCCTCTTAGAGTAGGAAGTGCGTTCTAACGTACCTAGATAGGTTTTAATTTCGTAGTTTATACAGGTTTATTGGTGCGGTGACATACGTCCTGACATGAACGACTTTTGAGTCTGTGAAATTAGAATACAGGCTGTATTTTAATTGATTGTTCTTTATTGTGCGTTACTACACGCAAGGACGCATAAAATATTCAATTATTTATTTTGTTAAACACGACTGCAGAATGCAAGTCTTTAAAGTAATTAAGTCCGGTGCACAAAAAAATCCGTAACGTTAGCAGATCGCGTCTATAGATGTTAAAAGAATGTTATAATGTTAAGAAATATAAACCAGAAATTCTGTAGTAATTCGTTGTAAGTTGTTTAGTCTATAAACGGTGTTTATAGAAAACTAGTTATAACATCGGCATTATTTTAACTATTATTTAGGAGAACATTCGAGATTCAATATTTGAAAAACTTATGAAATAACAGAAGAATTAGACTAGAAGTAAAGAAAAAAGAGACTCGGGGCCTGTTTCACAGGTTACGGATAGCCACTATCTACCAGATAAATTAAAAAATGGAACAGAATTTGTATGAAATTATCTGCCAGATAAACTATTTGGAACTTATCAGCAACCGGTGAAACTGGCCCTGGTACTCTTAATAACTAAGCAAAAATAAATAAAAGAGAAGCAATATATATAATACAATAAGCCCGCAACCCAGTAGGGATCATAAAGATATATTAAAAAATACCTATAAAGAGAAACTCTCGGTTCTGGATGTTAATGGCCTGTGCCCAGTGAGAAATATTACACCTTATTCGTTTCGCTTTAATTAAACTTTCGATACCCGAGCTCTGGTTCACTTGTGGTAAGTTACTGACTGAAATATTGAACGAGATTATTTTTTTCCCATCTAAAGAGGAAACGAGGATTCAATAAATTACAATTCGATTATTAATATAATTATTTGTTCTTAAAATCACTGGCTGATTTAAAATAACAATAAAGTTGTTAATAAATCGATGTATTTTCCAATATATTGAGAATCGATCTATAAGAAAAGAAATATTTTTTTTTTTGAAACAGTCAAATCTATTTTGAAGTACTAAGTTTCTTTTCTTTTATCGCCCTACTGAAGTGCACAGGCCTCCTCTCACACAGAAAAGGATTGAGTATTAATCACCACGTTTGCTCAATGTGGGTTGGTGATTTCAGACTTTGGTGATTTCAGACTTTATAGTCCAGGGTTCCTCGAGATGTTTTCATTCACATTTAATCAGTCAGTCATTGACCAGAATACCTTAGATATATAATAGAAAGTTACATGGGTACTTATATTATTGCAATACACTCGAAGTAAAATATGTGGGTAGTACATATCCATTTCTTAGGAAGCAACATCTACTTACCACACGGCTTCCTCGCTGAAAGCAGTCACCGTGGAAATTGGAGCAGCTTTCAATAACTGAACTGATCAATTATAGCTCTCAAATATATGACACGTGTGAGTTTCAAGACGAACTGAAAACTTGTTTCATGGAGATGTAGGTACTTGATTTATTTAATTGAATTGTATTTTTCTCGGAGCGGCTTGGTTTTAATTGTTTATCAGGTGATCGTATAATTTAAGGATACTAACTTAGATGGGCATTTGTTTTTTTTATACTACCATTGGAACTTCTAAATCTATTTTACAATGTTTTTGTGCAAATGATTTCTATGTCGGTTTTTATAAAAATAACATTAGATTTTAGCTCATGTCAGTACCATAATTAATAGGTTTCTTGTCATTCTATGAAACCGCCATTGTATGAGTGATGTCGGTAAATTGTGGGTACTTTTGTTACGTTAATAATTGTCTGTATGCGGCAACCAGTCTGCGAATATACGCCTTATAACTACGTCGTTGTTTCATTGCTATCCCGATATTTCTCAGTATGAAAATACTATAAAAATATTTCAAAGATTAACTAATAAGGCGAGAGACATTTCCGCTCCGAGCCGCCGCCTGCGACAGACGTCTCTACGCTGCCACTCGCGCCCCCCTCGCCCCTCGTGCCGCACCCTGCGCTACGAGTCTCATCGCCGTAGCGACCAGCTGCGTGCGACGCCCCGCCCACTGCTACGAGCTGCGCTCGTAGTGTTTGAGTGCTACGTCGTAGCACTTAGCGCTACGTTGCGTAGGCCCGTAGCCGGACTTAGCAACAGAGTTGCTTTTTTCAAAGCGACTCTGTTTGCTTGTTTCGCTAGACAGACGGTGTCTTTGGCCCCTTCAGGGTAAAGCCACTGTTTTCTCGTGGTTCCTGGTGGAAACCTTGCGGTGCTAACGCAACCAGGAGGGTACCGACCCGCCGTACCCGCCGAGACCCTTCAGGTCTAGGCAGTTGGCGGAAGGGCACTGCGAATCAGCGGCCTTGGGGGTGGCCCCTAGTCGCTGGCAGTGCTATACTAACCCCGTTTTCTCGTAGCTCCACCCGGGACGGTTGAGTGTCTCAACCTCTTCGTCCCGGCTCGGTCCTTACGGGACTCGTAGGAACCCGCTGGACATTGAGATTGCCAGCGGGAGTACAAGCTTAGGGTACACCGTAAGTACTCACCTCCCTGCCCACACCCGGCAGGGAGGGTACACATCCCCGGGCAATCCCACCCGGGGAGTTAGGCTTTGTAGATCGATAGCGGCCCCTCAGGCCGTTCAGACACGCATCGGCCAACGAGTTTGTTTGTGTGTTTCTTCTCGTTGGTAACGATTAGGAGACACACAAGGGAGGGCTTTTTTGGGGTAGTGTCTGCTCGGGGAGCTCACGTTTAACGTGTCTCCTCGAGGCTCTCTCTCCCTCTCCCCCCACCCCTCTCGCCTTACTTCACCTAAGTCTCCGACGCAATGTCGGACGATTTAATTAAAGAATTCCTGCTGAGGGTGGTGGCATCTGATGCCACCTTCTTCAGCAAGTATGGCGCGGAGCTGGAGGCCCTGCAAGCGCAGGTGCGTGCAGGCTCCCCTCCTCCCCCCGCCTCCCCCGCCTCCCCCGATCAACGGGACGTCGTGGTCGCCGACGAGTCTTCGGACTCGGGCGCCAGCGAACACTCCCGCTCGCGCTCAGCGCACTCCCGCGCCTCCTCGGACGACGACTTCCAAGTCGTCGGTAAGAGAAAGCGCAAGAAGGGCAAGAAAGGCCCTAAGTCTAAGGCCAAGAAGGCCGGCCCTCCCCCCTCCCCTGTCCCCGCTCTCCGTGAGCAGACTGAGCCTCCGCGCTCCCCGTCCCCCCCCCCTGACATGGACACTTCGTCCTCCAGGCCGGCGTCCCCCCGCCCCGCCCCGCTAGCGGACTCTCCCGAGTCCCCCTACCCCTCGCCCGCTTCGCCTGAGGCTCAGCCAAAGGCAACTCAAGACCCCCCTGTACGGACCCGCAGGGGAAAGCCCCCTCCTGTATACCTACAGGATAAAGACCGATGGCCGAGCATTTCGGATGTCCTGAAAGCTCAGCACATCAATTTCAATGCCGCGACAAACACAGGTACCGGCATTAGGATCACAGTCCCCACTGCGAGTGAATACCGCAGCTTAATAAATATTCTCAAATTAAGGAACGCTTCGTTCCACACTTATTCTCTGCCAGAGGACAAACCCACAAGGGTAGTCATAAAAAGGCTACCCAAAGAATTCTCATGTGAGGACATATTTTATGACCTCAAGGACCAAGGCATCCCCGTCGCCCAGGTGCATAGAATGCACCGTCCCCGCGGCGGCGCCGCCTATGACATGGTGCTCGTCGTTTGTGAGCCCACAAACGACAGACACCACCCCATTTTCAGCATACGCACTGTATGCAATCTCTCAGGGATTCTAATAGAGAAACCCCTGAAAAGCGGCATTGTAACTCAATGCCACCGATGCCAGCTGTGGGGCCATTCGCAGAAAAACTGCTTCGCCCACCCTAGGTGCGTAAAGTGCCTAGGCGACCACGGCACTCCCGACTGCCCCCGACCCAAAGACCGCAATCTCTGTACGGAGCCACCTAGCTGCGTACTATGCGGCACTTCTGGCCACCCGGCCAATTAACGTGGGTGCCCCAAGGCCCCCAAATCACCCCCGAAACTGGTGAAGCGCGCCAAAGCCCGCCAGCAGAGGGAAAGCCCCACAGTAAGGCTACCCACCGCTCAACTTCCCGAGCGGCTTAGCCCTCAACGCCCCTGTCCATGGAACGCTCTTAATCACCAAAGAGCCTTCCCCGCCCTGAGACCCACGCAGTCCCAACCCCTACCAGCCTTGATGGATCTCCCCGTCAATGCCCCCCGCGCACCAGTCGCCCCCCGCACGGTCCCCAGTACCGCCTCACCCACCCAGTCCGCACCACACCGCGGCCCCGCACCCCCCCGCGGCCCCGCACCCCCACGCGGCCCCGCACCCCCCCGCGGCCCCGCCACGTCACAGGCGTTCTCTCCCATGAACGTCATATTGAGCACGGTCAGCGTCTTCGCGAGCGAACGTGCTCAACAAATGTCCCAGGCCATAATCGCCACTAATGGTGATTTAATCAAGCTCCTTGCAGTAATGCAAGAGTTTTCTGATATCGCACAGACAGCGCAAAACCTTCCCCACTTCGCCCGATAATGGATAATACACCCAAATCCATTAAACCCCGCTCCCTCAGGCTTGGCTTTTTTAATGCCAACGGCGTTCTCGGCCAACGCGACGAGATCGCCGCCTTCCTAAAAGACCATAAATTAGACATTCTTCTCGTACAAGAGACCTTTCTTAAACCACACAATCGCAACCCTAGTGTTGCCAACTATAAAATCATCAGGAACGATAGAACGGCACGTCACAAAGGCGGCACGCTCATATACTACAAAAAGTCCCTGCACTGTGCGGAAATCACTCCCCCCGCACTCTCTAAACTCGAAGTCTCGATCTGTCGCCTAGGCTTAACAGATCATAGGTCGATCACAATCGTCTCGGCATACTGCGCCCCCTCCTCCTCACCAGAGGACAAGTCCCGCATAGCAGACGACCTCGGCGCCCTGATGGGCCTGAGTGACTCTGTGATAGTCGCCGGCGACCTAAACGCCAAACATCCCGCTTGGAATAGCCACACGACCTCCACTAGAGGCAGGTTGTTGCTCAACCTTAGCGAATCCCTACACTTTGACATCGTAGCCCCGATGGAACCCACTCACTTCCCCCACTTAGTGGAACAACTTCCGGACGTTCTCGATGTGGCGCTCCTCAAGAATATAAACTTACGTTTACATTCTATCGAGGTGCTGCACGAGCTCAACTCTGATCACAGACCGGTTCTTATGGAACTAGCCCCCCGCCTAGGTCCCCTAGACCCCGACCGCCCTAAGCCCACTCAGGTCATAACTGACTGGAGGAAGCTCAGCGGCAAACTAGAAGCTTCGTCCGCCCACCTGGACTCTATCCCCGATATAATAGACTCAGTCGAAGCCATGACGGGCGCAATCGGTTCGTTCACCGATCACGTACAGTCTGCCGTGAGCGATTGTTCACGGACAGTTGAGGCGATGGACTACCACCGCTTCAAGCTGCCGGACGACGTGCGTGACCTGGTGACCGAAAAGAATGCGGCCGTGCGGGCATACAGCGCCTTCCCCTGCGATGCCAACAAGTCTTACATGCGTGACTTGCAGCGTGCTGTAAAGGAACGCATCAGTGAGATGCGTGAAGCGCGCTGGGACAAGACGCTCAGCGATCTCGAGCCTAATCACCTAGCCTTCTGGAAACTACAGAGGAACTTCAAATCCGATGTAGTAGCCTCCACCCCGCCCCTCGTAAGGCCAGATAAAACCATCGCCTTTGATGACGATGAAAAAGCTGAATGCTTAGCAGACAGCTTGGAGTCTCAATGCTCCCCCAGCTCTCTACCTATCGATCAGGCGCACCTCTCGCGGGTCAACGCCGAAGTCGAACGTAGGTCCTCCCTACCGCCCGTCGAAGACCCGGACAACCCCCTCCCCCCCGTCACTCCTGACGAAGTGAGGGACACCATTAAGAACTTAAAGCCTCGCAAGGCTCCAGGTCCTGATAAGATTACCAATAAGGTGTACAAACTCCTCCCCGCCCCCCTCATAATGCTCATGACCGCAATCTTCAATTGCGCCATGAATCACAACCAGTTCCCACAGGAGTGGAAGGAGGCAACCGTAATCGGTATCCCCAAACCGGGGAAACCTAAATCGGACCCCTCCAGTTATCGCCCGATCAGTCTTCTCAATGTGTTCGGCAAAATCTACGAGAGGCTTATTTATAAGCGTCTCAAAGACTATGTCGACGCAAAGAAACTCATCCCTGACGAACAGTTTGGTTTTCGTAACCAGCACTCCTGTGTCAATCAAGTCCACAGAATAGTGGAAGCAATAAGTCATGGTTTCCAACATGGAAAATTCACTGGCATGATCTTCTTCGATATAGCGAAAGCTTTCGATAAAGTCTGGCACGAGGGCTTAATATATAAGCTCTATCAACTAGGCGTGCCGGATCGTCTCGTCGTCATCCTACGAGACTTCTTATTGAACCGCACATTTCGCTACCGCATAGACGGAGCTCTATCCTCCCCTCACAGACTAAGAGCCGGTGTCCCTCAAGGCTCGGTGTTATCCCCCCTACTCTTCACTCTCTACACGAGTGACATCCCGAAGAGCAAACAAGCTCAGCTAGCCCTATTCGCCGACGACACGGCAATCTATTACTCAGGCTCAAGCCCAGTCCGCATCGCTAAAGCACTCCAGACCTACGCCAGCACCCTAGGGGACTGGTCCAGGAAATGGAGAATAGAGTTTCACCCCGACAAGAGTCAGGCAGTACTCTTCACGAGTCCCAATCGACGGAAACTCCCCCCTCCCCCACCACCCGTAACCATGTTTGGCAAACCCATTCCTTGGACAAAGGAAGCCAAATACCTAGGCGTCATTCTAGACTACCAGCTCACCTTCGCCGCTCACATCCGCGCGGTCCGCGCCAGAGCAGCCTTCATAGTTGGTAGACTTCACTTTTTACTCAACTATAAGAGTAAAATGTCCCTCAAATGCAAGCTACGCATATACGTAACATGCATCCGCCCCGTAATGACATACGCGTGCGTAGTATTCGCACATGTCAAGCCCCACCGCATTCACAGAATGCAGACTCTTCAAAACCGTGTTCTACGGAGAATCACAGGAGCTCCCTATTACGTTCGTAACGAGAACCTACATCTCGACCTAAGAATCCCGACCATAGGTCAACACTGCAAGCGTGCCGCCATCAAATACTTCGAGACAGCTGTCAAACACTGCAACCCTCTTGTGGTGTCAGCCTCCCAGTACACCCCCTCCCGTATAAGTCGCATTCGCCGTCCCAGGCATGCCCTACTCGTTCCCGATGACGATATAACCATCCTACAAGAGAGCAGTAAACTCACTAGCACTCTACACAAAAACAAACCGCGTTCCTACAAACCTCGCCGCCGAGGTGCGCCGCGTCAATCAGACAGTAATAATTGTCCTCCCGTCCCTAGCACATCAAGCCAGCCCGCGAGCTGAGCCAGTAGCTTTAAAATGTCCCGTTAATAATAATAAAAATAATCAGATCCAGCCTGTCCCTTGCTGTATTTTATCAGCGACGCCCTGAGCCGAGGTCCGTACCCCACAGGGGGTGCCCTCAGCGCAGTCGCTTAGTTTATAAGTTTTTTCGCCCTGGCTGGAGGCCTTAACTTCTAGGCAACCACAGGGCCCTGTCCGGTTAAGCAGTAAACAGCCTCCTAGGCTGAACTGCGAGTTGCCATAGTCAAAAAAAAAAAAAAAAAAAAAAAACTAATAAGGCAAAGAAGGTACATAATTATAAGATATTTTATTTTTCCCCCTATTAACATAATGTTCAAGAATATTGCGTCGAAAGATAAGCGCAACTAAAAATGATATCTGTTAACTGAAAGAAAATGACAGTTCAGTCGGGGGATTACCCGAACAAAAGGTCATTAAAGTACTTAACTCAAATTTCAATTTTCTTGGTGTTCTTGTCTTCCATTTAATATTTCTCGCAAGAATTTTCTCGTCATTAGTACAAAATTGCCGAAGACCACTTAGGGCCATTATCGTTTGTCGAGAGGAAATTGTATGCAAACAAAGTAAGGGTTAAAAAATCCACGTGAACGGCAAGAGGGTTAAATGCTGGGGCTCGATGCAAATTGGTCCCGTGGGTCTTTCAGACCGCATTTAAAATAATACACAGTTGGCCGGGTAGGTTCGAAGGCAGATGGTTAAATAACTTTTCATATGTCATTTGCATTTGCCTGAAAAAAAGGAGTTTGTAATATTTTCATAATTTGTTTATGTTCGCGATGAATGTTTAATCAGGAGGATTTATGATACGTTTACCTTTGTTTTTGTGAGGTGGGTGTTTGCTTAAATCTATAAACGAATATATATTCTCGTAAAAGCGACTCCCTCGTCATCAGATTCCAGAAAGCACAAGGGATAGGGGTATCCCCCTATCCCTTGTGCTCTGTTTTTTTACTATTTAATACTCATTTTGGTTAAGTAGCGAATGAGCTAAATTTTAATAAAAAATAAGAGTTAATAATATCATACAGGATTCTGAAAAAACTAAACTATAAAAATCGTAATTCAACTTTCAGTTTACGAAACATTGCATAAAATTATTGAAAGTTTTTTTTTTGCAAAAAAAGAAATACACGCGCGTTTTAATTGAGAACCTTCTTCTTTTCGAAAAGTCGGTTAAAAATAAGCTGTATAATGCAATACTTAAAAGAAATAGCTGTCCTGTGAACATTTTCTTTATCTCACTTTGTCGGTAACCAAATTGAGTTCTCATTTACTTCAACAGAACAAAGCGGAAAAAATCTAAACAAAAAATGAAATAGTCCCGTATTTCGCCACCTAGCGAGACAGAGTTGAAATTGTGATGCTTACAGTGCGCGGACCGCGGCCCGACGGATTACGGTAATGGCACTGAATACTAAGCGGCGAGACCGGCCACGCATAGATCAGTTAATGTAGATACGGCAGCTATATTAAAGAGTATTGTACCTATAAGAGTTAATTTTGTGGTTCTTATTGCATGCGGATCGAGGCCGAGTTGATTACTGACATAATGACATTAAAACGCATAGCTGAAGTAATTTAACCTTTAGACCGCCACAGTCACGTGTAGATGACAAGCCAAAAAGTGCCCAGCATGCTACGGTCACGACTACGAAACAAAAATGTAGTCACTTTTGATCACTATAATTCTGTATTGTAGGAATTAACGTATTAACGGATGAAGTCTTAGCTTGGCACGGAGGATACCTAGGTATTTCCTTTTTTGAAGTGGCTGTCAAAAAGTTAATACGAATGCTTATGAAGATTTAAAAATTGTGCCTAATTTTAAACTTCGGATCGTCATTTTTTTACCATTAACGAGTATATGCCAAAAGCTGGATCAGATTATAGCAAAGGCAGACAAAGGAGGGATACAACTATAATGTTAAGATTTGTTTGTTATAAGCAGTCCCATAAGTTCTCATAGGTGCTGGTGAAAAACTCCTTCTACATGTCTATTTTCGGTTCATAAGTTTGTACGCGAAGCTTAAAACTGCCTCACTGAGGCAGCTACCAATTATGCACAAACATTCAAGTCTTTTCTACAACAATTTCTCTATTCTTAGGTCACAAAAACAGCAAAAGGCCGCGGGCACTCACGTTCCCATCGGCAACTAAAGAATAAACAGGATTACGTCAGCAGCCAAACTACCTCATGTCTCTGTTGGAGAAAAGGTTATCAAACGGCTTACATTTATTTAATCCTATACAATAAATACCGATTTCCGAAACTTCGGCTAGAGAATTAGAATAACGACAACTGACGTGGTAAAATTTCCTGATATTGACATTTAATGATAATCTAATAATCTCTCTCGGATTCTATTAATTCTGTATCTTCTTTATCAAGACGAGGAAATAATACAATGAGATAGCCAAAAGCTATGTAATTATCGTCCCGATTCACAACTTATTTAGTAGGGCTACAGAACCTTAAACATACATTGGAAATTACTGTAATACTGTGTATTACCTACTCATACATTCAATAATAAATAATTTACCGATAAAAGAGCTAACATTGAAAATATAATGGTCACGTACCCAGCAGTCAGACAAATGAGGACGTGGTCTAACATTACCTAACAAAAACGGTTTACTGCGTGTAATAATCCTAATATTATCGGTACCTATTTTACTGGCAAAAGTTAGTCACGTTTAGACCTAGTCCTTTTGTAGGTATTAGTATATTTATTAAGGGGTTACAGAGGTATAAAAAGAAAAGTAACAAGCTCATTTGATATTGTGTTTCTTATTAGGGCCTTATTACAAAAAAGTTTTTTTGACGTTTGACACGTGTTTAAAATAATTTTGCATTCATTTTTTTCTTTAAACACGTGTCAAACGCTTGTCTAACTTTTTTGTAGTAAGGCCCTCATTGTTTAACGTAGAAGGAAAACATCGTCAGAAAATTGGGACTGAAATAATTATGAGTAAGTGTAGTGATTAACGATGCTAACTTTTCTGTAGACTACAATGGTAGGTATCTGACTAAAATGGCTGAATTATGTTTTGGTTCTTATGTGAGGGGTGATAGTATGGATTTATAAACAAGCATTTATCTAACAAATTGTACAATCTTTAAGCTAAATATAAAATGTGGGGTGGATACTTTGTATGATTTTTATTGATGGCTTCATATCGGATGAATTTGTAATGAGTGTCAGTGTCATTGAAGGTTTTCCTTTGCAGATAAAAATAAGATATCGTAAGAGTACAAGGTAACTCTCGTCAAATAGCGCGTCTCGAACTTGTACATAGAACATTTTATTTTCTTGCGGCTACGTGTGAAATAAAACCGCTGTGAAGACTGTGCTTCTAATGGGAACCGCTTATCACACCGTAGGTTAACACTGACGGGATAATGTGAAAGTAAATTTCGAATTACTTTTAAACGTTGAAACCTCTTTAAAATATTAAAACGGTAGGTAGCCTTTTCTTGAAGTCTATAGAAATTATGGATTGCTTCGATGGTCACAACCTCAATTAAAAGAAAATTATTTAGAAGCACTGTTCAGAAATTACTGTTTGTAATACGAACTTTTTCACACACAGAGCATTCCTGACTTATATCAATTCGCGTATAAACAACATACTTAGGACATAAATGCAATAAATCTGAACTTCAGATTGTTACCCAGAAAACGTTTACCAATAAGGCAAGAAGATTTTTGACATTCCGAGAACCTAAAACGAGGTACTCAAACTTTTCAAAATCCGTTACGATCAAGATTACACCATAAAGGAATTCACCGCGACTTTTCTCGAGAAACAAATCCTGTTACACATCGGTGTGACAAGCGGCCTTTGTGTCGACTTACAAGTGAGCTCTCACAGTCACGAGTGTTTGCGAATGCCGTGCGGAGTGTCGTACGGGTAACAGGTTCCTTTCCGAGCGAAAACCTTTTTGAGACAAACGTCGGAGGACGTTGATATCTGTGTCGGCGGTTTATATGTTGAGCTCTAGTGTTGCTTTATTGATGTTTAGTGTCAAGCAGACCCTTTAAATTTTTCTTGTTCAAGGTCCGTTTCCCTTCTTACATGAATTACACGGATTTGACAGTCAACAAACAAGTTTTTTTTGAAGCTATCTGTTATGTAATATTAAAATGTGTGGAGGCTGTTTTAATACTTTCTCAAAGCACATCAATCAACCGATATTAAAATTATCCACCATATTATTAGGGATTAAGGTCTTTGAGAAGTGTGTGGGTGGACAGAATGGTAAATAGAAATTAGTTTTTTTTTGTAGAAAACTTTTGTACAGACGCCAGCAGAAATTTCACAGATTGTCTTTATCTAGTTCTTTCATAATATTTCTTGAGATTTAATTATCTTTGGATATTTCATCTCGTTTGTATCAAAAGCCTATCTAAATATGAATGACTACACTGAGACCTTAGGCAATGTGACAAGTCTTTAATGGTCAAAACAAAATACATTTACGTAATATCATGTTTCCTTAAATCGATGCTCTGAAACACACAAATCAAACAAGTCCACGGCCAGCCCTCTAAAGTAATGCTTCTGAAGAAAAATCGCCGGGTCCACGGGAAGCAACAGTGACAAATACTAGGGATGTGCCGGCGATGTACGGAACCCGGCATCGAGCGGATAAGCACGTGAGTGAATTCCAACAAATAACATATAGCGGCAATGTGTTTGCCAAATGTTGCTTGTCTGTTTGATAGTTGTTTTTGTTTATAGACGATTTTATTGTATTTGGAAAATAGTCATTGCTATATAGGCATTAAAAGTGTAATTGCTCCTCATGACTTCATGCCCTATTAATAATCACGCTTGTCGTCTAGATACTGAAAGTGAGAATGAGATGTACAGTTATTTATCTGCAATCAATAAAGTGGGATCTCATTTAGGTTTTTAATTAGATATTTCAGGAGCCCCTTGCTCCTAACGGAATATCAGTTTATGTACTTCTTTCTATATTTATGTATAAGTTATAATAATGAATGATTTACTGAATATAACAATTATTCGATGGTTATATTCTATAATGGTTTATCCCTACATAAGTTTTTCACTAACTTAAGAGCTTCGGTATAATAACCAACTCAAAAACATCGTCAACCCTAAAAAGCGTATACGCATAAAAATTACATAATAAAAAAAATATCGCGTCCGTCCGTACGTCGGCCGGCTAGTTTCATCAGGCCGTATATTACTGAACATAAATTTCTCATAGTAGGTTCGTGTAACTCGAGTAAGTATTTACTGTGACTAAACCGGTATATATCACAGATGCCGGCCAATTTCTTGACCGAAAAATTTATAACGGTACTTTGGATCCACCCTTGATATATGGGCGAAGGACATCCCTTGGAACTCGTATCACTCTTAAGTGAAAGCGGGTATGATATTCATATTGAGGGTCTTAGTTATTTGGATAGTTTGCGTGTTGTTGCTTATAAAATGGGGAGAGGATAGGATGATAGAAAATTGTTTTAGAACTAATTTTTAGTTTAGTTACGTTGGCCTTGCTGTACTGTCCAGTGGCACATAGATACACAAATGTGCTAGTATCTATAGAGTTTGACGTTTCATAAGAATTTTCAACAGATGCATGAGAAAGAAGAGAGAAACAAGATGCCTGTCACGGCTTCCTATACATACTATTATTCCATCCATTAAACAGTAATTCATGTACTTTAACACATTTTGATCAATAAAAGCTATTTTGACTATGTTAATAATTTCAGTGTTTTAATCAGGAAAGCTTAACAAACAGGTAAACAGAGTTATTTCTATCATAATAACATTAATATTCTAGGTATAGTATCTTGTAATATTTCAGTGATTATCTAGCCCAGTTTTCCTGAAAGAAAATGACAAACGACATAGCAAAACTTCAGCCCTATATACAAAAAAAAAAATAAGTACAAAAGTGATTTCTGAATTTGTTCGCATCTAACAACAGTACACAATGTTGTCGGCTCGTCTTTCATGTAAATAAAACTAACTTATTTTGACAAGTTTATAGGCTTAACAAACTTGTTTTCGCTTACAAGACAAGATTGATAGAACTTTGAATTGTGTTAACGCTAATTCTGTTAGGATCAGATGTTTATTTTACAGATATTTCGAATTTTTTTTTTTAAATTCTTCACTACATTTTTCATGATTATTTCCGTCCAATGTAATAGAAATCCTTTATAATACTCCTGTTATTTTCTATAATAATTTTTAGAACACTCCGCCGATTCTTTATACCATGTAATATGCCTATTTGTTAAGCCGTTTCACCATGTGATCTTTACTAGCAAATAATTTTTCTTTAGCTTAAATATAATAATTTTTTTCATTAAAAGAATTAAATAAAAATTAAACCGTACCAAAAGACTCTTACCCCACAAATCCCAACTCGGGAATCGAATCTTGTAAACAGCAAACGTTCGCATTAACAAGTTCAATATTTCCGATGGGATATGTAAATGTGAGTCTGCTGGTGACACCCGCCCGCCGACATTTTAATATCGCGCCCCGTTTTTAAGAGATTACACGCTTAAAATGTGGAATATGTGGGAGAGTGATCAGTTTTCGAAAGGTTTTTTTTGTAATTTCCCTCTAAAAAGTAAGTAATTAATAATGTAGTGATAACTTTTTCAAGTAGTTTTTTGGAGGGACCGCTAATTTAAGAATATTCTGTGTCTACTGGAAAAGCTATATATGTATGTAAAGTTGGTATAAAAAAATCATTTCAAATACATACTGAGCAAACCTACGTAGTGGGAATCTAAAATAATATAGATATTAGGACATATTATTTGAATACAATTAAATTAGCAATATTCTGATACAACTGCACTTTAGGTACTGTTTTTACATTCAGACTGAAATTGATCTTCTCATTCAACTCCATTTCGGTTAGTTCAGCTTTTTTATATAAACCGCAAAAGCTTCTTTTGTATCAATGATCTCAGTATTTTTAATAACCTTAATTAATAAATTATGTTGAATATAAAAAAATAGAACCTTAATGGAAACTTAAAGTTAAATCGCTACAAACTTATAAACTCTAATTCCGTTAATTTGTCAGATAGTATGCCAACAATAACAATAATGTTCTCGATACTTATCTGATTCTGAACAAACATTATCGTTTGTCGAAATCCAATGTGGCAAATAAATTTCTTAGCAATATATTTTGAGAAAAATTTAATCAGTAAACTGGCTGTAACTCAACCATGATATATATGACCAGTGAACAAAGTTTATCTTATAATATACATATTAGATCGGCGCGAGTTATAAGCTAGAGCGGTTCTGGGTTGCAATAGATATATAGGTATTTGTTAAGAACGTTTTTGCTTCATGAAAGAGCAATAATCAACCTACAACGAAATCATTTTAAAATTAATAGACCATGATCAGTCAGTCTGGCACTTAGAACCTTTTGATATCAATAAAAAAACTGGTTGACATAACCATCTTAAAAAAATGTATTCTTCATCTTCAATTTGCAAACTGCAACATACTGTCAAGCAATAAACCTATTTTATGTTATGCCTAAATTGACCTCTTTTGCGGGATTGTTCGACACAGTTAACTTGGTATCTATACGAAGGGCTCCAAGAGGAACAAAGGTGGGTTTTATACTGAGTAAACTCAGTATAGGTAAAGCCTGGCACAGTGATATTCCCTCGTGCTAGATCCACAGCGGGAGGGTCATATTATGATGATTTAACACCTACCGAATAAAAGAAAGATTCAAGAGACCCTCAGTCATGGGGAAAATGACGTGAACAACTGAGATGATTATTGCCATTTTATAATTAGTTGAAATTTCCAAACGATCATCTATCAATTCCTGTAACTTGTACCACAACCCAACCGAGGCGCTATGAGTGCCATCGATATTTGCATACAAATTGCCCCAACACCACTTCACTAGACTTGAGCGATCCCGCTTCGACTCCACGATTATAAATTGTCGATATTATGCATAGTGACGTCACTATTATCGATTATATCGACGGATCGGAGCGCAGATAATTTTATGTGATAGACGGTTCAACAACGAATCATTTTATTTATTAGATTTATGGTAATAACTCAATTTAAAGTAAATTTGGGGTTGGTTTTATATTGGGATATTATTTTTAAATGTTGACTCAGAGTAGGTAAAGTTAAAAGTTAGCCATAATTTTCACTCTTTTTTTATTCATGTTTAATTCCTTCTTCTATTTTAAATTTCAAGCATCAATTAAATGATGTCTGTTTAATTCATGAATAAAAATAGGTATTACCATTACCATCTAAAGTCTAACTAAAGTTTTTTTTTTTGCTGAAACAGGTCAAGACATTTACGGAAATATCTACAGTTTGTTAATAAATGCTTTTCCTTAGAAATAAATGTCTCAATCTACAACTCAAAGGCTCTTTCATCCCGCTGGATAATTTAAAGATTATCAAAGCGAAGTCGTGGTACATAGCGGATAATATTATCAGTATTCTATCAAGCACCAAACAGTTTGATCTAATACATCTACAGACTGAATTAGGTAAGTCTCAAGACGCCTATCGCTTATCTATTCGTTCATCCATCAAAAGTTCAGAACTACTTACAAGCTGCTCTAATTCCCAAGAGCTTAGTGAACCTAACATTGGGGGAAAGAGATAGATATATTGTTTCAAATAGATAGATGAAGTAATCCTTTTATTCCTGCACTCACTTCATAGCTGATATAGCCTCCATTTATAATCATTCAAGAAAAGTAAAAACAAATACAAACTACACCTACTCGCAAGATTATTATGGTCTCCTGTCAAATAAATTTTCCCAATCAACTTTGAACCATATGCTTCAGGGATAAAGTTGAAAATCTATTAAGGAAATTTGACAGACTGTAGTAGCTTGATGTGCTGACATCTGTACTTCGGCTGAACCTCACTATTGTTGATTACTCAAAAATTGTCTAAACTTTTGTTATTAAGAACAACTGATTTTATCGATAACTTTTATTTGAGAATTTTACTCAAATGTACATCACATCCCTAGAAACTAGTGTAGGTGCTGAATCAGGAATAAAATTTAATATTTATTTTTGCTACTCTTTTAGAACCAATGTTAAATATCAATTGGAACTAGAATATAAATAAATAGATGATTGATTGGTGCTAAACATTTTGGTATTAGAAGAGGAAGACATATTTACATGCATGTGTTATTTTAAATTGTCAGTCTACGTTTTTAATTAGCTGACGTGTTTTGATAAGAGCTTTAAATTATAGGTCCCGTTTTTTTGTGAAAATGTTCTTCTTAAATTAAACTACAGTAAAACGAAGTCATATATCATTTTGAAAACGTTAGTTAACCAGTAATTGGCAACTGAGTTAGAATAATACTCATTATAAACATACAGAAAACTTTTATACACAGAAGCTCTTGTAGACCCTAAATAAATAAAGAACTTAATATCAAACCTTAACACATATAACTGGTAAATTTCCATTCTCTTATTATGGTCGAGATGCCAGCACATAAAGTTGAAAATTTATTAAGGAAATTTTACAGACTGTAGTAGGTCGATGTGCTGGCGTCGCAACCTACCTATGTATAAATACGTCTACCATTTATAAGATATCTCATTGTCTATTATGATGATTGTAGGAAGTAAAGAAGGGGGGAGGAAACTAAATCACTGTAACAAATGCTGTCATTACTCTCATATCAAGAAACGTGTGTGTTTTGTACGTATTTGGGCATGCGGCGTTGCCTGCGAAATTAAGAAATTTATGGAATAAGAAAAAATAAAAATAAATATAAACCGAAATTATTGGCTTCAATGACTTTAGATAGGTCTCAAAAGATATTTTTGAATTTTATATAAAAACAAAAACTAGCACATTTCCGTAATTTTGTTTGCGTGGTGACCAACAAAAAACTATTTTCTTGTATATGATAATTTCATAAATTAAGATTTTGAACAACTTCTCCCAGAAAATGCATTCCAAATACATCAAAATGCACCTCACACAAAAACCAGCAAGATTAAACTAAAACGCATAGTTTGACAAACTCGCTACACACAGACAGATAGACGGGCGAACTTCCCCGCGCGTATCGCAAGAGTGTCGTTAATAAAATCACGTCACGGCGTGAAGTATGGCGTGATACGCGGGATTATGACGTCATCATTGCTGTTCAGTCGAGCGGTGTGCGCCCGATAACGTGTGCGACACATACCGGTGGCTAGATTGGTGAAATTGTAGGGTGCGATTTTGCTTGTTTAGAGAACGTATTTTAAAGATATATTGTCTTTACTCTAGATACTCTAGACGCGGACTACATTGTTTTTGCATCTTGTTGAACATAATGTTTGGAAGCCAATGATCTAATTCAAGTCAGTGTTGAGTAGGTATAGGAATTGATTGACTTATAGTCAAAATCCCAAATAATAATCTGTCTAAAGTGCAAAATCCCAATTTAACTTAAAGTGATTTAAGATTCGATCCCAAAATCTTCTCATACAATACTAGACATCTGCACTTTGTTCGCAAAGCAGTGATTAATTCGCAAAAAGATTCAATTCTTACACAGAGCGTAAAGTTACAAAAAATATTAATTTAATTCTCAACAATATTCCAATAAAGAACAATTAATTTAATTTTTACTCAATTTCCTTGGGGTCGTCTTCCAGTCCCACCGCGCGCACCTGAGTACAAATGTTCTACATGTAGTGACTGACACTTTGATATCCTTTACAAAGTTACCCAAGCAATCCGATAGCCCTAAGTACTAGTTGGCAGAATCAAGGTGTCGTATATCACCCCCAAACACGTGACATCTGGTTAGATCGCTCCATGTGTTAAAGTGAGCGCGAGTGTCCCAAACTGAATCGTCACGTTGAGTGCTTCAACTTAGCGCAGTTTATTTTACGTTTCATTGTTACTCAGAGGTTTGGGAGAATGTCTGTCCGTTATAGATATTGTCATCTAATAGAACTGATGTTTTAGATGACGTAAAGTAACTTCTAGTAAGCTAGGTCAAAAATAATAAACAGTTTAGTTACATTTGTTACAATATTTACACAATAAATAAAAGGCATCGCAAAATTAATTCCCATCGCTGTCTACTGGGAGCATGCCTAAGAGGGTGGCAGCATTGCCAATGAGGCCACTATACTTCCGCCGCTTAAGGTTTTCAGCAGCCGCAGCTGCACAGCACGCAGAACTTGTAACATGGGATGGCGCAAGAGTATCGACACATGTCGCGTCTATGTCAATCTTCCAAGGGAATAACTTAAGGTAAATAACTGAACTAAACTTCTAGCTAGGTAAAAAGGCTAGGTAATGATCAATGATCGATAGTAATAGACGATATATTTATCTAGATTGTTTGAGTCCCCTACAGTTCCCTAATCTGTGGACGTGCTGGCACAAGCTAATGAGTTAGACTTACCTTTGCGCTGCACCAGCTGACATTAACAACTGTTCAAAGATGCCGTAAGTCCATGATGCTCACTAGATGCGCATAACCGCGCACGGATTGAGCTGGTCACCGTTGCAAAACATTTTGAAATTATAAGGACTTTTACAAAAAAAAACTCCAACTATCTCACCCAATATAAACTGATGCTGCACCAATTTCTCATATAACTACAGAACTCACCAAATTACCGTGTTCTGCATCGATGCACTGACGCTCAAAGGGCAAAAGCTTGCCGCAGGAAATTACTATAGTACTCTAATTATACTACACAGGTGACACTACCGTATTCAGGAGACATTTAATAAATGAATTCCCAGGCTGATTTCCTCAGTTGAGACTGCTGTCTTGAATTGGCTTTGTGTAAAAGTTTCCAAATCATAGGTTTAATATGAAACAAAAAATATAGAAGCAATTAACTATGTTAGATGTATGTGTATCTGAAAAAGCAGCCATTTTGCAGTTTAAAGCTATGCTAGAGGAACATTTTCTACTTTTCAACATGTAACTTAAGAAAAGCTGCTCAATGTATATTTATTTTCTTAATAACTGATTTTCTATTTCGCAGAATGCATAATGGAAGAAAATGAAAATATGTATACATTATTTTAACAAAGCTAATGACATTCAAAACGAAGAAAAACATTGTTGCGTTATATGTAAAATATATAATTTATTTATTTCCATCTCACAATAAGTAAACAAATATAGCGACAGTATTACAAACTGTGCAACAATGCGCCGTTTTCTCAACACAGCTATCAAAGAAAACATAATAACCTAATATGAAATTCAATGAACCCGTGAAAAGCTTTGATACGTAACAAAAGAATTGCCATCGACTACCCGCGACTGTTTCCAACACTGCACACGGGGTAAGCGCTTGATCACACTGGAGAGTGTCTAGAAAATTATACGCTAATATTTCGACATAATTCTTTAATATTAAGTTATATATTATACATTTAAAATTCACTAAAGGACTCATTAAATTTAATCGTATTTATTATCATTTTAGAATTAAATGATTAGCTCCTTCATTGTCTGTAAGTTCATTAAAGAGTCGTTAATTCTATTGATAAATCTAGGATACCAAACATAATAAAATCATAAACCGTTTATTCAAATTAGGCTGATGAATCAGCACTTTTCGAACGTCAAAACAAAAGATAGCCCTCAAAACATAGAAGTGAAGTGATGGTAGACCATCAAGAAAACAAATGCCAAACACCCTAGGAATTCAATAGTTGTCATCAGTGTCATATGATAAGCCCTTAGAAACCAGTTACCAGTTATTTTTAATACTCCACTACAAAAAGTTGAAATTTAATTTTCCCTTTGTTGAGAAAATAAGAGTACTTAGTGCAACCGAGAGGCGTTCCTGTTCTTTTATTGTTACAAGAAAAACGTTCCTTTCGAATGCAATATTGAGGTTTGTTTTTAAGTCTTCTGTCTGAAGGTATTTTTTCCAAACAAAGTTTTTATTTATGCACCTTCATTTACTTAGTATTGTCTTATAAAGTGACTTACATTGCACAAAACTGACTTGAGGGACCTATCGCTGTATATGATTTTAAAAATCAAAATGGACTTTCAATGCTCAACCCAAAATTCTTAGATGTATTCTCCCATAAGTCATTTATTCAAAGTAAGTAAAAATTAGCACTTTCTGAAGGTTAATTTTTCAAAAGACAGCCCCCAATGACGCCCACCCTTCACCACTTCCTATATGTGTTATCAATGGGAAGAAGAAACGGTGGAACAAACTCCCCAACAAAGAATAGAACTTCCACTGTTAAAAAGTAACTCTAAACGAAAAGAACCGAAATCGTTTAAACAAAAGAGCTCGTCAAGCCGTTTACAATCTTACACAAATTACGTTACCCCAACCGTGGCGACAAAGACATCAATCTAGCACAAATTCCATCCATTCTAAGCCAGCCATAAACGCACAATCACAACTTAATTACCTGGGGCTTGACTAACGTTGCCATTTTTAACCCGCTCGCAATCCAGGACGGGCACCCATCTAAATTTGCATACAGAGAGGCGAGAATGACTCAAAAATGGCGCGGTAATCGTCGCCCGGTGGTGGGGGAACGGTGATCGTGGATTGACGAATTTTGGAGGTGAAAATAGATTTTTTTGTTGTTTTGGACTGTTATTTTTATTGTTCAACAATTTCGTACGAGTTTTAGCTTTTACGGGTCTCTTACTTCGTATAAAAAAATCCTGCCCAGTGATGGCATCCGTTTAGGTTACTAATCCTAATAACTTTTACAACTAATTAGATTTACATGACTTGATTTATATTAATCTTTACAGGAGATTTCAAATTTATTTATATTTCGTATTTGAAGGCAGGAAAAGCAACAACTGATAATTCTCAACATTATATCGATATTGTAAACCGATTTTTTATTTTGCCACCTCTATTCATTCGTAACTCTACACGTTGTAATCTCGGCGAGGCTCGACACGGGTATAAGTCAATTTAGCCGGGTGTAATACACCTTCCCGGGTTTAACTGCGGATATTAATACTTTTTCTGATGTTTCATGTCGCGATCATTTGCCTTTTGTTTTTTAAAGGTTTTTCTGATTTCAGGTTAATGTAAAAATGCAAAAATAAGAGCTTTATTATGCGAAGAGCTTACAAGACATAGAATGACGCATACATTTTGGAAGTTAATAATATTAGTTTAAACCAAATTTCATATTTTTATCTTGATATGCGAAGTGCAGACGCCAGCACATCAAGCTACTACAACCTCCAAATGTCCTTAGTAGAATTTCAACTTTACCGCTGAAGCATAGCGAAGCGTTCAAAGTTGATTGGGAAAATTCGACAGTTTGGGGTAGCTTGATGTGCTGGCGTCTGTATTTAAAAAAAATAATCCGAAAATAATTTCGGAAATAAAAATTTTCATTTGGTTACCGCCCAAATCACCCGTAGAGGCAGAAGTAGCCTAACATGACATTAAAATGACCTTTTGCAAGACATATACATGGTGCGACCAAGCCAAGGGGTCATAAATCAAGAGATTGTGCGGTAGCTTAGCAATTGGCCACTCCACAAGACAGCCAGTCGGCATCCTCTGTCCGTATAATAATATAACAAATTCTTGTATGTACTTACATAATATACTCTAAAGACGAATATTACTATACCTTCTGCTTGGTAAATAAAGTCGTGGTGGCCTAGTGGTTAAAGAGCCAACCTCTCAAGTATGAGGGCGTGGGTTCGATTCCAGGTCGGGCAAGTACCAATGCAACTTTTCTAAGTTTGTATGTACTTTCTAAGTATATCTTGGACACCAATGACTGTGTTTCAGATGGCACGTTAAACTGTAGGTCCCGGCTGTCATTGAATATCCTTGGCAGTCGTTACGGGTAGTCAGAAGCCAGTAAGTCTGACGCCAGTCTAACCAAGGGGTATTGGGTTGCCCGGGTAACTTGGTTGAGGTGGTCAGATAGGCAGTCGCTCCTTGTAAAACACTGGTACTCTGCTGAATCCGGTTAGACTGGAAGCCGACCCCAACATAGTTGGGAAAAGGCTCGGGAGATGATGTTCTGCTTGGTAAATAATTGTACACATAATAAGGATCGGAGTTTCTAAAAAAACATGTTCTTTGACTTTTGCGATCCCAAATTATTTAGCAAGACCCCTTTAATAAAACTAACCCAACAAGAAGAGGTGTCCATTTGCGATCCTATTTACCCGAACAACACCAAAAAGCTGCGGTCCCCATAAAAATATCCCCCTATCTTCTCAGACCCCATACGATACGACTAGCGAAGAAAACACCAGTTTATCTTGACCTCTGCAATCTTTTAAATATCCCTTGAAAATTAACGTAGGTCCTTTGAATTGTACTCGATGTTTGAATAGGTAAGAGGAGTGGAAGGTCTAAATATTCTGGTCGTGTTAAGTCTGTAGGGAAATATTGTATGCATGTAGCCGCCACAGACCTTGATCTTATATTAGTTTATGTAATTTATATTCTTGTGTTTGTTTAATAGAAATTGTTGGTACACCTTACTTGTTTACTTGTATTTAAAATTAAAATAAATCGGGTCGGTAGATTTTTTTGTGTACGTGAAAGTAACCCCTAGAAAAATATGTAAGTTAGTGTTTTTGGAAATAGAAAAGAATATGACTTACTTTAGTGTTATTTTCTTTTAAAGGCTTCAATTTCAAATTGTGGCTGGGATGCAAATTGTTTTGTATATATTATCTTTTTATTTCTTGTTGGTACCTTTCTCGAGCCCAAAAAGTAAGTACAGTATCTCCTTACAAGTAGTAAAAGGATGTATTTAAAAAGAAACTAAAAAGCGTCTTGCCTGTTTAATGAAGCCGTGCAGAAATGCAAGCAAACGCAATTAGAAATTTAATTGCACAAGCTGTTATTTATAACCAGCTAATGCGTGTAATATGAATACAGTACATTATGTAGTAAATGCAGGTCACGCTAGTAATATCGCAGTAACAGGTGCGCGGTAATTACATAAGATACGGCCACTATTAAGCAAACCCGCTGGTGTTTGTTACTATGCACAGTATTTATTATAATGTCTTCAAGAAAATGCTGAAAATTTGTTTAAAATGTAAGGTCATTTCATTTCTATGAAGGATTGTAATTGGATTCTTAATCATTAAAAGTTGTAACTCATTCAAATCGTGGCTAAGTAACAACTGCAAGACTTAAGGAGCTAGATACAATTCTATCGTAATTCTTTAGACTTATTTGCCAGACTAAATTCTTCAATATGTGATTGTTTTGTGTTTGATTTTAATATCAGGTCAGATATCAATTTTTCCATGTAAAACACTGGTACTCAGCTGCATCTGGCTACACTAGAAGCCGACCATAATATAGTTGGGAAAAGGTCGGATAAATGATAATGACGCATGTCTCTTAAGAACGAAACCCCATCCGCATTCTTTTAATAACTAAACCCTGTCAAGTTATCTTTTAGCAGCTCATTCATTCACTTTAGTAAACTAAGATAGACCTAAATACTTAATTACCGTTTCATCTTATCTTATAACTTAGATAATCAAAAATCACAAGCTTACCTACAGCTGAAAAAATAACAAATATAATACCTGAAAAGATTGCCCATTAGAGAGCCCGGAAGAATATTTTTCAACAAACAAGACTGAAAAAAAATACGTTCCGCGATATCATTTACAGGCACATCAAGAGTATCAAATAAAAGCGTTAAATGCTCAATTTACGAGGCGTCGGTATGCGCCGCGACTCGTAATTACGCGCCTGGGGCAAGACCCGCATGAAAGGGCCTTAATTTTCTCCACAATTATACTAAAGACGCGCGCAAAATCTAAGAAGCACTGCTTGTATTTTTTTAGCTCGAGTCATGAGTGATTCGCTTCCTACTGCCTCGTTGGCCTAGTAGCCGCATAACGCGACTGCTATGCACAGGGTCTCGGTATCCTTTCAGAAGGAAGAGAAGGAAGAGACTTTCATAAAGTAGCCCAAAGTTTGGAAATTGATGATTGTGAACCCGTGTATCGGAGAGCACGTAAACATCGGTTCTGCTCCTGATCTCTCTCCGGTCATGTTGAATTGCGTCTAAACAAATGCTTGTACAATGTGCGCTATACATATGTCCAGCACAGTTGGATAATCTCCTTAGAGAGAACAGACTTAAGGTTAGCAATAGGTCTAGACGCCATTAAGGAGACAGTAATATATAACTAGATAATTGAACAGACCAAATAAACCCTTCTCTACATTCTTCTATTTATTACTAGAAACAAAATAATGATAAATATTTAGGCCACAACATAAAAAAGTTATTCTATGAAATATAAATAACTGAGCAGGTAACTCATGTATTTAGCTGCTGTACAAATACAAATTTTACATAACTATTGCTTATCTGCCCAAATTCTAGTCTCGTAGTAAAATATTATACAGACTACATAGCTTATAGCATTGACTATTAAAATATAAATATTATCGCTTACGCTTATGCTGCACACCGCAGCTAAAGTGTAGCTCTAATTAAATTATCTAAATTTGCGAGCACATCGCGCTCACTAGCGCCACACGCACTTTATGACACTAATTCGTGCGATTTACTTGTTACAATATTAAAAGTACTCTACTGTGACCGAAATAAAGTAAGCCTTTTAGGAACCATTATACAGGGATTCTAAAACTTAATGCTTTATTTTTAAATTACATTTAATTGTTTTTTCTTGGGAAATCATCGCTGTGGGTCTGTGGAACTGGAGGGAGTGTCAGACTCTTAATGACTAAAACCCACTTGGTTCCTTCTGGAATTCCCTATATGCCAGGGTGACGGTTAATCTTGCAAACAACCCGCAGCCCCAGTAGGCCTAAGCCCTACGAGGCTCCTGCAACGTTACGAACTTGTCTTCGACGAGTGCGTGGAACAGAATGGGCCGCCGACATGAACCTGTCGTCCTCAGAAGTACGGACAGTGAGTCACCTCCCTCTTACCTGGCCATCTTGGATTCATCAAAAGTTAATCATATTTAAGTGATTCCAATCAAGGCCTATCTAGCGTAAGTCTGATTATTAAATATTAAACAATTAATTTTCATTCACATTTATTTATAGTCTATAAAGTAAAGGCAACTTTGGCCATTCTAAAAACCATTGTGTAAAAGCCAGTGTATAAAGTCGGCAGTCTCAAGCTGTGAATATGAAACTGCCGTCACCATAAATAATCGCGCATGTGCGTCGGAACTTAGTTAAATATGTTTGTGGAGTCTCCACGGAATGTGTTTTGACAGAAAACTGCCGTAGTTGGTGCAGTTGGCGACCATGTCGTAAACTGCAATAATATCGTGTCGTACGTGAGCGAGGAAGCTTGGGTATTTGCTACGTTAGTAGGTACGTATGTATGCACTAATATTGAAGGAAAATTATAAGAGGGAACTTATACTCCAAAAGCCTGAATGATTTTCATGTCATCATGTATGTACATATGTTTCTTCAGTGTGATTCTCACACTGAAGAAACACACAGCATGAAAGATTATGTATTGTTATAATGATTATAATGTTATGTGTATTAAGTTTATGAATCGATATTCATTGTCTAGACAATCTTAGAAACGATCCGTATTTTGTCCTTATGAGATTTGAAACGATGAAAAAACAATAAAAAACTTATACATATCCGAAAAACATCACGATTCTGTATTTTCTTTTGCGATTCAATAATATTACTGCGTTTAAAAGATTTCAGTATTCACTTTAACGAAAGAAAACGTAGAAATACTAAAAAACTAAAGCACGTTTTTCCCGCCGCATTCAACGCCATCTGTAGCAAACAGCGCGAAACTAATCGTAAAGTATTCTTTTGTAACGTTGAGTTACAGAATAGCTAGCAGCGCCATTACGGTAATATTTGGAACTAAATGTTTTGTTGTGTTGACAAAAGAGGCTTGTACTTGTATCGTGCTTATGATGATTTTACAACTTGCTAGTTTACTTTCTAGGTAGTCAATAGGTTTATTGATAATGTTGAAATAGATAGGTGTAAATAATAATTTTACCAGGTCCTGGAATAGTTAGAATATTATTTTTATTGGGAATTAGACCGTGTAGAATATCCTACGAGAAACTAACAATTTAAAAATTAGATAATATTATGCAGGTACACACTAAAATAATCTTATTATTAAAAAAGAAAAAAATATAAGCGTGGATTTGTCCATGACTGTGATCCTGCGTTTGTCATGATATTTATAAATTAAAATTATATATTATAAATTAAATGTTTTTTTTTGGTCAGTGGGTCGTCTAAGTTCTATTAAGCTGTAATTTCTTCTTTAATTAGCATTCTCTTGTCAGTTTTATTTAACTTGATACATTGCGTTAAGGTTGAACTTACTTCGAATAAATAAGTAGATTTCTACAATTAAATCTATTTTAGTTTCCAATTAAACGAAAACTTAACACTATTATTACATATTTTTGCGTCATAAAAAGTTGATATGCTCAATATTTCTACGAACTAACCATTTAAATATAAAATTAAACAACCCACAAGGTTCCAATACATCAAGAAGCATAAATAAATGTCCGAAGCATATCAGGATGTTGGCAGAACGATATTGAAGAAGCATTGCATATCGGAATGTTTTGCCATGTATGTATTGGCATACATATGCAATCTATTGGTATATATGTATAAGGCGAATGTATGTTAGGTGTGTGCCCAGAAAAATATAGTTCAGTAAATTTTGAATAATAGTTTAAGGATTTATCGCTTATCTTACTACTGTAGTTAGTAAATACATACATTGAATAGTAAAAATAGTGAATAATAATTTTAGTGATTTTTTTTGGCAAACTTAAAAGTTGAATTAATTTTAAAGCAGATTTTTTTGTCCAGACAGGTAATTGAATCAAAAACTAGCAGTTAGACAAACATGAATTTAGAGAAAGAAGAAATGCACCTCAATTAACCACTTTATCTACATCACCTTTATGGACATAAACGGATCTATCCACCTTCTATACTTAACTGTTCGGTTACCCAGTTTCCCTAACAATCTCGCGAAAATAATCTCTGCGCTTTCACGCGCCACTAACACCAAAACAACATACACCATTATAAAAAGAAAACGAATAAAAAGATCACCTTACACGTCGCCAGAACACCTATCTCTCTCTGAACGTGACTCCTCAATCTGAAACGCATATACAAACAAAAACGTACATCCCCCACTACTAAATATTCTGGATGCGTTCACCCAAGAGCGTCTTTTTCAGCGTTTCAGGCATTGCCGTGAATTTTCAGTTCAAGTGCTGGGATTTGCATCATAAAGGGCAAGCTGTTTATCCTCCCCCTTCCCCCCTCTTACCTTGTTTGCAGTTTTTCATGAAAAGGTTACGTTAAAGGTATGTGGAACAGTGGATTTTAGAGGTGGTTTTACTTTACATATATTGAGTGGCAAGTGCTTTGACGCCTTTGTTCTTGACGGGCCATCAGTTTGTTTTTTGGTTCAGCTCGTTTATCTAGCCTCATTATAGTGCTTTTAGACGGTGCAATGGAATACTCGTGATATTGTCTGGAACACATTAAAGGGCGTAGAAGATGAACGTTGAAGAATGTCAACGAAATAAAATTTTAAATAGAATAACCAATTCAATATAAAATATATTCAAATATATCGAAATATATTTTTTATGTAACTTGCTTGCTATCGCGTCGTTAACTTTTCATTATTTGTCACTGTTTAAGCTAAAAACAAAATTAAATTCTCAGAGGGGATGAAACGCCAAAAACGTTAGACACTATTAAAAAAAGCATTTGTCAACCGCATCCCCAAGGCAAAATTCAACACTAAACTACTTTGTCTTATGACGAGCGACTATAACCCTAAAATGCCTGAGCTCAAAATTAAATGCCCGCACTCGATCTCCCAAAAACTGACATCAAAAAACGCCACAACGAATTATGTCCGTAATTGCTCTGAATTCACGGGTCCTTTTAGCAATTCCTTATGGAAAATTAAGGCTTTTCAGGTGAAAATTGCATGGCGCCGCTGGACGGATAGTGACTTAAATTTAATCACAAGTAATGTAAAAAGCGGGCGTTTTATTTTACCCGTGATGTTAGAAAAAATATGTATTTCTATAAAGTTATTAAAAATATATTAAGACCATCTTTTTTATTTGTAATTACAAACTAAGGTTTAAAACTCTAGACTTTATAGAATACGAACAAATGAACTCATTAGTTTAATATCATGCTTTTTAGGTAATATATCATGCTTTTTGGTGACAAATAACAAATGTATCCTCTCATGATCCCAAAAAACGTTGAATCGTATAAAATATGAACATAATTATAATATTAAAATATACTCCCAACTTGTAAAAGTTTTAACAACCATGTGTAATACAAAAAATGTCTTTCGATGGTCGGCGGAAAATAAATTGGTACTGTGTATAAGTTGGTTCATACCGTTACGTAAATAACATTATAATTTATGTTTTGATTTGAAAATTATCGAAAAAACTCACATTGATTCATGGCATGAATATATTTTTGTTTTGCATTATTTATTTTTAGACTGTTATTGACTGAAATGTTATTCGTGTAATGCCGCCATTTAGAATTATTTCTGATATAAATAGAATATGTATTTAACCAGTAAGTATTCCTCCGAAGAAAACCTTCACTAACCTTTATTTTTAGTTACATACAAATCCGACTTTATCAGCATCTTTTTTTACGTTTTACTTTTTGTCATTTTCAATTTATGTTTAAAAGAGTAAATGTGTTTCCTTGTGACTTTAAAATGTTGCTAAGTACAATAATCATGTCAAACGCACATAGTGTTTTTTTTATTCTAGCACCAGTATTTTCGTGCACTTGCCACATGTCAATGTAGGTTTCTCGAAAAACAATTGTATTTTTTTTTATTTATGAAGAAAAATTCACGTTTCGTACTCGTGCCGTTGCGTCAAAATCGGATTATTTAAAGGAAATGAACGTCGGAAAATAATGACTTTCCACCAAGTAAATCTTAAATTAAATTTATCTCAGTTTTGAAAACCATCGGTCTAGTGAAGAGTAATGGGCGATTTCAGGACTCTCCTTAATTAATTGTACTTAGGAAACTTTTGACTGATATATTGTTAGGCTACGCGTTCATTGTGAACTTGATGGTTTATAAATATATACATAAGTTTGAACTTCGAACCTCAGCACTTCTATAGTTTAATATTTTATCAATTAATCTTTATTAATAGTGATTCAAGCCTCCAATAATATCAAGTATACAAGAATTTTGATGATAAAGACAGAAACACTCATCAAAATAATTGTAATGTTCAAACATCTTTCAACGCCATCTAGTGGGAGGCATCGAAACTAATTAGCAAAATTATCCCTTATTCATATTTTGATACCCTGCTAATTCAAACACGACAGCTGCTCGAAGTTTTAATAAAAATACATACAACTTTTCCGTGTAACAACACCGATCGAATATAAAATTTTGAGTTAAAAAAAATCGCGTGAAACTTTCTTCATTTCAAACTAGTAACTTTAAATTAGTTAGAAGATGTCGCTTGCTTCTTGAGATGTACTTGCCTTCATTCGGTCTACCTACACGTCACAAAGTTACCAACTTGAACTTTGTTTACTTATTATAGTTTCGGGGGCATCATTGTAAGTTTCCGTATAACATTTAATATTAAATTCAGAGAGCATTCGAAAGCAATCTTTCAATTTGGCTTGAACCATAGCATTAGCACTTCAAAAATACCCCTCTTATATCGCTTCTTAAAGGAGGCAGTCCTCAGTCCAGTTCCCAGTAGTATAATTTATAATCTCTTTTATTTTTTATTAATAAAGACTATGTTAGTTTTTTCTATTCTACTCCTATTAACATTAAATAAGAAAGACTTATCATCTGGACACAATATAGCATCAGAAATTGATTTCAAATAATATGGCAACTCCTTAATGTACAGACACCAGCAGGAAAAGGTTGAAAATCTATTAAAGAAATTTGACAGATTGAAATAGTTTCCCAAGAATAGCCAAACCCGGAAGCCTGGCTGTACCTACCATAATTTAGTATTACTTGCTATTAACAATTCATGAATTTAAATCTACGATTGAAAATCACATTAGTCCGTCATAATCCCTGGAGCCCCGAAAATTACAAAAATAAAAACAAATAAACTTCAATCAGAGCGATATGAATCTTATTCCCTGAGGAGTGGGAGGGGGGGTCAGGTGTACGGTTACATTTCATTTGTTGGTCAGCCTCGGGCCAGTCGTGGCTTATCTGGACTAGAATTGGTATTGTTTGGTGAATTTTTTGTAGCAGATATTTACTTGAACGAACTAAATTGAGGTAAACTTGACTTTAATGAAGTTAAAATTAATTTGAATTACGTTGAAATAAAAACCTGTTATTTTTCAAGAGCTCCCGACCTGGAGGGTAAAGTTTGTGAAAAATTAAAGTAACAGACGCAAACACTTTGACACTGTGTCAGACTAATAGAACCCTTTTTTCAAATTAGCAAGACAACTGAACTTTAAAATATTAATGAATAAAATGTGCTTTTATGAAACTTAAACTTAAAAGCTAAGTCAAAAGTTGTAGCTAAGTATAACTTCAAAGAAAAAGATGTTATAGATAAGGATAACTAGTTGGACGTCAGTTAAACTTATAAAGAGTTGAAAGTTAAGAAGAGTACAAAATAGATGAGTAGTTAAAAGTTAACGTGGTAATACCCGCTGAGTACTCTAAGCCGCTTGGTTTAATTACGCTAAAGATAGAGAGATTATCTAATTACGTTAAATTAATTATTAAGGGATATTACATTGTAATGAAGGATAGCTACAAGTAGAAAACAAGGATTATGTTTCTCACACAGTTAAACACTTAGAATTGGTAAATTTCAGACGTTTATGAAATCATCGAAAAATGTCTACCAAAACGTACTTTAAATATTTGGTAATCGTAGAAAACTTCTTCTGCATCAGCCGTCCACATCTCATTGAAGACCGAAGGACCAAAATAATATGTGATGCCATCTCCATCACCGTCCTAACCATTATCACCAGCATTATCATAATGGATTTGATCACCGTCACACGGGGTATTGGCAACTGCATCTTTGAACTTATTATTGTCATCGAGTTATATTGCCTTGCCATCGGATCACGGTATAGAAAAGCCATATTTGATGTAATTGATAGACTGGACGAGAAGTGTGGAGTGGACGTAGATTACGGTAACAAAATTCGAGCGAAAACGGTTGAAATGATTATAATTTTCGTACCATCATTTGTTATGGATATCATTGGTCTTACAATATTGAATATAGAGACAAGCTTTGCGTTATTCCTGTCAGTAGCATTTGCAGCTCATGATGCAGAAATGGGTTTTGCTGCATTACTGATTGAAACTATAAACCTGAGGATTGAAAATTTGAAGAATGCTTTACCAAATATTGGTTCGAGGACCTACAGATATATTTTAATTGCTACTGCCTTTCTTAGTGAACAGTACACTACACGAGTGAGTAACACATAATTTTAATTCATACTTTTATCTTTGTTATATTGTGTTTTTTTCCTTACGCTTTCTTGTTCTAAGTTATTCTAATTGTTTCAGTTACTACTGATGCTCGCAGTAACCCTTATGACAACTGTAGCATACGAATTCATTTGGGTTATCGCCGACTCCGAAACAGTAAGTACTACGTCCCGAAATAAATTTTCCTTTTTTAATCTTGTATGAATAATAAAGATTACAATAGCTCCCAACCATCTCAATGAAGATGCCTTCTAGAAAAATCCTTAAGTATATTCGTATTAGTGTCATAAATCAGAAGATAATGGTTGTATGTGGCCATTAAGTAAGAGAGATGCCAAGTTGAAATTGAAAACCCGCAATATATCTGCTCAAGTTGTTATAGCTCATGATTATTTTAATAATGTTCTGCTGACCTGAAATTAAGATGGATGTGATGTATACAAACGTGTCAGGAAATATTGTGAGGCGTTGCTATGCATAAGCAATGAGCCGGTAACTTGTGACTCGAAACTATATAGTTGAAATGTTTCACATCTCTTCGGATCTTCTATCGGAATTTGTTTCATTTTAATAATAAATAAGTTCTATTACATAACAAAATATTGATATCAAAACGACTATAGAACTACCTTTATGAAATATGATATAATAAAAAGCAATTGGTTCCATAAAAAGCGTTATATTAATTTATCAGAAAATACATTTGAGTATTTTTACAGTTCAATGAGCGAACATTATTTTTGTCCATTTCAAAGAATTTGTAACCCGGAAAATTGTTGCAAATTTATCGTGTATGTACATTAATTTCATAAGTATATTTTTATTAAATAAAATCTATACTACATATATCATGTATGGGCCTTTCATAAACGGTTGGTTAGCTTTTAGTATTGGATGGAAAAATTATTACCTGTGATAATTATATTCCTAGATAAAAGAACAAACTTTTTGATTATGTTCTAATCTGACAAACATTTTTATTTCTTGAGATAAACAGTATACCCGATTAAAACAAAATTTAGTTTACTGTTAGATGAGGCTCTGGTGACGTTTGTAGCCTATTTTTCCGGATGAGTTAAATGCCTTCCACTTAAACGCAGTTAAACCTGGCTGGATTTCTGAGTTTCACAGAACTGTTATAAGAATATTAGGTACTAGCGACCCGCCCCGGCTTCGCACGGGTGCAATGCTGATACTAAAATTATACATATAAACCTTCCTCTTGAATCACTCTATCTATTAAAAAAAACCGCATCAAAATCCGTAGCGTAGTTTCAAAGATTTAAGCATACAAAGGGACATAGGGACAGAGAAAGCGACTTTGTTTTATACTATGTTAAGATTAAGAAGCAGACTTAAAAATATGAAAGAAAAACACATGCTGTTCTAACTCCTGGTAGGATGAGGGCAGGAGAATGATAATTATACTTAATATGTTTTGCAGATAGTCCACTTATCATTCTACCTGACGTGGCGCGTGGCTAGATCAATGTACTCCTTATGGATGGTCTGCTCAGCTGTCGCGAGGACTGGAACAGTCTGCAGTGACCTCGCACTACACTTGGCTGGTAGACTTACAATGGATATGAGTAAAGGTGAGGTTTTTAAACAAACATACAGTGCCGTGAGTTTAATTTCAATGCACAGCTTTTTACTTCTTTTTACATGTTAATTTTTAAGCGCACCCATCTTAGATGTGGAAGCTACATACATTAACGTTAACAGCTGAAGTTTTTTTTTGTTTGGTGTGGTGCTAATCTCAAAAAGTACTGGACTGATTTGAATTTTCTTTCAGTATTGAATAGCCCACTTTTTGAGAAACGCTATTGACTACTTTTTATTCAAGTGCGCAGTAGTGTAATCACTGCCGAAAGTTAGTTTATTGACGTATGTTTTCTTTATTTTCCTACTTTATTCCTTTAGAGTTTATTTTTGGAGTCAAAATTTATGTTTTCTCTCTTCTATTGTTCTCTATTGGTCGTCATGTTACCAATTAAACTATTTTCAGTTATGCTGACTTTCTGCTATACAGTGTACTCGTAGAATCTACCTAGTGATATTATCAATTGTTTACTTAATCATATATCTTGGTCTCTTCAGAAAAGAACCCCGTCCAATATAAGACGATACAGCGATGGTATTCCATACTTATATCACAGAGGCCTCAATTTATCAGCGGTTCCATACTTTCCCTTGGTTTGAGCACACCGATACTTTTGCTAGATCTAAGCATTAACTATATGCTGATACTGGTTCAGGTAACTTTTAATTGGTTAATTTTATTTGTCACAAGTAACTGTTTGTCTGTATATTACACCTGTTCTATTTCAATAACATTCTCATATGTCATAATTTAAAAACAATTTGTGTTTATTTTAAATGAAAATAAAATAATATTTATTTCCTTTTTTCAGATGTATCTCGCTTACAAATAGAACGATAAAAATATTTTAATTTATAGCGATCAGAACGACAAAGCACGGAGTTAAATTACATATTTTTTTTGTATTTACCTATTAACACTGTATTCATAAACGGCCTTTTTTATTTTCATTCAACTACTAGTAACTATTTAATAGTGCAGTGCATTATCTAAATCGTGAAAATTACTATTACATGCAGTGTCCAAACAATTTGTTATGATTAATATTATATTTTGTTTATATATTTGCTCGGAATTTAATACCGTTATGTGCGTTTTCCGATACAGCTATATTAGCAAATTAGCAATATCTATAATAAAATTAATAAAGGAACAATATCTTTGAAAGTTTTAAGGTTTAATAGTACTACTGTAACATAATGTAGATTAACGAATAATTTATTGTTCATTAAAATCGGACTGTGTTTTTTTGTTTTATTGATACTGAAAACAAAGTCTATGGATTATGAGGTCGATGCAAAGGTTGTGTGAATGATGGTATATATAGCTCAAAGACAGCCTCTTATCGTGTGGGAGAGACAAGACAGCCTCCGCTGACCTCAAAAAAATTAAATAAAGGAACACTAAAAAGTACTATAAACCTGGACACAAGAGAAAATATGACTAGGTACATTTAAGTTACGGATTAACTATTAAATCAAATGAAATTGAACTCTATTACCGCATACATACAGAGAGAAAATTGGCCCATTTTTTGAAAAAGAAAAATTGCCTGTTACTCGGCACGGCGAGTGGTCGCGCGTTGACCAAAAATTTAGTACTTTTTATATAAAAAAAAACTATCCTCTTTTATGATCGTGTGGTGCTTCATTGGTAGTCACACTGTCACACAGTATTTTATCGAATGGACGAGTGATGAACTCGTTTTCTTTTTTTAGCATATTTGTACCAAAAAGGTAGTCAGCAATACTTAAGCGCTCTAATCGGTGAAATCTTACATTTTCACCCACACATGACGCGTTGCAGCGTTTTTTATGTTTCATAAATTGTGTTTTCTATAGTATCTATTCTTTGTTTTTTGTCCTTTTTACTACGATACATACCTAAAATCGACTTATGTACAAAAAAATCTTTGAATAAAATTGCTAAATTAATGAAATGAAAACTACAAAACGAACGCAACAAAACCCAACAATAATAGCTAATGACAAAAACTTTATACCGCGATAAATTACTTCAATCCTCAATCGACTTTCCACCAAATGCAGGCAATTACAATAAAACGGTATAGTAATAACCCAAACGCGGATCCTCGGTAATGAGGTTGTATATTCTACTGAAGTTTAGTACGCGGGTCTTTTAAACGCAAGAACTCTACACAACTAAAGGAAATACGCCTTTCTCAGGGTGGATGTGGGGATAAATCTAGATATGGTTACAGTGGACAAGGTATCCTGTTCTCCTTGCAGGTATATTTAAAAATATCGTTTAACAAATGAATACCAAAAAGAAAACTTGATGCGAAAATCCATTTCACGCCATCATTGATGCCAGGTCATCGAGCTTCCCAAAACTGTAAAATTTTCCTAATGAACTTTGAACCATATTCTTCAGCGATAAAGTTGAAAATGTATTAAGGAAATTTGACAGATTATAGCGTTATGTACACGACAAATATTAAAGTGGGCGGAGATAGTTATGGAATAAGATTAAAGATAATATTATTTTTAGATGAGGGAACTATCTACTTACAGAGGATAGGGTATCAGGATAAAATTATACATAATATGGTAATGTTATTCTGATGTATTTTACTGTTTCATAAAAATCCGTTCAGTAGATACGATGTGAAAGAGTAACAAAAATCCACATGTCCATTAGTGTGATGTAACTGGTCATGATATAGGATCCTCGAAACAGAGATGCTGATAAGCACTGGCTGTACAGAAAAGTACTATATGAATTATTTGATATTTCGCGCAACAACCGGACTTTGACGTCACAAACTTGTCTATCTTTTACATAGGTATTAAAACTGCTTGGCTAAAATTGGTCAACTTTTTGAATGCAAGAAATGAGAGTAAAAATGAAGAAAATAATAAAAGTGAAATTACTAACTGAATAATCATGCATTGTACAATAATAATATTGTTCATGTTCAGATCAATACTATTTTAGCAAATAAATTATCAAAATCGTCGTCACCAGCCTCTCAAGCCACACATACCACTGTAACTTTTATAGCCTAAGGTGAAGGACATCTCGAGGTAACCTGAACTATAAAGTCTGAAATCACCAATCCGCATTGAGCAAGCATGGCGATTAACGCTCAATCCTTCTCTGTGTGAGAGGAGGTCTGTGCCCGGCAGTAGTGCGATAAAAAGGCTGATGAAGAATTATCAACCTACCATAATTTTCATTAACTTGTCAGTAACCAAAATACACGTCATAATACATCTTTATCTCCACGTCCTATACGAGTATAATATAAACTCTATAATATGTATAATAATGATCAAATCATTTATTAAACAGATTGCCGACAGGGGACTATTTGCGCTGGTCAATGATAAAATTAATGGGCCCCGCAGAGTTTTGTATCAGCCCGTTTGTTCGAAAAACTGAATTTATACCAATTTGTTCGAAATGTTTGTTCTTTACGTTATTTTAATGATTCATTGCTGTTCTTTTGGGAATGATGGAAAGGGATTATGTCATAATATTACGATAAGTGGAAGTGTATTAATATTAAGAAAATATATATATATTTTTTATAAGACTTTTGAGAAATTAGATATCAATGTTATAGTTTTAAGGGTAAAGGAATTTATGGAAAAACTAATTAAAGCTCACACCATGTGCACCACAGCAGTAGAGGGTAATTGTGCAACCAACAATGAATCATCCAACCATAAAACAAAATTAGCCAAAACGAAAATGACGTCACCACAAAAAAAATATCGAAGATAATGGCACAAAACAGCAATTACTCTGTTCTCAGCAAAAACTCTTTTCCTCATGTTTTTACAAGAAACCCCATCGCTTTGAAGCAGCTGAAGGCATTAAAGGTTTATACTTGAGCATTTTTCTTCATTCCGCGTAATATATTACAGCAGTGACGTCACCGGTCACCATTTGTCATGTCGAGTTTTGACACCATGGAGCGAGGAAGGGACGGATTAGAGGTTTCAACTGACGTATATCAGTGAATTGAAATGGCAGACATTGTTTGGGTAGCCTTTCCAGTCCGCCAGCATTCGTGGTGTACAGGGTCATCACCTCCTCTGTAGTAATATAATGTTAAAAACCGTGTGGTTGTTAAAAACCTTCAGGAATTCCAGTTGGAATTTTGTAATTGAAATAAAAAAAAACGGTTAAGTCGATCTTGAACGAATTTTAAAGGGAGATGCTTCCTAGTAAAAATTTAAACTCTTATAAACAGAATTTTATAATACCAAATTTTTTATTTAATTTACAATACCAAAAAAAAATACCATTGGATTAATTGTTTTAATTGGTGATGGGATCAAACAAACTCTTCCTTGAAAAATACAGAATACCGACTCCTCAGATATGTAGTCGACGCTTAACAAATACCCTGCATCAATTATGAGGTAAATTCCCAGACTTTCCCACGAGAAACTTTCTTCCAGGTACTCATTAACTAACTTCACGCGCTAACCAGCAAAAAGAGTGAGTTACCCTTAATTATTTTATCGGGGTGATCAAACAGCATTTTCCTTAATCCGCGATTCTCTTGATAATCTACCCTTAATTCACAAAGTGCTTTATTGTAATTTACATTTCATTTAATTAATGTATTTTTTTATTTTGTTTCATTAAGTCGGAGAAAAACTTACTTTAAAAACGTTGAGGGGAAAAAAATATAAAATAATGCTTTTCTAAAAATTACGAATGAATTGCATAGCAACAAACCCAATGCTGAAATCAGAAACTCGTCTGGTGAGTTTCTGATTCAGCTCACTTAATAAATCCCATAAAAAAGTCTTTTTTTTCCATAAAATCCACGGTATTTCCCACGGCTTACTTCAGCAGCCTTTGTGACAACCTCGATGGTACAGAATAATTGGCAGGAACGACTCAATATCGTCATTGTCATCGAGTTTTTGAGATGGATGACGTATGCCATCCTTTTTTATTTATTTGCTTTTTATTTTTACTAGCTTCTGCCTGCGGTTTGCGCCTGCGGGGGCTACAGTTACCGAAGGACAATAGTGTTTCAAAACTTATGTGTATGGATATTTTGTATCATGCGTTCATCATACCTGTTTGGGCATAACTTATAACTACATATACATGAGTTTTTTTTTTAAGATCGATGCTATTTACTCGGCAAAAATACATTCCTATTAATATCACCTACCCCCGAAGCTCGTAATACTATAAAGAATATTAATTATTCCCTATGTATGATTATGCATAACTCACTGAACTGTAGAAAAGAAAATGCAGCCGATAAAATCAAGGTGCTAAACTTGTATTTGGCTGTTTGATTTCTTCACAAAGCGTGTAACTTATGGCAGTTTTCATAAATCCTTGGCGCATTTAATTCCAAAGAGTTATTTCAAGCTGACTCCGATGGGTTCATACGTCGTATGCAAACAAGCTATAATCCGTGTCTCTAGCCAATATTTGAGTGCAAGCTCGAACATAACGCGGGCACGCGGGCTGCACTAATATTTGACGCGTCTCGTATGACAATCCTGTATACGTATTTTGCATTTTCTGTTTTGCATTACATGTTGGTTCGACCCTAGTTGTATAATACTTCTTAAAAGTATTGTGTTTGACTGCACATTGACTCAGGCACTCGGCCCATTGTAATAAAATAAGTAATTTTATTTCTTATTTTTATTGATTAACGCTCAATCCTTCTCCGTGGGAGAGGAGGCCTGTGCCCAGCAGTGGGATGATAAAAAGGCTGTGTGGATGTGGAAGTAATTTTATAGAGTAAATTTGTAACCTTTTGACCGCCACCGTCACGTATAGATGACGAACCAAAAAGTGCTCAGCATGACACGGTCACGACTACTTGACAAACTTTCAAAATTATAAATTACTTCATTACTACTACATTGTAGGAATTTCTGGATGAATTCTTAACTTGGCGCCGAGGGCACGTCTTTCTTTTTTTGATGTGGCGGTCAAAATGTTATGGATAATCATTTCATTTTTCTAAGGTAATAAATAAATTAATATCGAAAATTATCTTAGACGGCTTTTAAAGCCTGTATCACAAAATACGCAAACTATTAATACGGAGCACGCTTTAGGTTCCAAAACAAGCAAGCCACAAAATTTCCAACAACATATCGTCATGTATTTTTAGGGGAACGATGATCACGTTGCTGAACACCCGTGGGCTAAAACTACATTACCTACTTGTTAAAACAAGCTAAATGAGCATCTTTGCCAGGAAAACTAATTGGAACCCGCCCAGGGGCATGATTCCACTTCAGAAAGGAAACCTTATTAGGCCGGGGTAATTATATACTGTCAGTCCGGGGACGCTATGGAATTTGGCCGGATTTTTTCGAGACTTTTGGGAGGTGTTATAATTTTTTTGTAATGGGGATTTTATCGGGGTGAAGATTTTGATAAATGAATAACCATGAATCTATCAATAAAGGAATTTGAATAGGTTATTGATTAAAGTATGTAAAGACGCCAGCACATCAAGCTACCGTCAAATTTTCTCAATCAATTTTGAACCGTAGGATTCAGCGATAAAGTTGAAAATCTATAAAAGGAATTGACAGATTGTAGTGACTTGATGTGCTGGCATCTGTACTTTTTACATTAAAAAAATAATTCTGATGATAAAGCTTACGCGTACAAGGTATTGTATAAACAAGTCCTAAGATGTTCTAACAGGTCTATGAATAGGTAAATGAGAATCCCTATTTATTACAATATCACTACATAGTATAAAACAAAGTCGCTTTCTCTGTCCCTATGTCCCTTTGTATGCTTAAATCTTTGAAACTACGCAATGGATTTTGAAGCGGTTTTTTTAAATAGATAGAGTGATTCAAGAGGAAGGTTTATATACACACTTTTTCTGTAGTGTATTTAGTGTCAGCATTGCACCCGTGCGAAGCCGGGGCGGGTCGCTAGTATATGCATAAAAAACAACAATAACTCGTGGAATCAAACAAAGTTTTCGACCATTCATACCCCAGCGTCACCAGACGGCGCCAAAAAAATCCCGTTCATTATTAAATCCTCTCATCATTTCGAAACGGAGCATCATTAAAGCATGCATCGTACCTTGACCCAAGAGCTGCAGGAAGCCGGTCGTTATGCCGCCCTGAATGGTGACGCCCCGGGTGACAGGCACTGAAAATTAACCCTTGATTGCATCGGCTGGAAAAAATTCTAGAAGACGTAAGATTGCTATGGATGCGAATTGTGAGTGTTTCTTTTTTATTCGTAAAGACAATTTCTATAATTTACCGTATATATACCATATGCATTTTTTCTGTATCTGATTGTTTATTAATATTATAACAGAAATTATTTGAAGTTTATAAGTGTTAAACCAATAATCTTATTAAACACTGACTAAGTACGAGTTAGGACTCGCACATGATGGGTGCCGTACTATTGTCAAAAAAAAATCATGCCTCTTATACATCCTAAGGGAACCACCTTATTTTTTTGTATCATATATTATAAATTAACATATAAAATATAGTTTCACGTTGCAAGTTTCACTTAGGCAAAATATAATTTTGATTAAGCCAGATTGGACAGGTCCACATTAAAATCGTCAGTTTCCATTAAACCTATTTCTGCATTTATAAACGAGAGCTTAATGGCGACCCTTTTGTGTTGATATCTTTTCACTTACCTGTATTAAATAGCGGTAGTTATTTACTTAATACTATCATTATGCATTTTATATAATCTACCGTCTGGTTTATCAGCTGAATATTGCAGATAACGAGCTAGGTTTAGGTATATTTAAGATTTGAAATGCAACAGGAAGTATGTAAAACAAGTTATTTTCAAAGATCAAAAATGTTTGCAAATACGAGATACTGATAAAAGACATGACTTTTTATATCAATAAAATTTTAAAAGTGTCAAACCTTTGCAATAATAGCTTATCGATAGCAGAAGTGATCAGGAGATCTAAGTTTAAGATACAAATCTTCCTATAATTAGTAAAAAATAGCCGTAATCTTATTACCTACGGGATCAAATCAAAGTGCCTTTCAGTCTTTTTTTTGGTATGACCTCTTGCAGTTCAGCCTAGGAGGCCGTGAACTGCTTAACCGGGCTTTCCTGTGGGGTCCTAAAATTTATTATTTAGGCCTCCAGCCAGGGGTGCCTTTCAGTCCGTACTCAGCCGACTTATATAACCATCGTTTGTACCGACGCCAGCACATCAGGCTACCCGAAACTGTAAATTTTTATCAATCAACTTTGAACTTTATGCTCTAGCGATAAGGTTGAAAATTTGACAGATTGTTGTAGCCTGATGTGCTGGCGTCTGTACGTTTGTAAAGTTCTATAGTGCTGCCATCTATGTATAAATCATAACACTATCTTGTGCTTAGCAAATGCATGACATATATCAAATCCAGTGCTGTCCCGCGGAAACTACACCGAGGCACGGTATAACAAGGAGGCCTCTTCAAATATAATTTTGGATTATCGTCAGCCTAGCCTTTTCCCAAACCAAATTGTGGTCGGTTTCTAGTCTGAATTGGATGCAGCTGAGTACCACAGTTTTTCATGGAGCGACTACCTACCTGACCTATTCAAGCCGGTTACTTGAGCATCCCTTGCTAAGACTGGTTATCACACTTTCTTTTTTTCGGACTACCCACAACGGCTGCACAATTCATATAGTCATATTTTCAAACGTACTTGTACGCTGTAGTTTTTTGTACTACCTGCATTTTGAGAAAATAAAATGATTAGATTTTTGCTTGTGACCAATCGATTTAACAAGAGTACCTTCCGAAACATGGATGTGAATGATGTTTACGTGTTTATTTTAAACGTAATAATATCACTTACCATCACGTAATCATATGTTCGATCTGCAGGTTCGATCACAATAGTTACTTCTTCAAACCAGACCACTACACAAATTGTTAGTACATCACTATCACTACATAGTATAAAACAAAGTCGCTTTCTCTGTCCCTATGTCCCTTTGTATGCTTAAATCTTTAAAACTACGCAACGGATTTTGATGCGCTTTTTTTTAATAGATAGAGTGATTCAAGAGGAAGGTTAATATGCGCCGTTTTTCTGTAGAGTCTTTAGTATCAGCATTGCACCCGGGCGTAGCCGGGGCGGGTCGCTAGTATAAAAATAATTTATTCTTTCTTACAATACAATATTATACACTTATCAACACACTTTTTGTACTATTTACAAAACGCATCGCATGATTTGTGAAAAACATCGCGACAACTTTGTGACTGTCTATGTTCGTGACAGCTAAAATACGGTAGGTGACAACTAGTCAAACTCAACACTTTTATAAACTGTCAAACACGGTCACTTTAACATAAAATAGAAGCAGTGTAATGGCGTCACAGATTTTTCACATCAAACTGTGTACTTATTTTGCTTATATTATTTTCAATAAAAAAGTTTAATCAGTTTTCTCTCAAAACGATAAATGAAAAAGACATTATTTTAAGATGGTTTCCCGAATATCATAACTACCTATCCCAAATATCATAAAGGATTTTACTTTTGATCTAGTCAACTACCCATTTGTGTAGCAGCGCGTGCGTCCAATCCTTTTATACGGAATGATACCAACTTGAAAAAGTAGTACTTTTTTTAAATATTTTTTTGTTTGGTAGCTTTCGGTCATAACGTCGTTATGTTTCGCTGATTCTCCCCTTCGTGTATTTTCTATTTTACTGTAAATTTTGTGCGTTTGCATCGTAACCTGTGCGAATATATTTATTCTCCTTATTTTGATTCCTCCTGAAATAATATTTCGAATCTTTCTAGATCTTCCTGAAATTCGAGCAAACAAACAAACTGTCCAGGTCTGTAATATTAGTATAGATTATAATAACTTAAGCTGGGATTTAATATAGATTCTGCTAATTGTCGTTGTATCAGAAATCTTGTAGATTGTCTTGAATTTATAATGGACGTTTCGAGATTAGGTAGATATGATGAGTGACCTATAATTATAGGTCTTCTTCCTTGCATATTCAAGCTGCAGGTTTTACTGAACTGATAAATGCTCATAACAAGACAGAAGATTAATTTATTTTGAAATACATATGTACTAATCCCTGCTGTTTTATCTCCCTCACGCGCGTAAAAACATTTGCACAAATATTAAACTTATACTAATATTATAAAATTGACGAGTCTGTTTGCTTGTTCGCACAAATCTCAGCAACTACCTGTCCCAATTAGAAAATAGTTTTGGATAGCCCATTGATGGAGAAAGGCTTTAGGCAATTTTTTATCCGGGTTCATGAAGTAGATCCTAAATGACGCGAGTGAAACCGCATGCATTAGCTAGTACAGGTGCCAGCACATCAAGCTACCAGCCACCACTACCATTTAGCAAAACTGCCAAATTTCCCCAATCAACTTTGATCCATATACTTAAGCGATAAAGTTGAAAATCTATTAAGGAAATGTGACAGATTAGAGTAGCTTGATGTGCTGGCGTCTGTATCAAATAAACTATGTAGTTTTTCCGGTTTACAACTGTGCATTGCCATCTACTGTGGATAACGATTCATTACATTTCTGTAAATGACAATAAAATATTCAATACGTTAATGAAGTTAATTGGTTGTTAACACTACAATAATTTTCCAGGAAACGTTAATTTAATTACTGACTTTATAAAGAACTGCGTTTTTGTAACTTTTTTGTTTTGAATTGACGGCCATGAAAGTCCGTGTTACTACAAAATAATTCAATTTAATAATTATTATGCAATTTAATAAACTAAAATATTAGTTTTACTTCCAAAAAAACATGAATTTTTATATTTTATTGTTGTATATTTAATAAAAAAATAAAGTATTTTTGTAATTGTTTTTATTAAAACATTCACAATCATCGTTTACAGTATATCACTATAGGTAATGTCAGTCGGGTTCGCCTAATAATAAAATGTATTTTTTCATTTATTTATTTTTAACAACAAACAGGATTTAAAATTTATCAATTTCGTTTTGCCGTGCAATTTAAATATAAATAATATGTTGCAGTCAATTAAAAAAAACATGATTTATTTTACAATAACGAAATCAAGATTTTTAAATAAATGTTTTAGTTTTTTAATTGCTTGCAACACAACACTTAGTATAGTAGTATAATTTAGGTTTGTATATTTATAATATTGTAATAACAACTATTTTATTCTAAGACATAGTCACTTTGTAACATACTGCTCTTCAAGGCTGCCTCGATGTGAGCAATGACGAGGCACACAGCGCCTTTATAAAAGCAACTCAGACCTTTTACGTCTTTTTCTCTTATGGAAACTTGGTTTTAATTGTGGCGGGACCCTCCCAAAGTTTAAAGCATTTACGTTTTTTAATAAAAAAATTGTAAAGTACCATACAGACAGACAATTTCTTCTGAATTAGTTATAGACGAAGATCCCAGTGCCGCGAGTCATTTCTTATTTTCTTAGGAAAGCTTTACTTTGTTTGAAGCAGTAAATCGATGAGATATTCTATAAGCTAATGATAACTGGTCGACATACAAATCTCCGGATTTTTTTAACTCGACATTATACATATATCTGAGAATAGGCCATCGATACAATTTAGCGCGTATGCGCACAATTAGTACAGGCGCCAGCACATCAAGCCACTTCAATCTGTCAAATTTCCTTAATAGATTTTTAACTTTTATCACTGAAGCATACGGTTCAAAGTTGATTTGGAATATTTGAAATTTTCGGGTAGCCTGATGTGCTGGCGTCTATACAAATTGTATCATATGCCATAGGTTTCATTAGTGAAAAAAAAAAGTTACGTTTCGGCTCTGAGATCTGTGTTATTTGACTTTAATATTATATTTTGATTTTCATATAAAACCTGAGGCAAATTCTTTTTATTCATAAAATAATAAAATTGCAATATTTTTAAGCTTTGCCTTAAAAAGAGTTTTCAATTTAGTGTTTTGCGAAAACCAGAAATTTTGATATTATTTCGTTTGCATATTACAATTCTCGGAGCTTATTACTAACTCCGCTCGACTTACGACTCCCATTCAAAAATTTAATTAAATTACCTAACTCCCTTTATACAATTGTTAATTTCTATCTAACGAGTTTCTCACGTCGCGTCGCGTCATAATCAATTTATCAATTCTCCAGTAATTAACGTAACAAAATATGCTAACACGTCGTTCCAGCAGTTCAGAACGCAATTTGTAACAAGTTAAATATATATTACACCTTAATATTAATTTATGTTATAATTAATTTATGTACTTACAATATTATAATTACTTTTCACAGAATATACAATGCAGGTCGCGGCTGTTTCGCGATGCTTACAGATGTAGTGAGCATACATTAAAATAGATGAATAGGTATTTCATTATAATAATTATTGGGTAAAATGTAACATAGTATTAAAATATAGAATAGTTTACCATTTGTTTAGCGGTAACAAAACAGGAGGTGGAAACAAATATTTATACATATATATAGAGGCCTTTTGTTACTAGGTACTCGTACATTATCAATTTTGTTGCTAACTTAATAAACTGCTTTGTTACCGTATCATACCCGGTAAAGGTTTAATAATCTAAACAATTTCATAGTAGGAACAAACGATAGAATAACTAGGAATATAGATTATGTTCTTACACACAAAGGATAATAATTAACGCAATTATAACACAAAAATTTTGATACAAACGAAACGTGTTTGTGTTTAACTTTGACCACCATTGTCATGTATAGGGGACAAGCCAAGAACTGCCCAGCAAGTCACGGTCACGACTACATGACAAACTTGTAAAGTTGAAAAAAATGATAGCCAGTTTCAATCGATATAATTCCGAACTCACTTATGGACGAATTCTTAACTTGGCGGTCAAAAGTTTAACACAAAGTTGCGGCTTTCTATCATTTAACACCGACTTCCAATAGACAGAAATAAAACTATAAGCTTCATGTCTGAATTAAGCAAAAAAAAACATAATTACAAAAGTATATACAGTGTGTTCTGCAAAACTAGTTTCATATAAAGGTGAGTACATACAAGCTCATATTTACACGACCTCGTGTGCACAGGGCGTCGGGGTGCGAAATACGTCACTCGTTGGATAAAATGCAGCCACTGTGTTTAATAGCCGTTTATAGGGTGAAAATATTGCGCCACCGTAATGTGGAAGAAATAAAACTGAATAGCTTTGGTTTTTTTTTTGTACGATGGATTTAGTTTTTATTATTTTGATAAATAACTTTTAATGATGTCAAGCTTTCAGGGTTAAAATGCCAAGTCTAGTTCAGGTAAAATACTATACAGACAAGTAAATTACATTTATTTTAGGGCATGAAGATATAAATCTGTGATTTTTTAAATATGTTATTTTCTGTGATAATCGCTCGGTATATTATACTATTTTGCGAGTTGATAAAGAGTTCAGGACGTGGCTTGCAACCAGTTTTGTATGAAACTCAACGTGATATTGCAAATACGTCGCATATTTTAGCTCAACTTCTCACAAAGAGGTTCAGAATTATCTAACATTACGAGTATATTATGCAGAAGTTTGAGCAAAGATATAGCGATACTTAGTCCCCGCTTTCATAAGTTCCTCTCGTTTCCTGCACTATACGTATATACATCTTCAATTCAATCAACTTTAAAATAGATGCAACGCTTAAAAGAACTGCTGATAATTTAAACATACATAAACAAAAAAACCTCGCACCAGCTATTAGTGACTGAATGGCTCGTTAAAAAACACCCTGTATAATTCAACAGGAGTGCGTTCTGTGGACGAACGCCTTTGAGGGCGCTGCGGCGGTTATTTGCTTTACAAAGTCAACACGCATGCAGTTCAACGTCTACACGTCCGTGCGGCTACACCCGTTATATTAGAAATCATGGATTTACTACCAGTTACAGTAGAAGCTGAACATTAATCCTGAGGTGGGCACGGGTTGTGGGTTCCGGTCAAAGGTGAATGAAGATTTACAAAGTACTTTATGGGACATGATGAAACATTGGCAACGTCGCTGTAGATATTGGTTTAACGTCTAAAACCATTCAACGAGGTACAGGCTATAATAATGAAATATGCTGTAGTTTATTAAATATTTGATATTGCCCTCATTTAGCCATCTTTGTGAAATCTTATAGCTTTCGATCCATCGTTAGTAACAGGTGTTACTTTGAAGAAAATTTCTCAGCTCAAAAACATGGCCCTAATTAAAATAATTGTTTGTGTTGTAAAATAACAATTAAGAGAGACAACCGCGCGGTAAGTTTGTAACCCTGCAAACCAAAGTTTAAATTCAATCAATCACTTTTGCGTTCGCGTGGTATTTTCCGTTATCTATCTAACATTGTTTGTTTTAGAAGTTTGATGAAAATCTTGTACCTAGATGGCTGAATATTGATGTTTTATACCTTTTGTTATACCTGTCACAGAGAATCTTAGAAAAAGGTACCAAATTCTGTTTGAAGAAAATTTACTTACGTAAGGAGTATCAAGGTGTTCCACAAGGCCCAGTCCTGGGTACACTTTTGTGCACAATCCGCATGAAACGAAAAGAAGTTTTATCTTCTACGATTATCTGCTAGACTAATCCACCATAAAATCAACTTCCTTCCATTGGAGTCTTGAAGAGACACTCTAAAACAAAGCCCTTCTTAGAAAGTCTTGTATGCTTATTTGTAAATGTTGAAGTGGCAATCATTTCTTTAATTTAAAAACTCCTACGATAGTATGGAGTTCTTAAAATTATTGCTATAATGCTACTTACTTTTTGAGTGATAGCGGTGTCCTATTGAGCTTTGTTCATTTGATTGACCAGCTTTGCATATTAATGGGGACTGAACGGCGAAGCGTGCCCAATATACGCCATTGTCCGGCGGCCATTAGGGACAATGATACTCAGTGTAAACGTGTGCTAGGTACCCTGTGATATGGTACTTGCTTATCTTTCATTGCTGCATAAATATAACGGATAGGAAGTAATATAGAAGGCGCTTATCTTGATTTCGTCTGTTTTAAATTAAGAATTTAGGAATTGATTTAATGTAATAAAAATGTTAAAATATTTTTGTGTAAAATTTCGTCCATATCAGAAGAGCCGTTTTTAAGTTATAACATACCTAAATAAACACGGTTATAGCTCGAAAGTGTATAACAGAAGTCAGTAAAGATGCTGACTCCACAAGGAAACACCCGTATTTATTAACATGTTAAATTCCACCAAAATTATTTATTGTTTAAACAGTTTCGTAAGCTGTAAGATATCGTTATTTATGGCTTCAATTTGTATCAAGATCCCGCTGTTCATCCTGTTAGCGATGAATAAAATTATTTATAATTGCTTTTAAAAATAAATCCCTCATAAATTGATGTACGACCTTAGAAATGTTTTGCAGAACATTTTGAAGAATATTAATACTGTATAAATGAAATAGTGGCTGTTTCATCGGATAGAAGTAACAGAAATGTATTCTAAGCAGGAACGTGATTATAGATTATAGGCCACAAACGGCCCGTCGATATTTACATAAAAATAATATTTAAATAAACGAGTAAAGCAGTTAAAATTAGGTACAGACGCCAGCACATCAAGATAACCGAAGCTGTCAAATTTTCCCAATAAACTTTGAACCATAATGCTTCAGCGTAAAAATCCAATGAGGAAATTAGACAGATTGTAGTAACTTGATGTGCTAGCGTCTGTACATTCTAGGTATACCAACTAAGCAAGTAGGTATTTTTGATTAAAAACTTAAGTTGCATTTTAATTAACAAAATTAATTAAAGAACTCATTGTTCTAACATACTTCTCAAACCATATATAAGCCCTGTATACATGGTAGAGACATAAAATATAATTTAAAATGAATTATAAAAAATAATATTGGATCGATTTCGTGTTTTCTCGAACAAGTGGGCGGATATTTTTAATTAATTATCTAGATACGTTACATTATTTTCAATAAATACAATTAATAAAGTTATAAATATAATTCCGTGTACTTCATCATTGTCATATATAATAATTTAATTATTATATCCTACAAGAGTTTTCTCACTTAAGAGTTCAACCACTTGACAAATGATCTTTGGATGTAATTTCCGTTAAAACTATATTAAAGTACTTAATTGCACTCAAATAGGTACCAAAACAATTGTTTTCTTTTTAAAAGCTTTTTTTCTACTTAGGTTATATCAAAATATTATTTAACAATGTTCTGTCTAGAAAAAAATACTTTTATGTACAGAAATTATCAAAGTAGCTTGTAAGAAAGACAGAATCATTTTGCAGGATGAAACATTAACAAAATGTACTGAGTCTAAACACCTAAAATCATGATAAAAATTATACGTAACGTAAAAAAACATCCAAAGACCAAATTATCTCCCAACTTCACACAGTCACTGTAGTTCCACCACTGCCTAACTACACAAAGTACGTCTATATGCAACTCTCGCGCACCTTTCTCGCGGTGGTGACCACCTCGGGTCTCCGCGCCGCCGCGATGTCGGCGCTGCGGGCAGTTACCCCCCGATTCACCACGCATATACTTACTGACGACTGTGGGGATGAAAAAATATATAAATATTAACATATTATAATTATAATATCAACAGATCAAGACTCTTAAGAATTAATAAAAACTTGTCCATATATGTAGTTTGATACTGAATATTAAAACAAAATGGTTTTTAAATAAAATAAATATAATAAAAAAGTTTTTTAGGACATACTAGGCTACGTTAATTAAAGGTGAAATTAAAGCTGAAAAACGGAAATAAATATTCTTTCGCAAAACGCATACATAATGGTTCAAAAGTATGTAGAAAAAGAAGCAATTTTCTATAGTGTATAAAAATCGACTTTTGATTAAAGAGGCTAGTTCCGATTATTTTTTATCAAAAACTAGCCTTCGCCCTCGGTTTCTCCTCTGATGGATCTTCTTTCTGTACCTTGATGGATAAAATTCTATCAAAATCCTGTATCTGACTGGTTCTAAGCTACCTGCCTCCCCACAAATTTTCAGCCAAATCAGATCAGCCGTTCTTGAGTTAAAAATAATGTGACTAACTCGACTAGATTAGATTTGTACATAAGTATAGAATATTTATAATTAATATTTGGCGTAAAATTGTGTAGGTATTACATTGCCATATAAAAATTAACTTAAAAGATACGTATACGCATAGCTTTTCAATCCATTTTCCAATGAAGCTATTACATTAAACACATTGTGTTTTTCCGTTCTCGTCTGAAGCCAGCAGTATTCTTATTAATTAAGTGCAATGCGTCATTTACATGCAAACCAGTGCTTTGTCTGCGCAGTATATTAATTGGAGTATCGATTTGAAGATCGTCTATTTTATTTATTTGTGAGTACAACGTATTTAATGAACTAACGTATTTAATTAAAGCTTTTAGTGGTCGGTAGTAGAAAATACGTAGCAAATAGTTAAACGTATTTCATACTATTAATTACATTTTCTATTGTGAAACGTGAAATGCTCTTAAATGTCATCGAACCTAGAATCATCGCACTTGCATAACATCCGTAAGTTTGAAACATTACGGCTACTATTTTCGAAAAAAAAGATCACCGATATACAAGATTCTGTTGTTGCTGGAGATTTTGTTGCGCCACTTCTTCCTAGCAAGAACACAGTCATAGGAAGTGGATAGGGGTGGGCGTTTAGTAAGTGCTGTTTTGCAGCCAAGTTTGAGTCTATAAACAGTTTCTTGCTAGTCATAATTGCGAGATTATTAAACTGTTTTTGGTATACTTACAGCACTGCCTGGTATGATCGGTCTATCGCTGAATATCCTGTGAGGATCCGTGTCTAACGCAGGAGTAGACAGCTTACTGTATTCACCTATTGGTTTCTTATCTGCAACAAAATGTCTGCAATTTATTTAGTACTAGCTGCTACTGACTGAAAGAACAGATTAATAACGGCTTTAGTGGTAATTTTACAGGCATATCTGCCGGCCTAGCCTTTTCCCAAGCTGTGTTGGAGTCGGCTTCCAGTCTTAACCGGATGCAGCTGAGTACCAGTGTTTTACATGGAGCAACAGCGTAACCGACCTCCTCAACCCAGTTACCTGGGCAACTTGATAATGTAAGACTAATTGTCAGACTTTCTGTCTTCTAACTTCCCTTAACGACTGCCGAAGATGTAGGTACAAATGACAGCTTTGACCCACCAATTTAACGTGCCTTCCGAGACACGAAGTCAAGTCAAGATGGTCACCCATCCACGGACCGACTGCGCCACTGTTCGACCGGTGGCCCGTGACTTAGACACGAGCTCTTCTTACTTTTGGCATATCTATTTCTGTTACATCTACGCACCTACTTGGGTAAGATCCGTGTATCCGGTGACCAATTACAACGATAAACGGTAATGTATAGGGAAAAAACTGATTTAATTAAAGTCAACTGAGATTCAGCTTTGTCCCATCAAATTATTCTTATGAGACATTTACTTTATAAGCATTATCTAACTAGCTTTTTGATATCTTACCGTCAAGCGCACACATAATGAATTTAAAAAGACATCCCGTCTTTATTTTTACTATTACCTATACAGGCAACAACAGTCTAGCTTCTAGTTTCACATAGTCAATACTTACCATAGTGACAAGGAATGATGTCAGGATCTGTGTCCTCCCCGCTCCCCTCCATCTTGAGCTCGTACTGGCTGCAGTAGTCCAGTTTAGGAGAGGCACAATACGTGTTCAGATTATCCTGTTTGGACAACGACTCCACGCTTTGTTCCATGTACAATGCGTTGCTGTGGAAAGGTGAACTAGCTGTAGGGTTTAGCTTAGCAACTGGTGATTATGAGGAAAACTAGTACAGCTTACGAATGAATGTATTGGAGAAGCATGGGACCATGAACACACGCCAGCACATCAAGCAAAACAATTGTAAATTTTTCCCAATCGACTTTAAACCATATCCTTCGGTGATAAAGTTGAATATCTATTAAGGAAATTTGACAGATTGTAGTAGCTTGATGTGCTAGCGTCTGTACATAAAAACTGATACCTATGATCCTTTTTTATCTGTTAAATGAAAATGTATACAAGAATCGCAAAATCGAAACGTTTTTACCGAACAAATGAATTCCACAAGACAAATACCTAAGATATCCTCACACAAACCCAAAATAACTCCCTAAAATCCCCAATGAAAACAACAGCTATACAATACAATCGCAAAAATCTCAAGGTCTATCTACATCTAGTAACTAAGCCTTATCTAAAGCCTTCAGATCTGCTTTCGATGTCTTTACGCATAATATACATACAAATATGTATGCATAGGTGTTCGTGTATAAGGCACGAACAACTGATACAAGGATAATCGAGGCTTTAAAAAATAAATATAATTTCCGAGGTTGACTGTGTGTACCGTATTGTTGAACATTAGCACGTGTTTCGAAACAAAAGAAGCTTTCATGGTATTGAAGCTCTCTTTTTTTCATAAAATCATAATAATGTTATTATGTATTATATTTTCTTATATTATTCCCCATCTTATTGTTGTACAGACGGCAGGACATCAAGCTACCCGAATCTGACAAATTTTCCCAATCAACTTTGAACCAATATCATACCATATCTTTGAAATAATACTGATATTAGGTAGCTTGTACTGGTGTCTGTACTATTAAGTATTTTTTATCTGTTGAAAGGTACTAAACAACAGTCAAAATTCAATCCAGACCGATAGTCCGCCACGGCGGCCGTTTTCTCCAAGGAGCTCAGTCAGCTCCGCAGGATATATAGGGCTGATCTATGAAAGTTTCTTAAAATCTACTATTATATCAAATGATATGGAATCGAACCCAAGACCCTGTAGATAAAAGTCATGATATGCGACTAGCAGACCAACAAAACTGATCAAATAGAATAGAACTTCCTAGAACTCCATCGTGAGCTTCGCGGAACTTAAGGAAATCTAAAAAAATAAAATCCAAAGCAATCTTACGTGGAAGGAGGGTGTTTATCGATATCGTGTCTCCTGGCTGCGTGCCGTCGGTACAGCGCCGTGATGACGCCACAGACTCCCGTGCAGAGTAGCGCGGCTACCGACAGGAGGGACACCAGCATCGGAGATAGGGGTATTGACGTGCTCACCCCTGTTGGAAAATGGACTGGGTTAGAAACAGAAAAAAAATTGTATACCTGTAAAGTAGAATTGCTTGATTTATTTGATAACCAAAATCAGAATTTCGGGTTTTTTCCAATCACTCTCGTCATCTGCCTAGCCCTTTCCCAAGCTATGTTGGGGTCAGCATCCAGTCTTAACTGGATGTAGCTGAGTACCAGTGTTTTACGTGGAGCGACTGCCTGTTTGACCCAGTTACTTGTCCAACCCCCATACCCCTTTTTAAGACTGGTTGTCAGACTTTCTAGCTTCTGACTAACCGTAACGACTGTCAAAGATGTACAAATGACAGACGGGACCCACCTATTTAGCGTGCCCTCCGAAACATGGAGGCAAAGTTATTTTCTATTAACTCAAATTCCTGTGAAATGCTTTTAGTATTATAACTGTAGAAAGTTAACGTATCCAGAAACGACAGAATCAGTGACAGCGCTTGCTACACAACAAAAATGATTTAACACTCAACTTGGGTACAATGTAATCTTATACCTGTAATAATGTATTGTTACCCAAATCATGTAACCCAGTATCCATCAGTAATTACCAATCCCAGTTCACACACCATTACTTCCCATGGGCCCCATAAGGAGGTCCTAATGAGCTGCGACGAGGGACGGCCGGTGTCATCCACGTGTACATTAACGACATCATCCTACCCGCCAAGCATGATAATTATATATCGTTCAAATAATGGGGAAATACAACGAACAATGTGCTTTCCGGATGGCGTACTATATTGTGTTAATGGCTCCTTCCCTTTTTTGTGATTCTGATGTTTACTGTAATTGGGATTGGAGATTAATGTTCATCTAACGTATTTTTAGATCTACGAGTATATTATCTATTATCTTTAAAAATAACAATATTGTGATCTTCATTAAAATTGTGACATAGTAATTGAGTGTTTCGCAGTTATTTATTGATTTATTCAATGTCATAAGTTGACAGAAAATTATCCAAAACACTAAAATTTCGTAAGGCCTTATCTAAAATTATTATTATTTAGCTATGATGTGTCTCAAGTTCCTATGATTCCTACTCATGAGAAAAATCTCGACATTGTAGTGTTTATTCCTTCAAAATTTGATAAAAGCTTATAGATAAGGAAATCAATAATGTACACTACTACGATTTAATACATTTTAAAGGTTCTGTAAACAGACTTGTAGGTTTTAACCAACGTAATCATTATTCCTAAGAAAACGATTTTACTTAAATTCCCCCCCTGGGGTAAATAGAGGTTAAACATTATTCGAATAGCCAACAGTTCTGGACCGAGAGTTTTAAATTAAGTAAAGGTAGTTACTGATGTTCTACTAAGAAATGTCACTTCATTTAAAGGAAGATTTTCTAAAAAGACATAATGCATTGAATGCCTCGTTAATTCTTACTTAGCAACATCTTGGAAATATACATGTTTTGTAAGCTTTTATTACGCAAAATACCATAAGTGCCTGTTTTACCATTTCCACGTAGATGTACATATCTTCTCGATTCATTCACAAGAGAGCCATTTGTATGGCATTTTGTAACAAAAAAATTTCCAGCAGGTATACCCGAGGGTCAAAAAACGCCATAAAATAATACACATGATGTTTTCTTTTATGAAGCTTACTCATAAATTCATCGTCATCATCATCAGTCTTTTTGTCGTGATTTGGTCGGCTCAGGCTTCCTCTCACACTGAGAAGTATTGAGCGTTAATCATACTACAACTCATAAAATACTAGAAAAATTAAAACAATTGAACCCGGGACCAGGCGCGACAGTAACGCTTAACACCACTAAACCACTGAGACAGTCGCAAACAAAACACTATCATCCAAATATCCCAAAACAAACGCGACCTCTAAATATGCAATAACCATTACAGTTTCTGAGTAATCGCAGCATCTAATTGTAGCAAGTTGCAAACCGCCGTGAGTAATGTTACTGCACCATACTATACCGAGTATACCGTACTATAGGTACCTACCTACTATAGTATGCTCGACTGTACTATGCTAACAGATTTACGAGAACAACTGGTTATTTAACTTAGTATTGTTTGGTGATATTTATTGTGTAACCGAATGTCGGCGCTCGCTTATGTGGGGATTAGTTGGGTTTTGTAAGTGGTGCTCGTTTTTTGGTGTAGTTTAGGGAAGTACATACGACTGAAAATTTCTTCGTTTTTTTTGGTGTACCTAATAGGTAATGAAAGCAAAAATTTTGACTAGACATTAATCAAATTGTGATGCGGTCAATAAATTATGACAAAGTTGTTTCTTAAAGAATATAAGAGTTGACGTAGGTAATGTTCTTTATAAGATCATTACCTACGTCAATCAAAGATCAAATTTTGATTTTTAAGACCTTTTTTTTCTCTTGGGAAAAAATCAAGTGAGCCCTGCCGCTGACTCTTACTGACTAAAACCCACTACGTTCTTTCTTTCCGTGTGCGAGAGCCACGGTAACTCTTTCGATAAACCCGCAGCCCCAGCAGACCTTGGTTCTAAAGGGCCTCCTGTGTTGCTGACTTCTGCTTTGTATGACCTTGAAATTAAAATTGAATCGCTATGTTCGTCCAGCATTAAGACATTACCATTAAAGCCCACACTTTGACCTATTTGAAGGCGCGCCTTTTACCCGAAGTGTTGTCTTGTTTACCCTATAAAAGTGTATTTTGGTAGACGTCTCCCTTTATCGTAAAGTTGTCAGTCGTGAGGCGTCATTATCGCAAACAGGCTGAATTATAAAGGCTCCGCTAGTCGACATTAATTTGTTCCACTGCCTGTTGTCGTAATCATTTACGACTAAAAGTGAATGAAAAATAAATTCCTACAAAATAAAGTTGATAATTTTATTTCGGACGAAATTTCGTTCTTGCGCTCAAATTTTCTTGTTTTAATTAAATGTGCGTAGCCGTAATTAGATTTTGTTTAAATATAAATAAAGTTTCTTTTTTTGTAAACTATGATGCTTGTGTTCATACAAGTACCGTTCCGATGAAGTGGAGTGACTAGCGTGAACGAGATGTTTTGATTGATACTCAGATACAGTTAAGCGATATTAACAAACGCATTGAAACTTCTCAGTACCTGCCTGGAGCCTGGATCGATGCCAGATAGCATGGTAACATACGAGTACATGTTCACTATACAAGGAATTTAAACATAACCGAAAATTGCAGGCATCGCACCCCTTTATTTTTAAATGGAGCGTTCCGATGCAAAAATATAAAAACAAAATAAAATTTCAGTATTTATGTAAATACCAACATAATTTTATAATAATAAAATTCTCAATAAATTGCACAGTCCATCAAAATATTCCTCCGCATCGCAGTCAAATTATAATTAAATATCTGAAATGGTGAGCGACTTGTGTCGCCGACTGTACCTACCTACTTACTATAAATAAGTTATTTTCAGAGTCGAATTAAACAACGAGGAAATATTCCAGCGATTGTTTTGGGAATAACTCCGGAGGCATTTTTATTAATTTTCTTTTCATTACAAACTTCTTGGTTTCAACTTTTTAATTGTAATTTCGAAATAGGTAGACTTAGTGTTGCGGGTTCTTTGATTGCAAAAAGCCTGTCGCTAATAGCTTGGTATTTCTTTTATACATTTTAATAACGAAAATAGGTATGGATGAGAATTTACCAGCCCAGGCCGATTTATAGCCACGACGATCAGCCAACTACACAGAACATCTTTGTGTGCAAATGCCTACGCGCTAAAACAGATGAACTCTCTATTCCCTCACTCTCAAAATCCGATGGGATGACAATCACAATGTGACAGATTTTTTTAAATTCTCTTCAGTCGACTGAAGAGAATCGAGAGAAAACGACTTCAGTCCAACCTGGAATTCGAACTTGAGACTCCGCGTGCATAGCAGTTTCGACCACTTAGTAGATCATAATGACTTAGCAGATTTGACACAGGCAAACAAATGATTTCTGTCAAAAGTTAACATTTTACCCAATATTTAAGCAACAGGCTACAGGCTATAGGCTACTCCAAAACTCACCAGTATATTTATCAGGCGGCCTGATAGCCACAGTATATAGCGTGACCTCCTCGCTCCTGCCCTTAGCGTTGGCGGCATACAGCACTAAGGTGTAGCTGGAGCGGCTGTCCAGGTCATGGACTTCGAACACCGGCGTCAGGTTTGATGATACATTTGCTCGTACCTGGGGAAGGTTTGAAGGTAAGTTTGGAAGACTTTTCACCAGTTTACCGGTTGGTGATAAGTTCCAGATAGTTTATCTGGTAGATAATTTCATACAAATTCTGTTTCTGTTCTTTATGTGGTAGATAGTGGCTATCCGTAACCTTTGAAACTGGCTCTTAGAGTTTAATGTGTCCTTCAGGTTAGCTCGCTTGGGGACCTTGGTTGTGAACCTTCTTTAGTCGTAGAAAAGGTGCAATCAAGACCTTAAAAATAAAAAATACCAATACAACCATTTTACAGTTTTAATTGCCTTACCATCAACGACGGCAGTTCCAGCACCTCCATATGGAAGACTTGGGGCAGACCTCCGTCAAAGCCCTCCAGGCACTCCACGAGAAGAGTGTCAGCGCTCTGGTTAACCACGGAGCAGTTCTGCAGAGCAGTAGGGTTCCCTGCTGAAACCCACTCGATTTAGAACCAGAATATCCTGACTATTGGTAAATACTAGAAGATTTGTTTAAGTAAATGGAAGAGCTGTTGAATATAGGGCTAATTATTTTCTAGGCATTTCTGTTTCAAGGTTGTTCTGTTGCAATATGTCTGGTTACATAAATTTTATTATAAATTAATTTATTTAAAACTAGCGACCCGCCCGAGGTGCAATGCTGATACTAAAATTATACATATAAACCTTCCTCATGAATCACTCTATCTATTAAATAAAACCGCATCAAAATCAGTTGCGTAGTTTCAAAGATTTAAGCATACAAAGGGACATAGGGACAGAGAAAGCGAGTTTGTTTTATACTATGTAGTGATAGTGATATGTAGTGATATATTATTGTGTTTTATATCCGCAAATTCCATGGTTTACTCAGTAAGTCAGTAATGGTGCAAGTTTTATATTCACTGACTGTTTCATATCAAATAAGCATTTACGTACAAAAAAGGATTATAAACCCAACTATACAAATTAAACATAAATCAGCTATTTGTTATACAAAGTGAAACAATGATTTGCAGCAAAATATTGCATGCTGATTCGTATAGTTTATCATCACAGCGATAAACAAAGTGACGCAAACTTTCTCTCGAATGCAAACTAACTTTATAACGTACGTTCCACAAATTGAATTACACACACACACACTCGCACATTCAATGACTCACACATGCATAAAACATCCGGCGAAACTGAATACGAAAAATGGTACCAGCGGAACTTATTGTTCGTTTAGCTTTTGGAGTGCGATTGTGAAAACATATTCATTGTTTAAATCTTTGAAAAAGGAGACGATATTGGAGACTGTATTTCCACTGCAATTAGCTGTGACTTGAAATTAATAAAACAATATCTACAAAAAATTAACGCCTTACACGAAAATAATCTACACATTTTTTCAGATCTTTTGAAGCACATGTCATTAAAATTACTAGCGTCCGCCAGCGGTTTTACCTGCATTCCAAGTGAATTAATCCACGCATATAAATAAGCTATTTAACACTGAAAGATGTATTCAAATCGGTCTAGTAGTTCCTTAGATTAGCACGTTCAAGCAATAGTATAGATTGTGACACTCTTTTCAAGTCTTCAAAATTCGTAAGCTCAAAAACATCTGATCAATATTTATTATCAATTGAGGTAACTTTTTGATCATTTTATGATAATTTAGAATACCTATCACTCTTATACTTCAACAAGGTAAGTAAATAACTTACCTGCAGCAACAAGTTTGTATAGACAGGGCACCTCTTGTCTTCCCACTGTGTTGGTGGCGCTACATAGCACCGTGCCGAAGTCCAGGTCCGTGGTAGGGGTGTAGCGAAGGGTTGAGGTGTTGCCGAAGACTGTGTATAAGCTGGTGGGAGAATTATGAGAATTATGCATAGCTGTTCTCCACGGTTCTACCCATCTCCCGAAGGAACTACTTCCCGCAATGGGAGAAAATGTAGTCTCTTTCCTTGCATAGGCTATAGACTATGTGTCGACTAAATTTTATTTAAATAGGTTTAGCTGTTTTTGCTTGAAAGAGTAACAAACATACATCGATACTAAAAAAATCCCATTTATAATATTTGTAGGAAGTAGGTTGCATCGAGGTTTAATTCAAATATGGTGTCCAGGTTTTCTCATTAATATAATCATGAATAACGTAGTTAAAAAATAAAAGAATGAAAACCTACTAGCAATGTTTTTTCACATCAAACTACCTCAATCTGTAAAATTTCTAAAGATTTTCAACCTTATCACAACACCGGAAGGTTCATATTCGATTGGAAAATTTTACTTATTCGGGTAGGTTAACCTGCTGGCATAAACAAAATATCAAATATTTTTAGATGGCCGTGTAAAACTTTCGTTAATATACGCGCGACCTTTGACCACAGTACCACTAAACCCAAAACACCGCCATTCCGAACTACCAATCAAGCGTATTCAAGTTGTACTGTCAAACTGCGCAGTTCACAGAATTCGTGGCACAATGACAAAGTACTGGTTCCCAGGAAAATGCTAGGGTGTTTATTACGAGGCTATCTGAAGTGAAATGCTGGACTAGTGCCTACTGCCCCGAATGACGTGTGAACGACTAATTCCTATGAGGAGAAACCTTCAGCCATTGAATGCAGTGTGAAGGTGTTAAAGGTCTATTAGGTGGCTTGTTAGTGTATTTAGTTAAGCATTTGACAATAGAGAGGTAATATTTTTATAGACAGTCATGATCGGACAAATGTGGACGACATTGGCTGTGAAATCAAACTTGAATAAGATCTATAACAAAGTTGTAATAATTAATTTTAGTGACTGACTAATGTCAATGCAAAGTTGTTCACCGGATTTAATGAACCTAGATGTATTTACGCACATAAGAATAAACACGGGTATATCAATCACCAACATTCAAACTTCGGGCTGTTTTATGAAAGTCTCTTAACCCATAAAGCGATTTCGACAAGGGAATCAACCGAAGACCCCGTGCATAGCAGTCTTGCTATGCAACTGCTAGACCAACATGGCGGTGGGCACATAAGCATATACACGATATATCCCTTAATGGGTATGCTGAACCAAACATTGCAGAATGTATCGCCACACAATCCGCGTCGAACGCACTGAGGAAGGCGCTAAAACGCAGTGCTTACCCGCTGCACTAATTACTGCCCCAAATATGGGCGTATTAGTGACCAAAATACGGCCAAAGCCAGCCCATGTGACCTATTAGCCGGCTTACAGTTGAGCCAGTAAGCCGATTTATGTTACTATTTTATTTTTACCCAACGGCCCAAAAAGAGGGAAAGGGGTCTTAATTCGCCCGCTTATTATTTCTTTTTTGTGGTTGCGACTTCCACGTTTATGGACTTTGATGACCCAATTTTTGTTGTTTTTTTTTTTTAAATGAGGCGTTTGTCTTCAGGCCCAGGATCTGATGATAATGAATGATACCTACATACATTATACATTGCCATAGACTTTGGTGGCGATATCAACGTAGCTGCAACCTCTAGAGCCATGTACAGACGCCAGCACGTCAAGCTAATCGAACATCGAAACTGTCAAATCGCAATCAACGCTTCAGTGATATAGTTGAAAATCTTTTAAGGATATTCGACATATTATAGTAGCTTAATGTGCTGACGTCTGTAGTACCTAAAACAAATTTTTCAATTTTTGGTTTTAAGTTTTCAAATTAAATAGATTTTTAAAGAAATTTTGTATTTTCTTTTTAGTGTGTTGCGAGTATATATCACAATTTGCATAAAAGAGAAGGCACCATTTGTTACGTGATGCTCTGTCTTGCTTGCACACTGGAAAAAATCTCTAGACGTTAAAAGTATCGTGTAACCAAACTAACTGCGAAAATATAGACCTCTTTTGTGAATAAATTAAGCGGATTACAGGTCTAAGAAATCGATATTTCAGTTCTAAGTGGGTTTCGACCTATTTAGCATTTTCCTTACGTAGGTGTATTATCTTCTTGAGATAGTAGTTCTAACATTTCAAATGAAATTCCTTTAGTTATAAATTACAGTAACAGACCTGAAAATTACTAAAATGAGTTCTGTTCAATGTTCCAACTTTAATAGTGTTTATTATTTGCTAAAGGTCTGGTAAGTTGGTCTTTAAAAAACAACATGGTGAGATAGCCAATTACCTAATGGTAAACTATGAAATTATTTTTAAAATATTGTGTATTTCTGTTTTGCTCAAATTGCATTCGTACAAATTGCAAGCATGCAATAACATTGTTCTACCGATGGATTTGTCTAAAAAAATGTATTCCACTCGATCAAATTGTTGGTCGACAAATCCAGTTATTTGTATGAAAAATCAATTCAATATACGTACCGTAGTTAAGTAATGAAATCTGACCGCTGAAAATGTTAGTTTTTTTCTAAAACTGACACAGCATACGATATTTTTAATTACGGTTTTTAAACAAAGTTCGTTTGATATTTTTATTGTTATTTTGGCACATCATGATACCTCTGTATATATTTAGCTTATTTAATTTGTATGTCCTCTGAACGTGCATGATACATTTTTACTGGAACCAGTAAAAAAAAGTACTGAACTGACATTATTCTGAGAACGAAACTTTATTCCACCATTCGCCCGCGGCTGGTTAGAATTACCCCGTACCCCGATTAAAAAGTAGCCAATTCATATATCAGACTGACTAGCTAGAAGCACAAACTCTTAAGATAACAAAGATCCATATTCATCATGACAGCCTTTTTATCGTCCCACTGCTGGGCACAGGCCTCCTCTCAGACGGAGAAGGATTGAGCGTTAATCACCACACTTGCTCAAAGCGGGTTGGTGATTTCAGACTTTATAGTCCAGGTTTCCTCGAGATGTTTTCCTTCACCTTTAATTAGTCATTGGTGTCCAAGATAAACTTAGAAAGTACATATAACTTAGAAAAGTTACATTGGTACTTGCCTGACCTGGAATCGAAACCGCACCCTCATACAAAGGTTGATTCAGAAAGATTCATATTGCATTAAAATAAATATAAAAAGACACAAACTATATCCGAATATAGTTATGTTCGAATTGGTGATTCCCCCTCTCACCTGGGTGATATCTCAGTCTGTTCCCCCGAACTGTTGAAGAACCAGCTAAAGTACGTGGGAGGCGGGGAGGAGTCCACCACACACTGGAGTACCACCGTCTCCATCTTCAGGGCGCCGTATACCTCGCCCTCGTTTAACGTTTTGCACATTGGAGCATCTGTTTAGAAAATTAAAAAATTGTAATGAGTACATAAAAAATATAAAAAAATAAGTTATGACTGTATTTCTTTAACCTAATAATAAAAACTTTTTAAATTCAACGAGTAATTAAAATTCAGATAAAGTTTAAAGACTACAAGAACTGGGTCTAAAATAATTTATAGCAAAACTTGGGTTTCAATAATGACGTATGTATGTATGTATGTAGGTATGAGTACGGGAATGTATAATTTTTAATCTTTTCCACTTCATCTAAATCGGCCCATCACTTTGAGAGAGTGTTAATGTAAAAACAATACAATTTAAGCTATGGCATAGTTATCGTTTATAACTTAAAATACAATTATATTTTTTCAAACGATATTGAAAATTCTCAATTTTCATTAATTGACAGCCCGTTTTTCATAGAATACGCTAGGTAAACTTTTCACTACATGAAACTTACTATATAATAATATTATATGTCCACAATATTTTAGAAAAACTGTAATCAAAGCAATCAAATATGATCTCGGTCGACAAGACAAACCACGATCTCAATTTAAATTAGGTACTGCGTACAAATCTGCGCAGGCTGACAATTCAGGGCTGATTCAGTACTCAATCTGGTCGTAATCCCGGTGGATTTGCTCGCAAACTGCCGCAAACAAAGTCCACAAAGACCACATCCATTTCATTTCGAATCTGGATTTCTTCCAGTTTTCCAACAAGTCAAAGCAATAATATAACATCACGTATGTTCCCCAAAGGAGATGACAGAACCCTACTTTCGTACATACGGCTTTTGTACTCGCTTTTTTTTAGCTCCGAGTCCTCTGTGTGAAGTATTTGACTAGCCAAGTTTCTGCTTAAATATAGCACTTTTTTAACTATGGTACAAATGAGCAGCGATTATGATTGCAATTTTAGATACTTAGGGTATTAAATACAAACAGTGATCTTATTTTTAAAATAATATCAGTATTTTCTAAAAGCTATTTTCAAAAAATACATTCCACATATTTATAATATCTTTCTTAGAATTTATTGCACCTATTACTAACAATAAAAAGATTAAATAGAAATATATGACCCAATAAGTAAAATAATTTATTTCTGAACATAATTTTGAAAGTTATATGGAACAGACTGTCTTATACCGAACGTGACAGTAATACGAGTTTCGTTGATCAAATAATAAAATTTACCGAATCGACTGACCGAGTGGGATAGCTTTGTCATGCCGAATTTTAGTTTATACAAAGTTTGTTCTACAATTTCATTGTTTATACTCGCAGCTTCAATGTAAATGAGGAACCCTTCCTAGTTATCTGTCTATGGTCAATTTAATGTCCACAAAATTGGTTTTGCTTTTTTTTATAAATACTTTATTGTATAGTATTTTCGATTTATATTGTGTTTTATAAGATCCTGCAAATCTATGATCCTGATGAAAGTTTTAAGCTTGCCAACACGTCTTATGGCCTTGTTTTTCAAGGACTGTATATTAAAACATGGTGTTTCTCATAAATAATACAACTTCAAAAATTGCTCTCTAATCTTCGGACCTAGAATCTCGAATTTTCGGACCTCCATCTTCAATATAGCCATAATGTCCAGATATTACACCCAACTAAAACTACTACTAAAAAAAAAACTGTTGATTTTTTTTTTTTTTTTTAGTTTATGTGTGTAGAGTAATTTAGAATAAGTTACAAAAATTGTCAATACACTATTGCATTAGGTTCTCCTGTAAAAATAGTTGTATTTGTGGTATCTAAATAAATAAATAAAAAATAAATAAATAAAATACTACACTCACAATTAATCTGCAACGACACTGGGTTGCTAGTGGCGCTGCCCTCGTTATTATAAGCGAGACAGCTGTAGTCTCCAGCAGACGCCCTGGTCACGCTCTGCAGCACCAAGCTTTGGTCGCTCAGGATCACTCCGGCGCTCGCGTTGTGGTGGATTTCTTGCACCTGTTGAATTTAAACTTTATTGTAAGGGCGATAAAGTTGAGTTTAATTAAAGGTTTTCTCTGACTGATCCAGGTGGAAAACAATATTTATGATTAGTTATTATAATAAACACGCTTGTATTAAGTATGTTGACTATGGTATTAATAAAACGGAAGGTACAGGAACGGTTAAAGTTTAGTTGTAAAGTTGAAGAAAAATCTATTCAGAAAAATCACGAGATGATAAATATTGAATCCCATTTACATTATAATATTTAAACGTAAAATTCTCTATATAAAATCTAATATAATATATATAAAATACTTACCCCTTTATACCAAGTTAGTTTCTTAGTCTTAGGGTTAGCCCTGACGCTGCACTCGAAGTACACGCCATCTCCTTCCTTGATGTAGCTGGGGTTCAGGTTGGAGCCTAGCTTCAACGTTACTATTGGCACATCTGTCAACAAACAGGAACTATTAATTCTAAGAAAAAATACTTTACTACAGAATTGATCACATCATAAAAATATAATCTCAGCGAATGTAAAGCTAATTATAACAATACATAGCTATTTCTAGCGGTTTCACTCGTGTCCCGAAAGAACTTCTTCCCATAGCGGGAATAGTGAAGCTTTCCAACAGTGACAGAATTTTTCTAATCGCTTTGGTAGTTTTGCAGCCTATTCAATACAAACAATCTTATCTTTCCTCTGTATCGCATAAGTAAAGATAATTGAAATGTCAAAATATTCTTCACTACATAGTATAAAACAAAGTCGCTTTCTCTGTCCCTATGTCCCTTTGTACGCTTAAATCTTTGAAACTACGCAACGGATTTTGATGCGGTTTTTTTTAATAGACAGAGTGATTCAAGAGGAAGGTTTATATGTATAAGGTTTATATAGTATCAGCATTGCACCCGTGCGAAGCCGGGGCGGGTCGCTAGTATTCAATATACCATTTCCACATTATACAGTCTCAACCTAAGTTTGTAAAACAACCGACGGTATGACCTACATTCGCATGTATAACATAAAATTAGTATCCAAACCAAGAACTGGAATATACTATCTACATAGAATTAAGGATATATCGATATGTACGTCATGACTAGCAAGTACTCGAACTGGCACACCGACTTGGCATGCAAAAGAGCAGATCTAGGGTTATGACAACTGAATGATGATATATATCTTCAAACTGTGCTGAGACGTAAATGAAGGCCAAAGATTTGAAGTTTATTCTCTATTGGTAACATAAAATTCTTGCGGTTTCAAAGTTAGTAAAAATTTTGATTCATTGAATTGCAAAGTACATACTAATTCTCAAACACTCATAATAATTTGGGCTAGACTTTTTTCTGCGATTTTTCAATACAGACAATTATTGTAATAAGGCCAAGAAAGTAAAGCGCTTCTACTATTTTTATCATTTTAAAACGTTTCTTTTTTTTTGATATAGGGGTTTTTTGCTTGTAATTAAATTTTTATTTAACCAATTTTGTTAATGGAACAAAACGGCGAACAACTTTAAAACAGCAAAAACCAATTTTGATAATACATATCTAACAACACAATCAAGTAGTGATCAACTGCAAAAACTAATGCGACTCAATTGGTTTATCGGTTTTTAAGAACTGCGATATGAGAGACATACACACATAGGGGTTATAACGCCCATATCATTACGTCGGAGGGTATAAACAGGTAAGTTTAAAATGATTTCCATATTAATTTATCGAAATTACTTGTGAAACATTACGTGTGAGACTGAATAAAATGCACTTTGCATTTTGCACTTTGCATTTTATTCAGTCTCAATCTAACTCGATACTCACATTGCACGTTCAGGAACCACCGATCCTCAATAACGGCGTTGGGTACTCTGGTGTTCTCGGCGCGGCAGACCAGGTACTTCTCGTGGTCTTCAGCCATCGGCACCAGGTTAAGGGTGCTCACTGTCGCGTTGTTGTCCGAGAACTGTCCATTGGAAATTAGGTTTTATATACTGTGGTAGGAGATTATCGTAATCAGGAAATGAGTGACTAAGCTGTTACTAGGCCTTATTTGAATACCATAACGATTTTGAGTATGGGATTTGAAAATTACAAGACATTGAAAACTAACATAGAATATTCATACCTAATCAAAATCTGCCTGTTTCGTACATACAATCCAAAACCTCGTGTTAAACAATTGTGCTTACATAGTAAATAAAAAATAATTTTGAAAAGGCAAAAATGTCTCATCTACTTCAATTCAAACAGTTCAATGTCTCCATGTAGATAGGTACAGTCGATAACTAAATGAAATAAAAACCGTGTATTAGAAACAAAATAAATAATTTGGACAATCAATCACAACAGTGTCAAAGCATTAGCCATTAGCCGAGAGCCACACAAGCTCAGCGCCCGGGTACGCCTGCAACATATGTAAAACAAGTGACTGTTTGTTGATCGAACGTTGTTTATAAATGTCACAATGTTGATATGTTCATTAAAACGATGAGAATCATTGTTTTTAGTTTATTTTTCAGTCAGTGCAAAGTGTGATTGATTGAGCTATTTTTTCTGTAAAATATGTGCGGGATTATCGAATAAAATATTTTGACTGTCAATAAAATAAAATTATGGTCGTATTTAAAAGATTTAATTAAATCGTTAATAAATAAAACTTTTGAAATGTTAAGGTATGAATGAGCAGGTTTGAAGCCGTGAATTCTTCACGTTCAAACTTTTTCATTATCATAATCAGACCTCAGCTTGACACCAAAAAACTCAATGATAGCAAAACCTTACTTACAATTCAATTGCAAATATAATATATCTTTTTAGAACACGGTAATTTTATCAATACTTCACTACAAAACTTTTATGGCTAGAGCTTAAACTCGGAGAGCTATTGTCGTGTTTTATAATTATAGTTTTAAACTCGATGACAGGTCAGACTAACAAATATTTGATTCGTTATAAACCGATAATAATTTTACATAATTTCTATTCATTCATAATAAATAATCAATACATATAATCGGGTATTCAACCTCATTTTAATGGAAAACTTTATCAATAAACTATAATGTTTAAAGCTTTTTTTATTTAATTTATAATATTATGTACCTATTTAATTTTCCATTTTAGTAGCTTAATAGCTGAACTATGAGCAAACCTACAGATGAACTTATTTTTGCTTGTATATAAAATAGTTTTGTGTACACTTTGATTTAATTATTTTGATGCATGGGTAAATATTAAGTTTTGTTTTTTTGTAATTGTACGTAAGTACAGATTCAAACAAAAAACCCACTTCGGCAGCTTTTAAAATTAAATTGGATTTTTGAATACTCCATTGCGAATACCATTATTCATCCATTCACAATAATTTCGATTAAGAAAACAAGACATTTCATAGCTCGCCATAAAATAAGAACACCATAAGCGTTGACAGAGAACCAGTAAAGCCATCGAGCCGTCTCGTTCACATAAACGTCAGTAATAAGACGGTGCAGCAACAGTTTGTTCCAGAGAGTTCGCAGAACGCTCTCGACTTGAGGACGCCTTTGTGTTTGCAGCGTTTGAAGTTTCGCTTCCGATCTCTAATAGTTTCTTGTCCGTTGTTTTTTTTTTTTTTACTGAGAGTGTTTGAGTGTCTAAAATGTGGATCATTGTTTTAAGTTGCTTGATAACTTTATTTATTTTTTTATCTACCTATAGGAAATCATCAAGAACAATCTGACAATCCCTGTCAGACTCTCACTGGCTAAAACCTACAATTTTCCGCCCTTTGTGTATCAGAGCCGCGGTAACTCTTTCGAACAATTCCTCAGCCTAGATAGACTTAAGCTCACATCCAGAATGCAGTTAAAATAAAATTAATAACTTAGAAGGTATATTCCAACGTCAACTTATCAGTTAAAATGATTCATTTGTATAGGGGAAGATCAAATATTATTTGGTAGGAACAATCAATCAAATACTAGCATTTCCATCGTTTCAAAACATAATGCATCAAAAATTAAATGTTGTACCTACTAAGGTATGGTTTCGCTTTAAAAAAATATCTGTTCAGCTATCCTAAAAGCTGCCGGAGAACAGTTGCTCAGGTGAAAAATATAATGAGCACAAAAATAGCTGCAGCTGAAACCAACTCCAGTCACATTTGACCCACTTACAGTCATGTTTACTTAACAAATAGGTATAAATCCTGCCAGTTAAAAGTTCAACAGTCACGCAATTTTAAAAAACCTTACAAACTAGAATTTATGTGAAAACTTCCAGTCTTCAAACTAAGCTTAGCTAGCTTAGTTTGAAGACCGTTGCAAAAATAAAGTGAGCTAATAACATGTTATGTTGCTATTTTAATTTGAACTTTTTGGCGGTTTGTTTAGCGTACTTTTTAATTTGTCACAACGCTTTATAAAACTTCACGGCTGTTTTCCGTGAGGCGATAAGCAGTGAATGATGTACTCTTTAGTGCATAGTGAATTTTGCTCCAAGCTTTATACTATGCAGACGTATTTGGGACCATACCCAACTACGTATCTATCAAGAATCGATCTGTACCTATGCCTGTTACTTAACCACTGGGCCACCACCATTTAATAAGGTAATAAACCACCCGATCAAACCTGGCCATTAGATCACAATATATATTTTATTGACTACGTTTTAGTTACTACATAAAATCCCAAAATACGTGACTTGTGACAAATGTGTGCTGCACTGAAGTAACATCCACGTACAAAACGCCATATAAATTCAATAGCTTACATAACACGGTAACAATCTCAAAACTATGTGCAGCGCGATGAAAAGAATTAATTACGGACGTGATGGCCCATTGTCTACCAACATTTTGACCCACATACAGCCATCAGTTTACACAATGGCCGCCACGCTCAGTAAACTTTCATAAAATGATGAGAGAAAATTAGCAATTAACACATTTTCGTGTAACCAGAAAGTCAACTTTGATGAAATAAAACAAAATTACAGCATTTTCTTCCCGGGCCAAATTCAGAATATCAAATTGATATTTTCTAAATATTATAACATTAACTTATAATTCAATATCTAAGGTAAAGAACACGTTCACATTTTTTTTATTACATTATTAATTTTGAAAATTAATTAAATCATTTCAATATTACTAACGTAAACCAAACTCAAACTCCAATTAGGACCAAATCTGAACGTGTCATAGAAAATTAATTAAAATCACAAACTAATATCGCCGGACATGATATTTACTCGCTAAACTAATTCAGGGCTAAATCAACATGGTGCTTACAATTCTTCGAATACAAATATTACCGAAGAGATACTGACGCCAACGGATGTTCAGTACTATTTAATTAATCTCTATTAAAGCCGACCCCAGTATAGCTTGGAAAAAGGCTAGGCAGATGATATAAAAATGATTTCTTATTTCCCTTTGGTCGCGCCATGACGCATGGAACGATTTCATTTTTATTTTCTTATGAAAGAAAAAAATACGGGTCAGCTATTTTACATTACTCACTTCTTTCGCTGTATGATAATATTCCTGACAGTTCTCAGTTTTTTCGACCCAAGCATAATTTTACTTAATAAAAAATAGGCAGAAATAAAAATATTTATTTAATTAAAAAATATTAAAATATATTTTTATCTTTAAAATTTTTTCAATGCAGACAAAATATTTTTAATTTTTTTGCAAGTCATTTATTTCCTCTATTATCAAATGTTACTACATTTTTAAAAATAAATTATAATATCTCATTATAAATTCTCGCGAAACGAAATTCTTACCAATTACTGATAGGATTTCCTATTCTACATTTCTACATATTATAAGATTTTTTTTGGCAAAACCTTTATTTTCAGCATACAATACGTCCCCAAAAAATTTTGACTCCTATTGGAATCCTCCATATTTGCCATCTAAGTCCCAATATCCTTTTAAAATAATCCTTTTTTTTACTTATAGAAAATCAAAATATAACAATAACGTGTTGCAATACATAGCAAATACTTTAGACTATAGCTTTTTGGCGTACGAACTAATAGAATACATGAACTGTCAAAAAATACACCTACGTAATCCCAGCGGCCATGTTTTATTCATTTTTGAGAATCACACCTATTTCCACGCTATGCAGTATTGCTCTGATTTAAATATGGCGCCGGCGTAATTTACAGGCGAAATATTTGTTTCAAAGGTGAAAAAACAGCATCAGAAAAGGACTTTTTTCACATTTCTATCAACAATAGCTTAAATATATTTAATATATAATATACAGATAGATAATAGTTTTGTAGCTATACTTCTAATGACACGTAAAATTAAAAATATATATACAAAAGTTTTATCTCCGCTTGAATTTTGATAAACCTGTGCATTAATATTACGTATCGTGTACATATGCGTAGGTACATACATACATCAATTGGGATACACTTTAGTTTTTATAATAAATAATGCTTGGTTAAAAGTTTCAATAAAATAACAGTCAAAACATACATATAAGGCAACAATGAACTGTTTGCTTTAAAGAGCTACTGTCAATATGATTCAAATAAGTTCAAGAGGCTTGGTGAATTCAAACCACCAATACAAATATTTCATAATGATAACTGTATTTTCCCATAGTCATCGCTTTGATTAATATTATTAAAAAAATAATAGAAAAAGTAAGTATTTATTAAATGGCTATTCATAATTAGTAATGTATTAATTGCAATTCCCTAACGAGTGTCTCCTTAATTAGTGGTTTATTAATTACATACCGTGTCAGTCCATTTCATGTTTTGTGGTATTACCAACGGTCAAATTGTATAACGGTACGCGAATGTGATATTTCAAATTGTAATTGTATTTGTGAACCTATTTAATAACTAAAAAACATTGGGATATTAACTACGCTGCATTATTATAGAGTTTCAATATTGGTTTAGGATAACAAAACGCTAATAAACTTATTGAGTATATTAAATAAATTTAGAACAGAGGTATTTTAATTATGCATTCATAACATTAACTAGCGTATTCATCAGTCAATCTGTGCTTCCTTGTATATGTATTAAAATATATTTTTTCATCAATATATTATGTAAACTCGTGTGATAAAAGTAAAAATAATACAAAAGGTCGGATAATTCAAATCACCCGTGATTTGGACCAAAACCAAGAGCTATAAACGTGTAATTTAAAGGATTCGTAGCTAACTTATGTAAGCTATAACTACCGCGAGTTTCCCAGCTCCCACAGGAGCATAAAGAAATAGTACTCAAGTTCTGACACAAAATCGCGGCGCGCACCGATATAATATGATAACTTTGTCGGGCGCCCCAAACGACCGCTACCTACCCCATTTTAATTCGTTAGTTACACTTACAAACTCCGTATTATTCTTCCAAAATAATCAGAATGTTAACCAACATTATTACTGCTATAGTTAAAAGATCAACTGTTCATATAAACTCGAGAACACAAACCTAAAACTAGCATCGTGGCCCGATTTAATTAAAAACAGCCACTTGATATTCAAAGTGTGGGATAGGCGCGTATTTACACTGGCACAGAGCAAATACTAGATTATGGTACGGAGTAGATTATTAATGCTGGGCATATTTGTCGTGTGGTAGTTCAATCAATGTGGGTTTAAACGCGGCTTAGATTTGTAATCAGTACTTGTAGGGGCAACCACGGAGCGGGCCGTAATTGGCGCGTAGACTGATTACTCACTAGTGTAAAGAGGGCTTCGAGAAAATTCTATATTGAATGTTACATATTGTGTATAAGGCGATAAGCAGCTTTCGTTCGCAATCTCTCTCTTTTATATCTATCTAAATGATTTCTATACACCTTGTAGCGTTATCTTTTCTGTGTTGCCGAACTCGTAGGCTGTTAGATAACTGGCACGCCTTTTGACAAAACTGAATTGCTCTCTTATCATGACAATAGAAACCATTGCCAGATTAAGTAATATGAAGCTCATTTATAGCTTAGTAGCAGATAGAAAGTCTGATTGTATCAAAATGCCTATAAACATGAACCCAGACGTAAGTAGTAGGCGGGATTTTATTTAGCCACATCGAAATAATATCAATGTCTAAATGAAGAATGTTGTACTTATTATTCGGTCTGTTGACAAGGCAAGAACTGATCTGTTCGATAGCTAGATTTATTTAGACGTAAGAGATACTTAACGACAAATATTTTGGGGCAAATATAAAAATATACTGGTGTTCCTGAGTACCTACGTAATGTGAAAGAAATATTATGGTAAAGTTGTTGTTACAATTTTACATGAAAAGCCGTGAAGAGTTTTCTAGAAAGGCATGTTGGGTAATCTTCTGCAAGATAAATAGATATCCCATTTAAAAATAATTCCACTCACGTTTTTAGCACTCCTCTTCAACTGCCTGCCAGCCTTCCACCAGGTGACCTGCGCTTCAGGCCTGGAACCCACAGCTCTGCATTCCACCTCGTAGCTCCTGTCGGCTGACAGCTGGGCACGTTTGTTCAGGATCTGCACGCTCAGTGGCCTTACTGCAACAAACTGGATTTATTGGTGGGAGTAGGTGGTGGAAATGATGATATTATTTTGTTATTATATTTTTTTTGTTATAACATGGATAATGTTGAGATTATAATAAAAGCTTAACAGTTTACACGGGGAGATGTATGTAGGTTTAAAATTTGTTTTAAAAGTTTAGTCATAAAATCCTAATAAAATTATTTATTGCGATGTAAATGATTTGGATATCGTAAAGAGGATGAACATTTAGTTCACATAGTTATATTAGATGCTATCTTGATTGACTTCTTATTGTATTCAAAACTTAAAATACAAAGAACGTATTTATTGGTTTACGAGTATTCATAGACACAATCACTAATTCTCATAGTTAGCTACAGGCAAATCTAGAAAATCAAACCGCCTAGTAATTTCCAAATTCTTCATCACATCTCCCTTCAATTCGACGCCAATAAATATAACATTTAGGTCATACAAAAAACTGACACTAATATAATTCAGGCCGAGGTTTTGTCGGAAGCAATCAGCCACGCTTGACTTAATCACTGACCATCCTAATAATACTCCAAGTTGCTGAATATCGAACTGCGTCACGAATATTTTTCGTCCATTTGACCTCGATAGGAATGAGTAACATGACAAAAGTGTGAGGAAAAATATTACTAAGTATATTTTACCGACTGCCGAGGAAAGGTAGGTTATATTATTCATCAATGCGGTAATTTATATTATAAAGTTTTTTTCTTGTTTGTAGCGGTTCCGAAACTGTGTACTTAACCGATTTGAAAATTTTAAAACTGCACTGTTCCTAGATAACACAGACAATAATATTTTACCCGGGTAGACGAATACAGGGTAAAACTACACAAACAACTAGTTCAAAAATTAATATATAATTTTAAAGAACGATTTTAACAAAGGATTTTATTATTCCCCTGTGTCTGTTATTTTAGTAATCACTTGACAAGTGATTATAAAATCTACTTGTTTCCCTATTATTCTTTATCTATAAGTGCATCTAAAATTAACTGATTTTACTCAAGTAGGCATAAGATGATACAATATCACCAAAAAACTTCTCATTCTTCTTCCAAAAATGTCATGTTATGCTCCTAGTATTCTGTTTACTAATACGCTGCTATAAACACTTCTATATATTTATGTATAACTCTATAGATAAGATTAATTCCGCATTGGAAGGCGTATTTCAAGAGAATCAGAGATCTATTTTAATATTCTCCATCGCAATATTATTTACTCGGTTCTAAAGCTTTGCCGTCTGTATTCAATAATTGAAACCAACTACCGGATTTGCTCAATCGGAACTTCCAATTGAGTGCCTGCTTATTACAGTCCCAAAAATGGTCATTTACCTTGAGTCACACCGGGGTAGCGTCACAGAATAGGTATGGTATTGTGCTGACCAAGTTATGACATATTGTGGTTGAAGGATATAATATATTCCAGGAAATGTTATGAAAATCTTCATTCTTTGTACAGACGCCAGCACATCAAGCTATCCGAAACTGTAAAATTTTCCCAATCAACGTTAAACCATATGCATAAGATAAAGTTGAAAATCTGTTGAGGTTGCATAGCTTGATGTGCTGGCGCCTGTACTTCATCTCATATTATGAGGTATATGTACTTCCAAAGTCAACTTAAAAAAAGTTGTTCAATTATTAGGTATATTTGTCTATTCTTTAAAGGCTGAGAATAAAAACGAACTAACTTCTTTCCTAACCATATTATGCAATCTCTTCTAATCTAACAATATTTAAAATCTGTTATTTAATGAAGTAATTGTATCATAACACGCCGAACTAACTATTTTGAAGCTACATAAAAACCAATGTACTTACAATTGATATCCAGAATCAGCAGCTTAGCCTCTGGAGCCGCTAGGTTGGTATTGGAGGCCTGGCAAACGAGCCTAGCGTTCAGATGCTGTCGCCCCACGTTGGGAAAGGTCAGCGTGTTCACCGTCACGCCGTCAGGGCGCTGCTCGAACGAGTCATCTATCACCGTATTCTCGAGGTACCACGTGAGGCGAGGACGAGGATCACCTAGAAAATATATTTTTTTAACCTTTTGACCGCCACATCCAAAAAAGAAAGACGTGCCCTCAGTGCCAAGCTAAAAAATAGTAGTGAGTTCAGAATTATATCGATTACAACGGACTATTAATGTTTTACTTTAAAAGTCTGTCATGTAGTCGTGACCGTGGCGTGCTGGGCACTTTTTGACTAAGCTTCGCATCTATTCGTGACTGTGGTGGTCAAAAGGTTAATGTGGTATAAGTTTTCAATATTAATTCCTAGTCTGCGAGAGTGCGATAATAATATTTTAAGTACTCTTGTCCTTCGTACAGATTGAGCCAGATAATACAAGGATAAAAAGTTAATAAGAAATAACCGTGTTAATTCCATGTTATTAAAATCTAATCAAATATTTAATGTATAAACTGTTTTCCTTCCTATTCTAGAATGATTTATAAATGTTATTAAATATCTGTAGTGTTTACACGTGTAAACATTTATGTTATAAATAGGGTTCTTACACGCACTTATCGTTGCCCCAGGGTCAACAAGGACATTAAATGGCCCTAAGTAAGGTTAAGAGGATGTGAAAAGGACATTTTTCTAGACTTCAAACATCGAAAAAAAAAAGAAAGCATAGTGAACCAATTCGACACTCATGCATTTTAGAATACTCTTGTTTTGTATTCAATTTTGACAGATCCGGGTATCAAGCCATGTCATCTCACCTATCCGAGTGAACTCGTAGCAACTTTAACCATCGTGGCTGTTATCTTCTCGACCAGACAACACCTAGACGGAGGTCGGTATCCGTAACTAAATTCTACTGATATATTGAATATATTCCCCGAAACCTGACCTCTGCAACCCAACCAGATACCATTCGAACAACTAGACAGCATGCTGCTGGATTCGTAAGTACTGGTAATAGCAGAGTATCGATTTTTGTTTGAAAACCAGGATCAACTGCTAAGCGTGTTCCCCGGAGTATGAAGCATTGGTGCGTAAAATTTGGCTGGCTAACTATGAACTAAGTGGGGAGGTTTATTTCGCAAGTTTATCGACGCGCTGTTACTTACCACGAGCCACTCTATTGACTTAATACAAGCAAAGTAATAGTAAAATGAGATATACCCCACTTATAGTATACAAAGCGTCAAAAAGATCAAAAAGTGTAATGTGTGGAATTCTATAATTCAAAAACTAAAAGATCTGAGAAGACCTAACAAAGAGAAGGCAACCAACCTTGGGTTGGCACGTAAAATGAATTTTAAAATTTTAAGAAGTCTAGTCTACTCTTAAATAAACCAAATATTTAGCTTTGTAAAGATATATTTGTATGGATAGCATGTCATTTCCATCATCATCATTATCTGCCTTTTTATTATCGCTCAGCTGCTCCTCTCACATAACAGACATGAATTTCGGCCAAACATAACGTTAAACATTCCCTTTTATCAGATTGTCAGAATAAATAAAACTTACTCAACCCTAAATGAGGGATGTAAACATCTCACTGTAATAAGAAAGCTTCTTAAAAGATTTTAAGTAGGCTCCGAAAGATCTTAGGAGTGACAAAAATTAAGATAAAATGTTTTAGCATTGCGAATGTCAGACTGTTTGACACTGCTATCTGTGTCAAAGCTTGAGAGGGATTGTCACTTAGACGATTCTAAAAATCTTTTGGAGAATGCTTTTATTATGAAAGAAATTGGTTAGCAACCCTTTAGACGAGAGACGCGCTCGATGGCAGACATTTTTGAATAAAACAGAATGCTAATGTGACTTGATTGCGGTAATATTTTCTATAACATATTTTACTATATAATAAGCGATTAATATATTCTAAAAATAATTTTAATTTTTTTTATACGTCAGCACATCAAGCTACTACAATCTGTCAAATCTCTTAAAAATATTTCAATCTTTATCACAGTAACGGAAAGTTAGTATTCGATTGGTTAAATTTGACAAATTCGGAGAGGTTTACTGCTGGCGTCTGTACATAAAGAAAATATCTTTTGGCTAAGCAGTGTAGTTATATATTAATATCTGGACCAAGTTTATGTATGTTAGTCAAGCAATAACATAACAGAACTACACAAATATGAGTATATCTAGCGGCAATATATCAAATATGCACAATACGAGTACATCGGCGCTGTGATTGTTTGGCAAAAATACAATACAAGAGAAAGGGGATTAGATTTTTTCCGCCCCCCAACAGTAAAATGATTAGTTGACCCACTTCTGGGAATTGAGGAAAACGTCAGTAATAATGTTAGAAAAATAAACTGCCGAACTATCGGGAAATACCTTTGAAGGTCCGACCTTCGGTTTCATGATGAATGGGCATCGCCAAATAAATAATAATTAAATTAAAAGCCAGGATATACATCCCTACTGATGTTTAGCCTCGCCTCCAAAGTATCGGGTTAGTTTGAAACCCAACCAGATGAAGCTCCTCCCATCCACGCACCGATAGCACCAAGTTTTGATTAACTTTATAATCGACTGACCTGCACCGCTGTCTTTTAATCGAATTACGCTTATTAGCGTGCTTATATGCGTATTACGGTTAGCGTTACCGTTTTCCCGGAACTCTGCACAAAAAGCTGTACAAATATATCAATATCAGTGAAGATATTTCCATATGTTCATGCCAGTACTTAATATAACAATAAAAAAATCTGGTACAAATGATTGCAGTGCGTTTTTTCGTGTGCATAACGCATATTGGTGTCATGGCATGATATCGCACACAGCTGCAAAATGGCGCTGTGTATTATTACGTAACGATAGTGACATCATTGCAGATGTTATCTGAACGTATTCTGAATGAAATAACGTCCCAATGTTATAGTTCTGTGAATGGTTATCAAGATCTTCCAGATCGTGGAGATAATGAGCCTTTTTTTATTGATGGCAAGCAAAATCAATTGAATCTTATTTTCAAAAGTTGTGTTTTATCTATTTTTGGTTTAGGTCACCTTGGCCATTCCATAGCCTATTTATTAAGCCAAACCTTGATTATCATCATCTGCCTATAACGATTTTAATTGCACGCAACACAATTAGGTCCTATTTATCTAAGCAAACTATGGTATACTAGTTAAAGGACATTTTGAGATCGTGAATGGGTATTTTAGGTAACATAATATAAAGTAATGCAATTTAATTGAGTGACTGAAATTGAGTGCAAACGAGTGCAAATGCTCACGTCCACAAAAAATAAAACTGAAAGGCCGTCATTAATCGAGGAGATCAAAATACTCGATGGCATCCACAATACTGAACAATAAAAAGAAATAGCATTCACAAATACTCCAAAATAACGAGCCAGTACGCTGCAACGCATCAGATGCATAGCTGTGGAAACTCGGCTGATATTGCTATCTTTCAATTGTAACAAATCAATCAGATACAAATCAATAATCAATCAATACAGCTCGACTAGATACGACTATTGTCATCGTTAAAAACGCGACTTTTAGACCTCTTATCTAGAGAGGAGCACTGAATTACATATCAGTGTAAGTCGTTTTGTCTATGAGTTTGTCTTAAGCCGTTGTATTTCTGTCGCCAAAATAGGAATTTCTCTATAAAATGAATTAGAAATGAACTTAAAGATACCACTAAAAAAACCTTCTTGTGCCATGATAAGAGTAAGAAACTTTTCACATCTTGCTTGACTCGCAAACAATCTCATCCTTTATTATTTTAATCAAATGTTTTTTGAAGAAGTAAAAATGACACAGACTAAAACTTTATCAAAAACACTCGCGGCTCAATAGGCAACCGCTACATTCACGATCTGTCCACGTATACGTGATCATCCATTTCTTAGTATGTTAAGCGATTTGTCCCGTCTATAATCTTTCAATCTTTGACAGCTTTTCTGTTTGAGTCTAGAATCGCGGCACCTATTAAAACGCAACTGTATTCTCTAATATGATACTTAAGTTATACGCCATTACTTACAGCACACTATTTATCCACCGTATTGGTACGTTTCCTCAGCCAACAAGCGGGTAGAATTTCAAATTTCAGCTGTTACTACGACATTTTCCTTAATTTGTCCAAAATTATAGTAACATAATCGTCACTTCAAACCATCCGCCTACATGATATTAGGCAGCCTAATGACGTCACAGATTAGCCGAAGAGCGCGCTGTCTAAATTGTGACATTACCTGTCATACCCAGGACCTTTCAATACTGTTTAATTAATCAATCTTAATCAAATCAACAATGCTTATATTTAGAAGTTATTATTAATAACTGAGATCACTAAATCCAAAGGTAAGCCATTCATGTTCAAGAATTTTGATTAATTAGATTAGAAGATTACGATTGGTATCCGATGAATAATTCAATATTCTGAATACAATTACATTTTGAAGCTCAAGTTTTTTTATGCTACAGATTGTGGGATTCTATAATCGAATAATACTAATTATTTTATATAAAAAAATAAGTATTAAATTGCAACACGTTCGTTATAAATGATATCTTTTATTTTTCAAGACATTTTCAAAAGAACATCGTGAATGCGTGACGTGACCAGACACCCAACCATTTTTGGACAAAGAGTGTCGGTGTTATACCTCTTAAGCCATTATATGTTTGATGCCCAAATATTACCTACCTCAATTCCTATTCCCGCTTTTTAATGCCTATTGACAAAATTACATTTTAATAAAAAGTTTTTATACAAAGCGCAAAGTATTCCCTACAAATTCTCTCAAATAACATGAGGACTTAATGCACAGTATATTTCTTTTAACAAATTGTTCTCACACAATGAAAATAATACTGTCTTCACGCTGTGTGCACTAAAAAACTATGTTTAGACTGCACAAATTGCAACACAAGTGGCGAACACTAATTTCCGCGCTCCGCACAATACGAAAAAAATAAATGCGAAATATCTACTCCTAGAAAATGCTGGAATTCTAGCCGCAAAACTAGACGTATACACTCAGTATTATATACTCCTTTATGTTTGTGGAAGTGGAACTTGAAAAGAGCTTCAAAAGATGGTTATCTAGCTGTTGAATTTGGAATTTATCCCACTTTAACAGGAGTTTTGACGATATACGAGGACATAAAAAATGGTCCACCATATACATGTACTAATGATCTTGAGGGCGCTCGTGGCTAAGTAACCGCAAAACAGAACGATCGATCCTACATAAATCATCTTGATATAGAATCTTACCTCCGAAGCACTCGCAAGCCAGTTCCAGGGTGTCTCCCTCATTGTATGGCTCCAGAAGACGCGTGTGGCTTCTAGTCTTCGCGTCCATAATAGTCGGCCTGTTTGGTGGTGCTGTGAACAATAATAGTTTTGTTATGGGTACGTTCTCCCTTGGAACTTGAAAAACCGTCCCCAGATTGCTAACTTCAGAATTAATTACATCTTCAACGGTTTAGGTATTTTCAATGTTGAGTGCAGATAATACAAAGGTGTTCACTGATAATGCAGCCGAGCACATCGAAATTGAAATCTTGACACAATAATTGAAATCTATTGTCTTGTTAATTGTACACGAAGAGTTAAAGACGATTGAGACTCGAGTTTGTTACAAAGATATTCCTCATGAGAGTAGTAGACTAATTTATTTAAAAAATAATTTAATGACAACATTTTCTATATACTATAATATTAATGACCTCGATAGACCAGTCTAAATTATCTCTCCAACAAGCATATTCAATTTTATTTTGATTCTTAGAACCACAATTTTCTACGCCTAATTCATAAAATATCGAATAACAAGATCGTTGATAACTCAGAGGTCGCAGATAACCAAAACAAAATAACCATTACTTAAAAAAACTCGATCACCAAACTAATAGTCATGAAAGTTGATAGACATCAAATTACTGATGGAACGATTTCATAGGCTTAAGCGTAGATTCTCTAGAACAGATAATACAGTGTCGATCGATAGCTCAGCACATTGCTATTCGGTGTGGCACGCACTGTGAACGTAAATCAAACAGCTCTATATTAATATCGTTTCGAGAATATACTAGTTATACCTACTGTCTTGATTTTTTGTGTGGAAGGAAAATTTTGTGAAAATATAAATAGAATTAAGTATTTTCTTTCTTTGCAGACTTATGAATGAGAAATTGATTCATTAAACACAGTAGGTATATACCTACTGTGTATTTATATACGTAGAATATTGTTACTATTTAATTCACTACTTTTGTATTCATGATTATTTGTGTCTAGTATTTTCTCTGCTATATTTTGAAAAGATCTATTTATTTAAATTTCTTTCGCGATATGATAATATGTAATTTTAATCTGATAGTTCGTTTTTGTCTCTGCCTGGCATACTTCTTTAACTTAACTTTATCTATATTAATTAAAAACAGTATTGTTTCACCGTAATTTACCAAGTAAATGATTTTTATTATTGTTAACGGTTACTGAATTGACTAAATGAAATACTAACTAGATAAAAATATATTAATCTCGTGTTCAATTCAGCGTGAAACGTAAGTCCTGGCAATTATTGACATAAGGTATGTTTATAAATATTTATTGTAAATGTTTTACAAATATTTTATTTTATTTGCGTCATTTATGAACAGTTAATAACATCAAAATATTATTTTATGTTTCTATGTATAATATGTATGTATTTACAAAAGAAAAGTATATAAGTATGTTTATCGGTTGGCTAGTACCCATAGTACAAGCTCTGCTTAGTTTGGGACTAGATGACGTTTTGTGAATGTGTGAGGGATATTAAAATGAAACACCATCAACCACGACCACTCTGTCAAGAGTGAACGACTAAGAAGAAGAAGAGGGATATTATAATAGACTTATTGACTTACCTATGTCTACAAAATATATATTTATAGATAAGATATTTTTTATTTTATTTTTATGCCTTTTAATATAGTATGCGTGGCAGGGAAACAAAACAGAGAGAAATAAAAACTGAAAAGTTGTTGTATACAAAATAAAACCATATTTTAGTTTATTTGCAATCGAGACACAACATCTTCGTTTGTTTTGTCTAAAAAGCTCAGGTGTACTAACGCTCTGTACCGAAATAATATTAAAACTTATGTTATGACTAGACAACACTCATTACATGGAATAAATGAGGGTTCTAAGTTTAGGTAATTCACCAGAAATAACAAAATATATGTATATAATATCGCCACGATTAACATCACGTAAATCAACCACAAAACTAAAATAGCAATTACAAATTATAATATTTAAATGTAATTTAGACTTGTATAAATAATGTAAGCTCGTTGTTTGACAGCAAATGAGAACTAGCAGGTTCACAAATATTGACACTACGTCACAAAGCGCAACGCTCTAAACAAATACCGTTTTGCATTATTGCATTACGAATCAATACGTAATATGTGAGAATGCATTTTTTACAAGGTCATAATCTAATCATGAGCTAATTAGGTGATTATTTTTTTCCAGTTTAAAAAGGGATTCTCTTTGCCTGTCGTTAAGATAAAGTTGAGTTAAAAATACTAGTTTCTGCCGACAGCTTCGCCAGCGCCACGCGGGAACAACATGGGGTACATGAATAAAACGTGGTCTATGGCCTTGAGACTTGGCACTGAAAGATTTTATTTCATGAGATTTGTGAATTTAAGCGAGTAAACCCTTCAGTATTATTATGTTAGTATAGAAGGACAGATATTTAAGATGATAAAGGTTCTCAATACGAAAATACAACCTTTTTGCAGTCGGGTAGAGATCATACAGTAAACTTAAATGAACTCTTTGCTGCTTTACTGAAGTCCAAAACTTACATCATGGACCCGTATGACCACTGATCCCACATGACAGACCATAACATTTTGACATTCATTTATCTCCACAATAAAGCAAACTTAAATCAGATTATCCCTTCAAAGTCCCATAACGGTCGAACAGTTAAACCTCAAACCTCAGTTATAAGTTAAGCCGCCACAAACCGCGTCGCGCAGTAAACTACGCAAAACGTTTAGCCGAAACTTTTATCTGATTCAATTTAACGGGTTCCGCGTGAAAATGTTATGGACGGACAGAAAACTTTGCACTTTGTTAATTTAGATTTATCTGGACCAAGTCTTAATGTAGCAGTGTTTGACACCACAGATATTGTAGCCTGAGTAGGTGTCTGGGATGTTTGGTCATTAGTTACGAGACAAGGCTAAAATTTGTTACTTTAAGGACGAGAGTTAATAGAGAAAGAGATTTGGTAACAAAATGTTTAATGTTGAGAATTTCTTGATAGAAGAAGGAAAGTTAAAAATAATTGACATAGACATAGTCTCAATTGCAGTATAATTGCTTAACCACAAGTCAATTTATCAATAACTAGCTCGCACTAACTGTGTAACCGGCCTCCCATAGCAACTACTCCGTGCACCTGAATAAAAAGTAGCCTTCCTCAATAAATGGGCTATATCACACTAAAAATATTTTTTCAAATAGACACATTAGTTCCTGGTATTAGCACGTTTAAACAAGCAAACAAACACTTCAGCTTTATAATATAAATTAATATTATAGTATAAGGAGAAGGTGTATTAGTAGCAGTAGAACTTGGTAGTGTTTTTTAATATGAGGATTAATCTTCGTAGTTTTGGTGATACTCCTCAGCAGTTATCGCGGCAAATGGCTCAAAGCTATAAAAATAAACAGAACGTGAATGACAAAATAGGCAACGTTCATGAATTATTTCATGTTTTACCTTTTCACCCCCATAAAAAATGGTAAAAACATTTATTGCAAACACGTATCAAATTAAAATTTCCCTTAATCGTACAGGTATTACGTACGGCGTGGCGGTTGCGTGGCGCGGACGTGGCGCGTGCGTGTGAAAATAATCACGTTACGAGATGTTAACGAGTTGTTAAACATTTTAATTTGAACGTCTCATGTGTACTCCCATTAATTGGGGATCCGTTAGACTGAATTATAATTACGCAGTGCGCCACTGTGTCAAGTTTATGCTCGCAATATATTGCTTACGTGATTTTGTTTATACGAAGGTCGGCTCGTTTTTCGTCAGGTTCGGTTCCCTGAGGGGGAGACCGAGTATCTGTATTGCAATACTTTTGTCCTTAAAATATTATATAAGAACTGGCAGTTTTTTTCCTCTTATTTGTTTAGGAACATCCTTATTGCGTAACTCATTGCTGATGTTTGAGCGTTTGCATCCTCGACCTCATATTATATTCAGAAAGACTCTTCGAAAGAGAATAATACTCGCGAATATTTAGCCATTAATTACCTTAGTTAGCCGTTTCAGTCCTGAAGTATGTTTTCTGTAAATAATGATCTTTAATCGGTTTTCTACTGTAAAGTCTAAAGTCTCCACCAATCGCAAAACTGTAGAAGTTACCAGTCATAACAAAAACAGATTAATTTTACAATCTCGCAGAATTCACCCACCACACACACTATGGCGGGGTGCCATAATCCCCCGACTCTGCCTAAGACACGTTCCTTCTTTGTTCGCGCAACGCTACCGACTCTTTGTCTCCCATAATTACATCGCTCATTGTGAGACTGTATCTATTTAAACGGCGGGTAATAATTTACGCTATTACTTGGGCTATTGGAGATAATTATATGAGTTGGGATGAATGGAATTTAGGTAGGTATGCGGCAGATTCTATAAATAAAAACTTTCAATACAAAAAGGAAGAAAACTATGAAGTTCAAGAACATCAATGGCATACAGAACGATTTTGACCATAGCGACTATTTCTCCTAGAAGATCAGCCAACTGCGCAGGACATATTATTATAGTACACACGCGTATGCTCAAAAAGCTTCCCTCACTCTGATAGTCCGATAGGTCGGCAATCTGACACGACTGGCGCGAGATCAGGCGTAGGACCGACATTTACGTCTCCGAATCCCACAAAGCTGTTTTCCGATACCCCGTATCACAGTCGACTCTACATTCACGACAACACATTTCGGCTCTCTTAAAAGCTCGTCAGATCGTCATCAAGAGCATATCAGCCAAAATAAACTCCACATCAGACCATCATTAAAAATGCAAGCAAACATTTAATTTATTCACTCGTCCAAGGCCCACATTGTTTCAGATTCGGACCCAATGTCTCACATGTCAGACCCCAAATAAATCCGGATCCCTTTAACCCCAAAGAACGGGACAACAGCTGTAATCGCCCGCATAAATGAATAACGGGCTGTGTCCGGATCTTATCCGGCCTGTATCCTCGCACTTAGATTTTGGACCCAAACAATCCGAAGGAAAGGGGTTCTTAATGGTGTAAGGTGATGGACTATGGACTGGCACTCCTTTTCACGACTGTTTTGTTTCTCGAGGTGAATAGTCGTCTGATATGCGTAAAAATAGGAAATACAAGTAAACGGTGGGATAATATTAGCTCTGCTTGTGCCTATGCGAACTGTACTATCGCACCTGTTACATAGCTATGGTTATGCATTGCAAAATTATAAATTCTTATCTCCCTAACGATATAACAACATTTTAAAATAATGCATATCAATAGGTTTTTTTTTTAGTACTTGACTGACCTGAAACCGAATACTCATACTTAGAAAGAAAATAACTATTATGAAGTGCTTGTAACACAGGATGTAAAAGACAAATTGTAAAAAAAAATAAGAAGAATATGCGTCGCAAAAACGGCCGTCGCTCAGCTTAACGCTGCAATCCTGATACTTGAGACGGGTTGCTTTAACCAATACAAAAATTATGCAAGGCAGTCATTTTTGACTATTGAACTTTCAGCGAAACCTTTTACTTTAACTATCAATTAACATTTTAAATAGTTGAACTTGCAATGAAATAATAACAACAAACCCACCCAGGTAGGTGCGCTAAGTGGCCAAACTTACACCAAACAGGCAACGTAACTAAACAAGGCAATCGTGTCCCGAATATTTCCCGTCAGCGTGACGACCCAAGACGTCCAAAATAAGAAATTTGTTCACGTATGAGTCCAAAAAACGTCCGCAGAAGTTAAATTTAATCGCGCAACTAGTTAGGGAGAGAGGGCACGTAGACGCGCGTGCAGCGGACGAAACGGGACGAATGGGAAATTGTCCTTTTGCGAAATAACCTATTCATAGTGCGGACCTAATGTGCCGTGAAAACTACTATTATGTACAGATGTATGGGAATTACGTTTATATATTGTAATATTTGGGGTTACGCCGAACGGCTGGTAATTTGCTCAAGAAAAGGTAAAAAGGCATTTGAGAAAAATTGGATGAATTCGGAGTTAATCCGGTGAAGTTGGTAAAAGATTAACCATTTTGGCAGCTTCATTAAGTTTTTTAGACGAGGCAGAAAATTCTGCTAACGTTTAGAATGAGCTTTAATTCTATTTTCTTAACTGAGGGACAAGTTATTTCTATTATATTGTTGTGTTCGCTCTCAAAGACCGAAACCCAGTTTCTACTAAAAACTTGAATGTTGAAAAGAATGTATACAGAACGACGTTTATTTTTAAAGCTAGATCCATTGTTCCCTTTATTTTTCTTTCCCTATAACATGATATTGTCGCGTGCAGCAAACGCCACCACTTTAAGCGTAGCCTTTGCTACCGCAAGGCGCGCATTGCAGCCGACAAGCCGTCATTTATACCAGAGCTAAAAATTTAGAATTTCACCACAAAGCTAACGAAAAAAGGAAAAAATCTTTAGAAAAAATCGGTTCTGAAGTGGCCTACCGTTATTGGCATGTTCGACATGTATACGAACATGCTCGGCCTTTGACTGAAAAGGATCGCTTCAGACGATGAATAGTACGGGTATATTATAAGATATTCCCGATAAATAGGTATAGCACACTAGCTGTGTTTCGCGTTTCTACCTTTATGTACCACAGTTTATATATTATCCTTTTCTTAAAAAATCAACTAAGTAAATGACTCACCGTCTTCATCATGAATTGAACCATCAAATGCAAAAAAAATATCAAGTTCGACTGATACTTAAAAAAAAATTGGTCCTTCACAAACAAACCAATTCATCAACTTTCTATAGTATAATATAACTAACATAAAAAAGGAAAAATGACGGACGCGACCTCCACTGCTCTTAGAAATGTGAGTTTCTTTAGTAACGCAACCACTGTGACGAATCTAGTGAATTCCCGTGGGATCGCCAAGAAATGGGATCGTCAACTTTAGACGGGAATCGAGGGCTGACCTCTGATGTGAGGATAATTTATAACATAGGTGCCTTTTATGAATACAGATTTATTTGGAATATTTTCTTTTATATATTTCTGTAGAAGCGGGAATAAAATGTATCCCGAATTGAATACGCAATTAGTGCAAGCTAACACGAAGCAAATGAAGTGAAAGCCAACATATTAGCCTGTTAACAAATTTATTAGGCCTTCTTTTACGAGCAGTAAGACGAAACAGTGTCTGAAGTATCTACTCTTCGTTTTTATTTAACATTCGCAGAAGCTCAGTGAAATAATAATGTAATTGGCTTTCCGAAACCCCTCCAAGTCTCTTTAATAAAGCGTCATTACAAATGTCAGGGAAGTCTTTTTTGTTTCCGCTGACAACCGAAGTCAAACTTCAATCGTTATAACACGCGTTTTATTAGACCAAAACTTTTAAAACACACTTACTGTAAGCGGACAAAGCTACCGTTCCGTTTATGAATATTTACAATTGTTCCCGAAATACTACTTCAAAAGTTTTCCGTTCCGACTCGCAAGCGCAAACTGAAGATAAATTAAAAATGCAAAAAAAGAAAACGGGCGTGAAGAAATTCCTTTTTTTAATATTCCATTATTCGTCGACAGAACGTCGAATAGACCCTGAAACGCTCCGGAACTAATTTCGTTTTGGAATTATTGAAAATGTCTGTAATGGTATTTTCGGCGGACGTTTGGAAATTGAAAAGTTCTTTGATCGCACACGTTTAATGAAACACAAAAGGCCTTACGTGTCTCTTTTATGAGGAAAAATATTATATAAAATATTACGATTAATGTTAGAAAATAATATCTAGTTTTAATTCCGCGAGACAAAAATCCAGCATTGGGTGCAGGATGCACATGCAATACCGCCCTCCCGCCCACTTACACAAGCACAAGCAAGGAAGGGAAGATACCACCCTCCCTCCCTCATGCACCTGGACACGGAGAAATGGCAGCAAGCCCTGCAACCAAGCCAACTCGACACGTGTTTCGCCCCTCCCCGGGGCATCTTCAGGAGGTGTTGACTCGACGACCGCTCGGGCGCGAATGAGCATTACGGACGGCTCTTGCCCTTTATATACCTCACCGATGACGCAATCTAGAACGGTCGACACTTACGTCACAAAGACGCCTGTGTCGATCTACCTACAATTACATTTAAAAGAGGTGATGTAATTAAGTTCGTTTGTTCGTTCAACAGTGTATAGCTATCATTATGATTATGTCTGGAGATTTCTAACTGCTCCAACACACACAACCTGAAACTTTTATTACATACATGCAAAACTTTATATGTATCGTTGTCGCTTAAGGAATGGCCGGTGTCTATTAAATGTTTTGCGAAATGTGATTTTTCTGGATGGCCATTTCTGTAAGCGGCAACATGTTCCCCATATCGTTTTTCAAAATTACGTCCGGTCTGACCCACATAGACTCCGTTACAGTCGTTACATATTAATTTATAAATACCGGATTTTTTGGAATTTTCTAGTTTATCTTTACCGTTACATAAATTACGTAAGTTATGATCTGATCGAAAAGCGACGTAAACATTATGTTTTTTAAGAATATTTGCGATTTTATCAGAAATTGGGCCTATGTAGGACAGACTGCCGACGTATCTATTAATTCGTTCGGGAGTACCTGCATAAAGAAGTGAGCGAACCCTATCATACTGTTTATTTCTAATTATATTGTCAATAACCTGCTTGGAGTAACCATTTGAAATTGCTATTTGATGTAATATTTTAAGTTCTTTGGCGTAATTATCTGTGGATAGTGGGACTGACATAAGACGGTGTACATAGCTGCGGAAGGCTGCTAGCTTGTGTTGTAATGGGTGACATGAAGAAGCAGGGATTGTCGTGTCGGTGTGAGTGGGTTTTCTATAAATTTGGAAATCTAGTTTGTTATTTACTCGAGTGATAGTTAAATCCAGAAAATTGAGTGACTTGGAGGATTCTATTTCTAATTTGAATTTAATTTTGCGATGGGAAGTGTTCAGTTTCTTGACGAAGTTGTCTATCTGACGAATAGTACCCGTCCAACAGATAATTACGTCATCCACATATCTGTAATAAAACAGGATGTTAGGATCGCCCATTGATTAGATGTTAGGATTGCTTCTTCATGTCACCCATTACAACACAAGCTAGCAGCCTTCCGCAGCTATGTACACCGTCTTATGTCAGTCCCACTATCCACAGATAATTACGCCAAAGAACTTAAAATATTACATCAAATAGCAATTTCAAATGGTTACTCCAAGCAGGTTATTGACAATATAATTAGAAATAAACAGTATGATAGGGTTCGCTCACTTCTTTATGCAGGTACTCCCGAACGAATTAATAGATACGTCGGCAGTCTGTCCTACATAGGCCCAATTTCTGATAAAATCGCAAATATTCTTAAAAAACATAATGTTTACGTCGCTTTTCGATCAGATCATAACTTACGTAATTTATGTAACGGTAAAGATAAACTAGAAAATTCCAAAAAATCCGGTATTTATAAATTAATATGTAACGACTGTAACGGAGTCTATGTGGGTCAGACCGGACGTAATTTTGAAAAACGATATGGGGAACATGTTGCCGCTTACAGAAATGGCCATCCAGAAAAATCACATTTCGCAAAACATTTAATAGACACCGGCCATTCCTTAAGCGACAACGATACATATAAAGTTTTGCATGTATGTAATAAAAGTTTCAGGTTGTGTGTGTTGGAGCAGTTAGAAATCTCCAGACATAATCATAATGATAGCTATACACTGTTGAACGAACAAACGAACTTAATTACATCACCTCTTTTAAATGTAATTGTAGGTAGATCGACACAGGCGTCTTTGTGACGTAAGTGTCGACCGTTCTAGATTGCGTCATCGGTGAGGTATATAAAGGGCAAGAGCCGTCCGTAATGCTCATTCGCGCCCGAGCGGTCGTCGAGTCAACACCTCCTGAAGATGCCCCGGGGAGGGGCGAAACACGTGTCGAGTTGGCTTGGTTGCAGGGCTTGCTGCCATTTCTCCGTGTCCAGGTGCATGAGGGAGGGAGGGTGGTATCTTCCCTTCCTTGCTTGTGCTTGTGTAAGTGGGCGGGAGGGCGGTATTGCATGTGCATCCTGCACCCAATGCTGGATTTTTGTCTCGCGGAATTAAAACTAGATATTATTTTCTAACATTAATTGTAATGGATTTCCGCAAAGTAACGCCTGATTCAATAAGCTAAAATATTACGAGTGATTCAGTTCCATTTTGCACAAAGTTGCCGGATTTAGGGCTTCAAGTTTTGTAATGAATAACTGAACAAAATAATTTAAGGGAATATTATGTACCGTTTTATGCGAGAGGTGTGTTAATAATTTTTATTTAAAGGAGTTGAATTCGACGAAACCAATGAAAATTAGACATCTAGAGAGAGAAATAAATGATATTATCCTGAAACTGGTCTCACTAAGTCGATAGTTGAAGCTTAACTTAATCTGTAACCAGTTTATCGCCTAAAGGTAAAAGGTGTTAGCAGATAAAATAAATGTTCATTATTAGTACCCAATTCCCTTTCACAATAATTATATTTAAAATGGAGTAAATTTCAGTTTTATTTTTCTTTCTAAAACGCTTCCGTATTTAGATTTACGAAACGGTTTTGGTAAGTTTTGAACAAATAATTCGATTCGAACACCGACACAAATCAAACTACCAGAAACTATTAGTTTCATAGTTATTATTTCAATCAAAAGCACTAACTCACTTCGGGAACAATTACCGAAAACTGTGTATACAAATGTTTTCAATAGCTGTTTTTAGTCGTTAGCGTCGCTACTCTCTAATCAACACATCAATTTGTAATGAAACATTTAGTTACGCTTATATGACAAAAATACATTCTTACATCTGAGATACTAATACTTATTTGCCCGAATATAAAAACCAAAACAAGATATATTTACTTCACATACAGCTAGTTAGACTAGACTCACAGAGCTAGACTAAACAATTGGAAGTCGTATTCGAAGTTAAAAGAGACTTCAGACAGTGAATAAAATGCCTAATTGTATTTCAATTTCCTAAGAAGGTCGAAATTCTAACAACTATTATTAGTTTTTAGAGTTTCCTTATAGGATCACATTTATTTTAGTTCAATTAACTATTCTGTTATTTCCCATCTACTTTATTGCAAGAGCAGCAATTATTAAAAAGTTACCTGTCCCAATAAGTTACAGGTACCAAAAACCCATTAAGCAAGCCTTCAACCACTCTTCATTCAATAGTAATCGTAAAACAATTGAAGCGGGCGAGCCCGGCTGTAAGCGCTACCCCACTTAAACCTCCTGTATTGGAATCTTTCCAATTTGTAATTGCTGTACGGCTGTGCTGGAAACCACTTCAGACCTGTTACTGATTGCAGCTATTATCGCAGGTAGAAACGTGACCGATACATACTTGAACCTCTTTTTGCTCCCTTACGTTTTATGCGGACTGGTCTTTCAGGTAGAAAGCCAATGTATTTTATTCGGGCAGTTTGGATTATGGCTGCAATTAATCTGCTTTTAGGCAGGAGCTATTGTTATTTCTTGTATTAAAAAATGTCTGTATAGCTAGATTAAAAACCAACTGTAATCTACAGAAAAGCTTGTAGGTTAGTTGTAATTCTAGGGGCTTGTTTTACCAGTTACGAATAAATTCCAGTTAGTTTATTTAATAGATAATTTTTTCATACATAATCTGTTCCTATTTTGAATTTACTCAGTAGATAGTGGCTATTCGGACATCGTGAAACTGGCCCTGAGACTTACTTTAGATAAAACTTTAAGAATATTTATCAGAATTGTATTAAAAAACATACAACTGATATTGAAAACCATTCCTGAAATATAAGCGAATAAAAAAGAAGACTCTACGTTACATAGCAACCGAGTATTTTTTGAACAAACCATACATTACATAGGATATTCAAAATCTGGTTTGATTTCTCCATCGGTAAATTTGCAGTGTCATAAATTAGGTGCAATACTCGTGCGCTTGGCAACTTCTGGCATTAGGCCAATTGAACGAATAATGAAGTCGCGTTGTATGTTTATTACCCTAAAGTTGCCGTGCATCAGTGTCGTGTGTCGCTTCAGATGCAACAACCTGCTTCTCTAACATACTTTGTTTTTAAGCTTTAGTAAGAGTGGCTTAAGGCAGTTATTGCATCTGACCATCCATTTTAATATTATACAGCTAAATAGTTTGTTTGCTAATTTCAAAAAGTACATATGAATGAAGAGAGAATGATGAAATATAGAGTGCTGCTGTGTCTGCGCAAATGCTTTTTGACGTCAAAAAGTGCTGTTTTACAGCCAAGTTTGAATAAATGATTTTGAGTTTGAGTTTGCTTGTACATTATCATATGTCCTACGTAGCTGGTTGATCTCCTTAGAGAGAACGACCGCCGTGGTTGGCAATTAATCTGGACGCCATGATTATTATTATGTCGGCTATCACACTTATTCGTATTATGCCTGAATCGAGTATAGACGTCAGTTAAAAACTTTTGAAATAAAATCCTTCAAAGATTCGCCTGTCTGTTCCATATGAAAAGCTTGTGACACAAGCGATGGCGAAACAAACCAACATTCTAAACCGATTAAAACAAAACAGAATTGCAATTATTACGAAATTGTATTTGACAAACGACATAACAAACATGTTTTATTAATTGCATTGAATCTGCCTCGTCAGTGTTCATTGTTTGATAGAATAGATCATGATTAGTCGCCGCGTGATGACGTCGCCAAACGGACAGACATTACAAATTATATTTATTGTGTTAACAATACGGACAGTTGGATTAGTTTCAAATATAGGCCTTTATATATTTTTTTTAGTGGTGATATAATTAATGTTTAGAAAATGAGAAATTGAAATGCTTTCAGTGTTTTATTAATTATAGTGGTTTAATATTCGTTATTCTATACAGTATTATAATGTGCCCAATTTGTACTTGAGTGGTACATTTAATATAAATTGCTATTAAAATCAAATACATTAATGTCTCCAAAAGCATATTCTAGAAGCTTCATATTAAAATAAATTGTTAAACAGGTGCTGTAGTAAAAATAAGATACAATCTTAATTTTGCTGTTTTTAAGTTATTAATTTGGTATATTAACGTATAAAAGTGTATAGTATAAGTAAATAGTGTTACAACGTCCAAATAGCCACTACCTACCGAATAAATTAGAAATTGGAATAGAATTTGTATGAAGTCATCTACCAAATAAAATAAGTGGAACTTATTCGTAGGTGGTGATATAGGCCCTGGGAACAGTGTTGGCGGTTTGCTACATAATCCAAATCCCGATCCTGGTATAAAATTTGACTCTGTTTTGTGTAATTAAACAACCTACATTTAACCTGATTATAGTACGTTTTTTCTTCGTCTTAATTTTCATTTTGTCTAACCAAATACAAAATCTTTTCTAGCTTTAATTCTACACAAAGTTCCTTTCATCCTACGACGGTATTTTACTTAGCCGACCACGCATTCCTCTGCGGCTCGCAGCCAGGCTTAAACAACCACTATTTAATTACTCGTGACGTCACGCGTGGAACTCATTAAACAATCTTGGTAACACTGCAGGAAAGAAATAGTCGAGACAAAAAAAAATATTAAAAATGTAGGTACTACCTTTATAACACATGGAATGCTAATAAAGAATTGAGTATTGAGTATTCTGAAGGCCATTCTTTAATGTGGCCAAAATTTGAGGAGAATTCATCACCAAAAAATAATAATGATTTAATTCATTCTATAAGCTTCCCCCAGCGGTTTCACCCGCTTTTTGATTGAATTACTTCCTGCACCTGGATAAAAAATAAACCCTATTCATATGCTGACGCTATAGTACTGTCAAGTTTAATCTAAATCCGTTGAGTAGTTTGAGTGTGAAACGGTAACAAACAAACACACACAAACTTTCGCCTTTTCTATATTATTGTGAAGTGTGCTTTTGTAAGGAGATTCAAGAAATTATAATGTTAAAAATATTGTTCTTCTTAAACAACTATAACTTATTTCGGGAATTTATTTTGTTTTTTTCGCTGTTGGTCTGAACTGTTGATCTCAAGTTATAAGGACATCAAGGATGATGATTTGTTTTAGCTGCTTCTCCTGAACGGTCCTGAATTTCAATGGTCGTATAAAAAGCGAGGCACGCCTGATGTCCGGCCCTCACTCATCGCATATTCAATTTCTTGTGAACCCCTCTCATTTATATACATGAAATTTTTTCTTGGTGTTCCAGTCAAATTCTTCATATTTAATTAAAATTCTGAAGCGAGAAGACTTATATTTCTTGTTATAAAACTAGATTTATCATTTTAAATTTGTGACAGACGCGACCGTGAATAAAACTTTGTGAGTACTTACACAAAATTGATATTTTGAAAGTTTAATCGAAAACAATCTGTTTCTTCAAGAATTTGAAGTTGTTATTTATTGTTAATGTATCGAGGTGTAAGGACCAATAAAATGATGGAATAAATCTGAATAAAGTTTCATTAAATTGGAAATTATTGAATCACCTTAAGCCATTCGCAAAAGGTTTTCATAAAAGCGGAGATATAAATTACAATAATATATTTCGCTACAGGTAACGTAAATGCCTAAGAAACAAATTCTAGACTTCAGAACCAAAGATCAATGAGAGATACATATTACATATTGCGGAGATAAATTGTATCGTAGAAATTACTTTTAAAATATTTAGTAAAAATACTTTTTATACATACTCGTATATAAGTATAAAGTATGTGTGTGCTATATGTGGATGTTGGATGATATTATAACTTGAATTCAATAGGAAGTGGTGATGGATGGGCGTTTTGGGGGCGTTATGACGTTGAAAAAATGCTTTTTTAACAGCCAAGTTTGAATAAATGATTTTGAGTTTGAGTTTTAATTCATTTTTCCAAAGATTTTGTAAAGTATTTTTTTAAGAAATTAGTGTTTATTTTATAACTAATTAACCAACTTTTGACTTATAAAGACCGATTGCATTATACATAAGTAATAGCCTAGCAGAATAAAAATAAGATTAACCTTTATGTACATAACAGGTAACAAACGCAAGGCCTTTACATTATTTTTAAATGGCAGTATTAATTTATAAAGTTGCTATTCTCGGTCATAAACTGCAATAGACAATAGGTTTATATTAAGGAACAACCTATAACTTGTTTGATAAACGGCAAAATTAGAATAAATATGTCTAGAATAAATGAACGTGATTATAGCTAATTATGAAACCTTGAAGCTTCGTCGTTTAGCATCACAAAACCTTTAGGTATAAACATGATAATTAGTGTGCCTTCAAATTAGTCGCAGTGCACCGCGCTGCTTTGTTTCTATAAAACAAATTTTCAATTACAGAGGTTTTCATTTAAACATCATTGTTTAGTTGTAGCAGAGAAACAATGAAACTTAATGTACAAACGTCAGCACATCAAGCTACAGTTACAAATTTCTTTAATAGATTTTCAACTTTATCGCTGAAGCATATGATTTAAAATTAGTGGGGAATATTTGACAGTTTTGGGTAGCTTGATGTGCAGGCGTACTGTACTTGCAACAGCCTGGAAGGTATTTATTAAATAAATATTACAAGGCAGTACTTACTAATAACAGTAAAGTTGACCCTCAAGTTTCTCGTCGGCGAGTTCTTGAAATCAACCCTGCAGCGGTAGACCCCTGCATCGGAGGAGACTACGCTGTCCACGAATAGCACTGCAGGGTTGGCGGCCGCTCTGAAGTAGGCGCGGGTACCGAAGCCTGATGATGAAGACCACAGCTTTGGTTGGGACGCCAGCCGGCCGCGGACATCGTAACTAGAAGAGAGTTTGTTTAATTAGGTACTTTTCAATTAAGTTGCAATGTCATCAAACGGAAAATATTTCTATGTCTATTTGTTCAACGTGATATAATTGTGCTAAAATAGATTAGGCTATTGAAATCTGGAATCTGGACGTAGCTTTTCATTTAGGGGCTGGAGTTGTTCTAATAAGAAAATATAGTTTTAATACAACATGAAACTGTATCTTAGAAGGCAAGCGAAACTGCAGGATGAAAATAGTTTTATAATATTGAGTTGAAACCCAAAGTCACCCAAACAACTACTAACACTAAGAAACTTGCCCAGTCAATTCTAACAGGCGTACGTACATACATACACGATCATATTTCACAAACCTCTAATGAATCCAGCTTATTAATATCCGATGGCTACCAAATAATGGCCGAGCTATCTGAGCCCTGCCCTCATCTCCCGCATAGGTAGGGGCAAAGTGGTACTTGAAACTATGTTATCCCCTTACGTGTACTACGTAACTGGCTAAGAGGATAACAGTGTTTCAAGTCACTCTGTGTCGGATAAATCATACGAAGGTGAAAGGGATATTAATCCTTACTATATAATAATATAGGGGCTAAGATTGTGTGCGGTGAGGCGGTAGGGACATAGTTTGTCGGTCATTTATAAGATTGAATAGCTTATTTGTGTAAACATTTTAAGAAGTACTTTATACCAAATAGAACAGAACATTTTTCTAAATAAGTCCAAGACTACGTTACCTTTGTAATAAATTCGGGATATCTGGTTATCCTGGTGGCTGAGTCAGATAGGCAGTGGCTTCATGTAAAACACTGCTTAGAACAAACCCATATAGTTGGTGAAAGACAAGACAAATGATCCACTGAAAATCAATTGCAGTAGTGTTTCTAGTCATTAGGACAAGATTTAATTACGTGCGAAGCCAGGGCGGCTAGCGATTAATGATAAATTGAAGATCTTACAGTAAACTTATATAAATGCTGTTCAAAAACCGCATTCGAAGAAATCTCTCGACTCACTTGAACAAACCAAATGTACTCGTAAAACCGATGTTTATCCAACATAAAACTAGACGATAAACGTCTAAGCCTTTTAGTCTCCCCGCAGTCTGCAGCCGACCTAAAGCAATCAATCTGCTTGCTTTTAGCGTTCAATCGGAGAGAGAGCTGCACCGAGTGTCATACATAAGTCTAGCTGTGTCTGACACTTCGAACATCAGTTTAGCTTTGTCCGACAAACACTTGAGTGGCTAAAACGTCTTTCACTTCCCCGCTACTCCTTTCTCAGTTGCCATCAAATATGTAGCGTGTCTTACGTACGTACATAGTAGCGCGACCTTCCCGAGCTCGTTTGACATTCCGAGGTATTGTTTTTTTTTTCTTTCATTACATAGTGTTTGGTGAAATATTCAGTCTGTTGACATTTTTAAGGCTGTTCTGAGTTTGCGATTTGTTTTTGTTTTGCCTGCTGTATTTACAAGGCAAAGTGACTTTGTAGGAGGGCAATTGCTTACAAATTAAAAAATATAAAAAGAGGAGTGCAGAAAATATAATAATGACAGAACAAAAAATATAACATGATAATAAAATCTGCAGGAGGCTAAAAAAATAATATTTTCATCATAATAATGTTATTAATTCAGTTCACTTCAATGCTGAAACACTGCATTTTTAACATCCATTATACGCCTAGCAAAACTGCAATGTCGGTATTTTACGTATCGAAATAAAAACGGAAAACAGGGTGTGACTGGGAAATTAACCTCCCGCACTGGCGCCGCTACGAATATTTTATTTAAATTTAGTTTAGGCCATAAAAAGAAACGAGCTTGAATTACGGCTAGTCGAATTTCATGGAAATACTTCGACTCGTTTAACACGTCATTATTACTAAACGTTTCTACAGGGAATATAATCGTTGTCATATTTTGGAAAGCTTAAAAACCATAAGTTATGAACGACTTCATACGCCATCAAAATATTTATGACGTACAAGATTCCTGCAGCGACCTGTTGAGCTTAGCGAGGCCTATTGAAGTCCCCAAGCCGACGATGCGATACTTGATTCTACGTACGGGTTGTTGTCAATTTTCAATTCATATTATATTAGGTATGTTTAAAAATCTTACAGAAATGTTATTTATTTTTGAAAAAAGTGTAAGAAAAATCCAAATAGTTGAGTCCCAATCCTCGAGTTTCCTATCAAAACGTATCTAGTTCAGACAGAATTCCTTGCTTCACTTGCATATGGGAGAAAAATTTCAATGATTCTACATAATGTACGAATATGCAAATACCTGTATAAAGGCTCCCCATCAGTCTCTTTGAACCAGAGCACCATAGAGACATGATCCTCGGCTGCCAGGGGCTGGATGTCACACGGGAGAGCTGCTTTCTTCCCCAACACGCCTTGTGCGTGCGCAGTCGGGACTAGAACAAAAAAAAACGTTTTGTTAGTTAGGTGTTGCTTAGCCTGGGGATAAATAATTTGTTTAGTTTGGTTATTCCCTCTACCTCATTGATCTAGTAGTCGCATAGTGCGACTACTGTGCAAGGGATCTCGGATTCGATTCCCAGGTCAGGCCGAATTTGCTTTGTAAGTTTTAAGAAATTTTCCCAATCCTGCGTCCGATCCTTCTGCAGTTCGGATTACCTCGGATTACATCGGACTATGAGAGCAGGGAGTGCGCCTGAGTCTTGTATCTGATGATTGTGCACTATAACCTCCTATCGACCTACCAAACTTATGTGTTGAACTGTGAAAACTTGCAAGTGTTCAAATAGCCCAGCGTCCAATCCATCAATAAACGTAATTAATATTGTACACGAATTAAATATTAGCTTACAAAGCACAAAGTATTTTGCCCTCTAACAGTAAACTGATACAATTAAAGTTTAAAGACCTGAGAGTAATCGATACATTGGATAAAGTCACGACTTATTAATAAAAATACGCATTCATTTGTAAGCTTCTGTAACTACTACTAGCTCATTTAGTTTATGGTATGGGAAACAACATAATTAAAATAATCATATTTATGAACTCGTAGAAGGATACCAATATTATGTTATAGAAGATTCTGTAATTGCATGTTCCCAAATAAACAAAAATACCATTTTTAAGCGTGTACGAAACCAAAATGGCATTCGTCGAAAGGGCTAAAAGTTTTTGCATCAAAACTTAAAGACTGTATTCATTTAAGTAATGAAGTTGATGAAGAAAATCTTATTATATCTGTTGAAAGTAGTATTTAAGAACTGAGACGAATATCATTGGCCGTCCTTTATATTTTGTTTTATATTAATTCTAATTTTGCTCTAGACGAAGTTCATTTTACTCTGCAACGTTTTAAGTGTAGTGTTTTAAATACTACAATTTTGAAGTATGAAACTTACGCTCTAAAGGAAAGTCGGAGACGTTTCAATGTTCCCCAACCCTTTGATAGTGCAGAGCTTGGAGATTTATATGTTCATTTTAAGTGTTAATTCGAAACTGGAATAATTTCTGATGCACGTTTATTACTTGCCATCGGTTTTCCATCACCGTAAAATGTGGCGTAAGTATCAGTTCTGTGTCTGGTCTCTCTCCGGTAATGTAAGATCAAAATCCTATCGGACTATGAAAGTAATTGAATAGGGAGTACCTACACCATTGATCGCAAAGGTTCGTGCACTATAATATGTCCTGCGCCGCTGGCTGATCTCCTTCGAGAGAAACCGCCGTGGTCGGTCTACACATAATTTTTAATTTTAAAACAATATAGATGTAATATACAATTATGAATTACGTGTCTTTAGTATGCCACTAATCGAATTTCCGTCATTACCTGATATTATAACAACATCGGAGCTTCTTAATTGGAAGATATAAAACAGTTAGCGTACCTTTTCGCACTTCCCATTTTCTGTGGGAAAAACAGACAATTCTTTGTCATCTTTCTAACCCTATGTACATAATATCGTTTTTAGAAATCTTCATAATAAATCTGATTGACACTATTTTTAATCGATATTGGAAACTATTCCAACCATTCCGAAAATAACAGAGGTCATCGACATTTACATAAATTCATAACTTAAATCAATCATCAAGAATGCGAATAAAAAGTATAATGTTTAGGTTCAGTAGCCACGCCTGACGGTCACTCGGGCGACAAGTCTCACGGCGTATCTCGTGTCGCGCGTTGCATGACAACCGGAGACATTCACTAGATCCAGTTACAGTGGGCAAACAGTTTTAATTAAATGTTTTTAACCCCTTTGTAGCACATATGTCGTTTTTGTTCAACGCTTTAGTTGTACATAATGAAAAGTTGCGTTGTTGTAATGAATTCGGTTTTTTCACATTGTTTAGCTTTGTGGAGTTATATTCGATTATTATTGGCTTTGTTCGCCGTCGTTTTAACCTAAAATGGTTTTTATTTAGATAAAAAACAATGGCACTTGTTGTTCAACTAATGGGTCTAGTCGGTGGTAGAGGTCACTTTTAACGCTTGCTCAAGATATGTATATTTTATCAGTAGTGGCTGACCTAGTACGAGTTACGAGTAAATAATAATAATGATGAGTCAATTTATTTATACAAATATTGTAAAGGTAAAGAGTGTGATAGTTTATTTGTTTGCTACCCACTAATCTCAGGAACTACTGTTCAGATTTGAAAAAATATTTCAGTGTTAAATAGCTAGCTAGAGGATAACAGTTTTTTAACCGATATCGTAAAATATGTTGTCATTCACAGCTGCTGCAGCTACGTACACGCGAGTACCTAATCACTTTCAGATGAAATAAGAAAGCTTTTACAGTTTAAACTATTAAAACTAAATCAAACAGCCTCCATTTGTCAAGTTAACTCCATTTGACAAACTTCTGAGAGAATAATAGTAAATTATGTTCTGCGAGATACAATCGAGTTTGAAGCAAATTACTTGCACTAAGATAGAATTGATTAGATGAATTCGCGAAAAAGTTTGGAACTTTTTTTCATATCTCCTTTCATCTATGTATAATACTTCTAATTCATAAAGTTGAAGGGTTTGTTTGAATTATTCGAAAAATGTCAGGCGGCTGAGTACTCCTACAGGTAAATGACTATACTGTATACCATACATATAAAAGATGACATAATCGTTTGTCTCCTGCGTAGATTGGGATTTTTGGTTTATAACGGATTTTCAGACCCAGTGGGCGTTAGGAAGCTATTTACCATCTCAGGGTAGCTTAGAACTCCTCAAAAAGATATCAGCAACAGGGGGCCTGCGAGTTGTTCGTAAATTACCATGGCCCTGGCACACAGGGTCCTCCAGAAGGAACACAGTGGGTTTTATTCAGTAAGAATCTAAAACTCTCTCCAGCTGAACCCCCCGCGGGAGGGGTCATTTAATGATTTCCAACGAAAACATTTAGCAAAAAGGGTTGCATTTTATCTCTATATATATTCTGGATATAAGAGTAGGTATAAAAACACCTAGGTATACGAAGTCTAGTATAGGAAGTACTTCCCTAGGGATATGGCTGAAGCCGCGGCCGAAAGCTAGTCTTTAATATAAAACAGGATATACATAACTGTGAAGAACAATATGTTGGGTAGAACAAGAGTTGATACTCACAGTAGGATGAATGTAGAGACAAGTTTTCAGTTGTTATAAAATATAGATCTGGCATTTGCCGGCTCTCACACTATAAATGAAGAGAGAGGGGACAAATTTCAGTGCAGATTTAGTATATATCCTGCAATGCTAGTATTGTCTGTAGTAATATGCGTATTCAATGATATTTTCGATAATAATTCATAGCAGTACTCGAATTGCAATATTCCCTTTGACGATGATGAAATTAATTGTACTTTAATTTGTTAGTAAAAATAATTGCCTTTCTGTATTATACTTTCAGTTATTTTGTACTGTCAACCGTGTTGGTACATTTTAATTATAGTCACAAATTAATTAAAAACTATAAAATGCTTTATATTTATGTAGCAAATATTTTAAAAATACTAAAAAGGCCTGTGTCTGCAAATTTTTACAAAGCACTAAATAAAAATGTATTTTTTTCATACATCCGCATTTCACACTAATCCTCACCAATATGTATTATATAAATGCGCAATAATGTTTGTTTGACACGGTTTTTGTAAAACAACTCATATCTGTTTTGGTATACAGATGAAACTTGGAAAAACACAAGTGAATTTGCAGGAAAAACCTTGTAAATATAACACTCATAAATACAAGAGTACCCTGGTCTCTAGGCAATTTGAGAGGAGCGGATAAATCAAAGGCTTTTAATAGAAAGTTTCATGATAGCTAGGTTTAACAGTAGCGCTAAAACGTTTCCTGGAATTAATAGACAGCATCCTATTGCCTACAGAGAACTGGTTGATGAAGTTAGGATTCTGATATAGATACGTATTGTTTAATGATACATAGCAGATTTGTTAGATTATTTCAGGAATGTCAGTTTTGCTGAGTAAATACTATTTCTAGGTCACCTATGCCTAGGACATTATAGCCCCTCTTAATGCTCCCCTGGACTGAAATGAAGACTTTAATGTTTTCCGGATGAATAGAAGATGATATTGACGAAAACTCTGAATTTTTGTGAAAAGAATGCATGATAAAAATAAATATAGCTTGATATGAGACTAGAATTTTGAATGAGGCAATAACGATATTCCTGATGGCCAGTCTAGAGGATTGTATTTACTGCAAGTATAACCGTTGGTATGACGACTGAAACCACAAGTTATCTCCGATATTTCAATTTATCACGATACAGAAGCTCCTTTCACAAATTATCTGACACGAAATCTATTTCCACAACAAGCCATTACTATTGAGTCCGACTTTTTACCTTTCAAACCATAAGTACTTTACTCTGACTCCAAAGCATCTTTTGATCATCTCAAAATATGACCCTCAATATCCATTAAGTAGCTCATTAATTATTAATCTGATAACAGAAAGGGGGTGATAAATCAACTCAATTAACGAGCTTTCGCCTTTTCAGTATTTATTGTAAGAGATATTTTGATTTGAGGAGCCAATCTTGATGGACGACCCAATTGAAACAAAACATTTTATAGAGGATTTTCCTCACTTGCCGTAGATAGGTTTCGGGAATTAACTTTAGAGATAGCGAGGACGAAACGAAAAGTGTTTTAGTGACAGTAAAAATAATCTTCCATTAATATGGTAAACAGGCTTTTATGTTCCTTTTCTGTTTACTCTGCCATAGCTGCGTCTCGAGAAAATAAAAATATTTATGTTTGAATAAAAGAAAAATATGCATTTGTTCAGTCTTTCTTTTTTCTCATAATAAAACTAGTTAGGACATTTTTTGGTTTCGAAATAATTATTCATTTTCTTTCACAACGAATTGGAGGCAAATAAAAAATATGACATCTGTAATTTATATGCGAACGGAATTGCGGATGACAGCCCTCATTTGTATTTGTCATTTTAGTGCTCTATAAAAATATGATTTGGCAAAAAACATTGTGTGCCAAATAAAAAGAGATATTTTAATATCGAAGATGAAGAAGTTAAAGGAGTGTTTGATATAGTTTTGGCAGGCGGCCAACGGCACATAGACGACAAGGCACTTAATATTGTTGCCATACATGGCTTAATTGCTTGCTAACCGGGTTTAAACTTGGTCGTGCAGGATATAAACGAATTAAGACGACGCGGCGCTGGATCCTCCGTGACTTGTCAAGTACGAAAAGAAAAAGGAACAGACAAGTTTTTCAAGTTGCAACTAAATACTTAATTTCTTCTCGGAGAACTAACATACTTTATCTACTAGTTTTTTCACGGATTCGAAGTTTATTCAGAGTAAAAACCTTGACAAGTATATTAATTTAACAAATGCAAATGCAGGCCTAATAATTGTCAGCACTGGTAGTAAATTTTCTAATGATGTAAAGATGATACACAAAAAGATAAAGTAAACTTATAAGTAATACAAAGTGAGAAATTATAATATATCACAACATCAAAAGAATAAGAGAAATGAAGGAGCTCTATTTGCTAAGCATCACAAAGTACTAAAGATCACACTACCAGCAATTCTTCACATTTTATAAAAACCAAATTGTCAGACAGATGAACTCAATAAAGGATAAGTGCAAAAGATAACAACCCTCAAAGGGCGTTTGCCATTGAACCCAATTAAATTCAGACACAAGCAAAGAATGATAATACAGACAGTGTGACATATTGAAAAATATCGCTAAACCAAATCATAATGTTCGCACATTGATCTCGGTAGACAGTCATAACAAATGACTCCCGGGGTCGGTAGCGGCGTTCAGATGTATTGGCCTAATAATCGGACTTGGCACGCGTGTAGCCAATCTCAGGATTGTATTAGGGCTGCCCAGGTGATGGGCTATAATCAATTATAATCTGGTGCAAATATGAACAGATTTATTTCTGCAGTTAACATTTCTTGTAAACTTCATCTAATCAGACATGAGGCATGTACGGGCTTAAACTCACCAGATGTGTCTCACCACTATTAAACTACTAGGATTCTAAGGGTATCCAAAACTATTTCGAAATAATTTTGTTAGGTAGGTTACTGACTGTCTTGTTTGTTATTTTATTTCAAAAGCACAGTCAACTCGGCGTTATTTATTTCGTAGGTAAAATACATGACCGTGGGTTTTTATTTTACCTCGAGAATCTTTCTGCGTTGGTGGTATTAAATTAATTGTCACGCAAATTCAATTAATACTGTCAATAACAACCCACTACTTTATTTATGGAACAACATAATATTGCAAACGACGCACCGTTGACCCATATTTTCATTTCAGTGCTTCTTTATTGGCCTCTCCCAAAAGACTTGAAGCGAGACAAAACGGAACAAATCCTGCATCAAAATGTTTTCCATATTTTATAAAGCATAAACTGAGTCGGTTTTATGAGACTTGGCCAGCGGGACAAAGATATCTCAGTAGGTATCTCGAACTGTGCCAAGACCACCGATACCTCCGATACAAAGGCTGGGAGGAAGGCCTCCCGAGGGTTCCCGAGTTATCCTACTTTGGCGGACGGAGTGCCGTGAGCACTTGCGTCTCATAACGATGTAAAGCAAGATAACTAGACGGAGATGGCTGCATTAACGAAATAAGCCGCGCTTGTATCAGGACGTAACAATGCGAGACGTGTCAGTAATTACTTGTCTATATTCTGATATAACATGACGGCGAAGTTGTTTGTGTGTTTGCAGGAAGTAATTTATGGATCTGAGATTAGTTTCTCAAATTATGTTATTAGTAAACATATTGTTTTGGTTAATACGTTATAAATTCAACTATGCCTAGTGTAATAGTTGCTGTGGAGATAGAGACCGTGATAGTTGATTAAATTATAAATCTTATTAAATTATTATAATCGTTTGACGACGGAATTTCGGGCCTTCTTGCGTCCTTGCGGACATAGGTTGACTTTTCACATAAAATGTTCTACTCACTCGTGTTCCCGCCTGAATATACAAGCACTGTTAGAAGAATATGTTACATCCTGAAACTTTTTTGACAATTTCCGTTTATCTGTTGACTGATCCGAATTCGATCGATTCTCATTACACCAAAGCTCAGGCTGTCGATAGCAGACATTTTGGAAATCAAACCATTCTTTATTAACATTTCAATTACATAACGAGCTCAAGTCAATGTCAAAGATTATCAAGTTCACAAGTTGTTGAAGCGAAACAAAGACGATTACAGATAGCAGATATTCTAAGTCAGTCCGTGCCTTAGAAACCTCAAGCTGTATCGTTCTAACAATACAGGAGATGTCAGAACTTTGCTTGTAAACATGCTTCAAAGTTGGTTTATTGATTGGGGGTAGATCGATTTACTGCTTTATTAATTAGCCAAAACACCGGTAAACTGAGACTTAGGCCCAGACCAAGCCGAAGCGGAGCGGAGCGAATTAGCTTAAATGAACGGAGATAGCTTTGAATAATGAAATTCTATATTTGGTTTAAAAACTTCTTCACTCCGCTACGCTTCACCCTGGTACAGTCTGTGCCTTAACTTCGCGAACATGAAAGCTGGCGATTACATGTCCGTGACATTCAAACAGATTGGTTTTCTAACAAACTTTTTTTTAGGAAATGGAAACTTAAAATAAATTTTAAGTAGAACCTTTTACGACTAGCAGTATTATATTTTGTGCGTGGATATTTTATTTGGCAGTTCACTTTATATCACTTCGATAAAGTTATATTATTTTTACGATACGATAAAACCAACAATATTTACTATAACATTTTTACTGTTATTTTTAAAGCAAGACTGTAGAATTTTTCTACATAAATTTTAACACATAAAGTCAGTGTCATGGAGAAGTTGACTTTGTTATCCAATATAGTAACTTCAAGTTTATTTCCCCAATCTAATCAGCAGAGGACAAGTTTCCTGTACCCCAAACATTCTTGCATGTAAAAGAATAGAACTAGTGGCAATCAATCACTCATTTGGGCCATCATAAATACCTTCCAGTTGATTTTGAATTAATGCTGCTGGCTGGAGCAGCTGGAGGAAGCTTGTCTAACTAGAATTCTATATTTTTCATTTTCCAGCAAAATAGAAAATTACAATCCTTTTTTGGGCTATGCCTGTTTATTACAAATCACGCACAAATCTAATCAAAAAAATCCCCGTCCCCTTTTTCAACCAACTTTGGACAGATCCGCATGACACATTGCATTTTAACACATACCAGCACATACAAAACGAACGTGACCTCCAAAAAACGCCACAAATGGCCGCTATGCTATATATTATACTTGGCGAGTTTGCCATCCTTCATGGCCGTGTGTTGCCGTCAGCTGCCCACGTGGATCGTAAATAAACAATAGTCTCGCGTTCGAAGCTCGTCGTTCAATTCCGTGGTCAGATGGGAACTTACAACTACCGTCCCTACGTCTTTACGTAATGATAAATGACGGCTTCTGAATGGGGCTTGCTTTTACAGGGGGATAACTTCAACGGTTTGCTTGTCGTAAACCTGGTGAGGCGGTTTCCTTTTGAATGTGTCAGTTCTGAGAATGTTTAGAAATTACTGCTGAAAGTTTTGTGGAGGTATAAATGCTTTAGATGGAATTTCTTTTCTATCATTGGACGAGGTAGGAGTAGGTAGTAAGTTCCACGATCCGAAATCGATCCAAAATTTTGCTAAATCAGATTGTTTTTTACTACATCATTTCCTCTTTCAAACCATTTATCTATTGAAGAAGCATACCCTCCAAACAAGATCAAACTTTACGAAAACTACAATTTGCACACTGGTATCGATCGACCAGAAAACTTCGTGCCAACCATTTCGAAAACCGCAGCAACTGGTCACGTCAGTGGTGTCAACGTCAGCTTCAAATGGCAATACACTGCAGTTGTACGAACCATAGTACAACACAATAGTCCTTAGAGCATTGAAACAACTGGAACGAAATTCCACTAAATTACGCGCGGGCGATAAGCCTACAAATACAGTAATAGGTGACTTGTACTTTTTCGATTACTTAGTTAAACGACACATACGAGTGCGGCGCTCTCTTACCTTTGACGAGGGGTAATGCACGCCAACGGCATCTCCGGTTGGATAAATGTTCTAAGCTGTATACAGTAACCCGTATGTCTGTGTGTCCGTCGATCCAATGGGACTGGTCGGAATTAGATTATGGAAATGTGTTTATCTAGATGGAGTATATCCTTATACACCTGTATCTTGATTGGGTTATAGGGCAATTTATCAATTCGTTCGATAGGCTTGCTACAATATGGTGCAGTAACGTAGTGGGTTCATGTAAATTTATGTCAGTACTGTTGGCGGTGATTCAGAGCTCATGAAGTTATATTTATCTATATCGCAGTGCGACAGAGAAAGACATATTTAAGCATATCGCTATATTTTTACTGATATCTGGAAGACTACAATTTGTATGATCGACTTCAGGTATAGGGTTTATGTCTGGCAAGGTTTTATCTGGGTAAAATGTTATTGAAGGGAGGCAGGTAAACTTATTTATTTTCTATTTATGTGAATTATTGTTCAGTATGAGAGGCGCTTCAAATGGTCTTATAACATTAAAAAAACTTAAGTTTGCCACTCATGAAAAACAAAAACTACAAGATCTTTTTTTAGGATGTAAATTAATTTATACTAAAATAGCAAACGTACATTGTAATGAAGCTCTAGTTAACTGTAGATACCAAACAAATCATGTAAAACCTACATAATACATAGTACAAATGACCTAACGACGTTCCGAGCCACGCGACCGAAGAGATTAGGAAATCCTCGGAGCGAGGTGAGCGCAAAACCTGAGACAAATTGACTAGCCAGACGACCCGGATATACCTGGGGATAGAGGGCAACTTACTACGTATGTTGTACTTAAGTAGGTACACTGAGAAATATGGTACAATACTTAGTGTTTTTGACTGATGGAATTTATTGCGTATCAATGTAAAAAAGAAATTGTTTTTTTAAACTATTTGTTTATAATACAGGCATAAACATGAAAATAATCAAGTTATATTTAATGTTTGATTGATACGGATATCTGGAACTACAGTCACATATGGAGACGACGAGGTAGACCGAAGAAAAGATGAATGGAATTCCTGATACGGGACGTGAGTATAGAGTTAAAATTAGTATGACGGTTGACAGAGAAGAATGGAAGAGGAAAACATATTGCGCCGACTCCAAGCAAAATTGGTAGCAGGGCAGGTAGAAGAGACACTACCAGAAAGCAAAGTACATTGGAAGTTCATTTAACGTGATCCAGTAATCAAAGGTTGGTTTGGTTACCATGAAATAGCCGTGCTACCAATTGATGTCTGCCATGCGTTATTCCAAAGTTCCTAGAATTTCATAGAGAATGTACAATGTGTGTAATCTATGTACCTAATGAGAAAGTAGGTTTAGAAATATGAACAACGTTTTATTGAAGCAAACACTGGTATTAATCAAGCAATAATATGAATTGGCTGGAATTAAGATAGCAAAAATACAAATGGTGAAATCCATAACAATATTTCAATATCAGTAAGACATTATTTACCAAAAACATACACATATGTGTTGGTTGGTAATATAGAAAAGTTGAATTAATATAAATTATTTTTTTTAGATGAGCAAATATTAATAACTCAAATGATTTTTGGTTAGTTGACAAAATATTTATAAAATTATTAGATACGCTGAGAGATTTTCAAATAACAGCCGGGACCCACCAATATAACCTGCTTTCTGAAATACGGAGGCAGTCGTCATGACATGATGGTCATCCATCCACAGACCGACCGCGCCAAGCGTTGCTTAATTTCATGGCCGATCGATCCGTGCCACTGTTGGTTAGCCACACGAATATTAGTCACCTTTAGAAATAAATAAATAAAATTGCCAAAACAATAGCACATAGCAAATGGTTTTGATTTGGCAGAATATCGATTGTATTCCCTCGCGAGATGTGACGCTGCTGGCAAAGAGTTTAAAGTTGAGTCGAGCTATTTTTGCTTCTATCGATAAAGATAATTGAAAATATAAAACTCAGATTCAATTAAGTCTTGGCGTTAGTGAATCTGCTATAGTCATTTAAAAAGCTTTATTTTTTTTTAGGAACTATTTATTAAGAAAAAGCATTCAATTGTTACGTATTATGAAAAAGTGACTATGGTTTGCTTGCACCAGTCATAGGCACAATATACATAAATAAATAAATCTTTCTGAAATTCAGCCTTGAACCTTGACCAAGCATCTTTGATTTCGGAAGAATCTGGATTCCCGCGGCACCGCATGCACGTGCGAGGAGACACCGCGTTGGTTTTAGCCGGTAAGAGTCCGGCACACCCCTCCGCCTCTCCCCAGGTGGAGGATAGTCCATGAGGATTTCCACCAGATAAAAAAGCATCTTTGATTTATGGTTACATCCTTAACTTACTAGATGTCATTCTGACGAAAAGAACAAATTACCCTATTTCTGAACTTACCTTCCTAAATCCATGTTATCAGTTCAGACAAGCGGTTTCACTGTCATTTGACACACACTTTCTAATTTATCGTTGAAGAGGGACACATTCAAAATGAACAGCTCCCCTGGGTCTGTATGTGAAGCAACAATATCTTTAATTTAAGAAGAACAAATTGGTGTTTGTGTATGTTCATATCTACAAAACACGTTACCAGGGCTGCATGAGCCATTAGATAACGATTACATGAAGATAGCTTGTTATATATATTTATAATATTCCAGACGTTGCCCACTTTGTAATGTTAAACCCGAATCCATTCCTTTATTCAGGTCTTGATATCTATCTAGTGTCCAGAGGTTCCATCTGTGTCCCGAGGGAACTTCTTACTGCAGCCAGATGTCCTTCCAGAGGCTTTACGACTATCTGTGTTCCAATTTTCATTTAAATCGGCTAAATAGTTTTGGCGTGTAAGCTCGACCAACCGACCGACATATGTAGTTACTTTTGTTGATTACTTCTGTGGTTCTCATAAATTGGAGATTTGAACTATAAAAGACGCTGTCTTATGTAACACATGATAAACTGTCGTTGTAAAATTAAGATTATCGTTCTAAAACATGATGGCTGCCGTCTGAAGTTTTTCTTTGTCATACGAAAAGTAATAATCATTGACCAAATTGTTCTAAATAGAGTACACGTTTGAGTACAAGCCCACGCCTCAGGATCGAATTGGCGCAAGTAATCCTGAAGGTCAAAGTAATCATTTGGAGCGGTTAGATATCCTAAACTAGGTACTATTTCTACATTATTTATAGAGCACTTGTGTTAAGTTCTTTGTGTAATTCCATATAAACACGTTTCAGACGAGAAATAAATAGAATTAGTTACCTTGCCATTTACAATATTTGTTTAGAAGAACAATACATTTCCTTTCTTCTAGTCGGTTAGAATGCGGTTCTGTCAGTAATTTCCTCTACTGAATAGAAACTGTTGGCTGTGCCAGCATTTTACTTTATGAGGCAGCAATTCAGATGAATAATACGTGGGTAATAGGAATTTTCTTAGAATAAAAACTATCTGACCTCATTTCATACCGTCCACCCGGGTCACTCTCGTGAAAACCATTTTAAACAAATCATTTTCTAAGTCGGTAACTTTTAAAACTTGTGTCTCGAGTAAATCGATTTATTTTGGTCGTGTGCCCGTAGAAAGTCCGCTTGAAAGGAATTTCTATAATTCAACCCTGCGAGCCTCACAAAGTTGTTTGATTGCTCATGTCTTTGGGAACGTTCGGAGGGTTAAGAGCTTGTACTGTATGGCTCGAAACTAATTGAATAGCTCGTGTTTCTAGAAATGCTTTTTAAAGTCTACATTCTCTTCAAAGTTGAATTTAGATTTACAAACTTTACTCGTTTTATTGAAAACTTTTTTCTCAATGCTAAATCGGTCATCACGAATTGTAATGAAAATTGAATGATTATTTCAATCAATGGAATTTGAATTTGACACTTGTGGTATGTTTATATTCTAATATTTCTATTTATTTAATAGCAGGTATGCCAATTATTAAACTTTTAAATTTAATAGGTACACAGATCATTGATTACAGTAATTGTACAATTGTACCCCAATTAAGAAAAAACACGAAAGCAATTTCAGAACCCCAATAACTTGTACAAATGTTCTTTAAAATCTACTAATAAGCCACTACAGACTTCTCATAAATTAGACAAGAAACTCAACAGCCATTGAATGTCATATCAAAACATCATATTAGGCTACCGTTGTAACAAGTTAAAAAAAATAAACATAACAAATGACATTTCTTTGGTCCTCAGCTGTCACTTTGACAATGTTGACGTCAAAGGGTCTGAGACGGCGGCCATCTTTTGTAAGTCATGTCAACAAATATTTCGTTTTGACGACGCGGAATTGAAATGATGGGAAAAATATTTATTCGTATGCGTCGTTCATTTTTATGAGTAGGTAAGAGCTAGGTTTGTGGAAATAAATTTACGTAATAGCTCCTCGAGTAAGGTGTGTGGATGTGATTTTCAATTTTGTGAGGATATAAATTTATAAGGTTTTATATAGGTCCACTTTATTTATGTTATGTTATAATGTACTTACGGTGATGCATGTTATTTTGGTCCATTTTCGAAAGCTTTACAAGTAAATGACAAGCTACATGCTGAGTATATTGCACACGTTTCTCAGATCAAATTCAAAATCAGTTACAAAATGTTCGCTACGCGCCCGCTCTTTGCTACGTCCTATGCTTCTTTGCTGTTTAATGAAGATTCACTGTAATTCGTTCATACGTAATATGGTTTGTTTCCACTTAATATTATGCACATCAAGATACCCGAAATTGACAAATTTTTCAAATCAACTGTCGACCATATGCTGCAGCGATAATGTCGAAACCTATTAGGGAATCTTTAAAGATTTAAGTAGCTTAATGTGCTAGCGTCTGTACATGTAATTGTATAAGCCTTTTACTCGTAAAAATACTCTTTTTGATAATTTTGTATACAGAAGCTGACCCTTTATTTATAAATAGATAAAGAAGTTTCGCAATAAACACCTCAGCAACACGTGTCTGTCTGTTAGGTTTTCAATAGAAAAATAATATCATAAGACTAAAAGTATTTCCTTGAAGCAAGACACTTTATGTTCTTATTAATAAATAATAATATATTATTATGTTTATACAAAATACATTAATTTGACGTACGTGACAAAGGACATAAATAGAAATCAGTAGGTACACACCTAGATTATTGTAGGATCCCTATTGTTGAATTTCAATTTGATTCATGTAACCATGTGCCTTTCCTAGAAAATATACTTACATAGTTTGATGTTTTAGAGAATTTATTAGGGCTCATGATGTTGAAAGGGCCAATCTATACAAGTAAGTGTCATTTGAGACAGCTTTAACATTACCTGGAAAAATGTCTGGAACAAGTTGAACAAAACCGCTGAAGACTTCAATAATTTTTTTCAAAATAAATCGACACAGAATCATAAAAAGTGAGTTATTATTTTGATTGACTGCAAATCAATTTGTATTTGTAACTTTGTCGAGTTTCGAGCCTTTGAAATATGAGAGGCCAGTTTTATATCTAGAAACTTTGTAACATCGACGTCGAATCACTTACCTATGAACTTGGTGGATTGAGTACATACTTGTGTATAAAAAATACTCTGTTACTTACCACTAAGGTTGAGTTTTCATTGGCAAGTGGGGCGGGATGAAACGAAATGCAGTATGCGCGATCACAAATACATATATCTGTACATTACTAATGGTATCTGTAAAGACGTTAGCACATCAAGCTACTACAATCGGTAAAATTTCCTTATTAGATTTTCAACTTTGTTGCTGAAGCATATGGTTCAAAATTGATTGGGAAAATTTGGCAGTTTTCGTGCGTGTCTGAACATTATTGCCTTACAAACTAAGAATTCATCACATCAAAAGTTTCGCAACCTGTGTTTTTACATGTAAATGTAAATGACAAACCTTGTTGCATTCAGAGACCGTCATACCCGTACGAGTCGAGCGAATGCAACAGCCACTTTTCCGATCGCGTCATCCATTAGAGTAATACGCGGCGTAGCTATAGATACAATTTCTACATTCCGAATCCAGGCATCGCATGGATAAAAAATATAGGTATCCCTTATCCTCTTAGAATGAACAAGCTATACCTATATTGGTAAAAATCACATGAAAATACGCTAAGTAACATTAAATTTGATTGCGAAAAGGAGACTTTGTTTCATAACAATTTCCCCCGCTCCGCTCGTCAATAAGCTATCACCCAGCTGCTTGACATTTGGGGTTTCGTTCACTCTCGTAGCAAATATTTGGTTAGGTTTTTCTTCTTGATGCCGCTTATACAAACTAATATGACGAATATAATAAATCGATATAAACCCTTCTTCTGGAAAAGGGGAATAACTTTCTACAGCCATAGGCACGAGTAGCTTACGCCAGCGGTTTCGCCCGTGTTTCTTGGGAACTACTCCGCACACCCGGATAAGGACTTGCTTCTACAACTAACTATTTATCTTGTTTTAAAGTGTTGGTTCTATATAACTTTCCTCGATAAATGAGCTATGTAACACTACATGGATTTTTTATACGGGTCTAGTATTTAAGCAAATAAACAATCTCTTCAGCTTTATAATATTTGTATAGATATGGTAACACGAGAGGGAAAGCCAATTTATTGTGAGAATAATGAGATGACACGATTAGATGAGATGTTTGCGTTAATTTTAGTGTAACGCCGAGCTCGTTGAACACGCTTATCATCCTGTGTGCCATTACTTAGAATATTCTTTCAATTTTCTGTCAACTCGCATATATACTCACTTATAGACTTACGACGATCGAAGAACAGAAAAAAATCTTCAAAAAATGTTAAAAGAAATCTTACGTCAATCTATCACTTATCTGTCATTACGTCCATTCTCCGGTAGACAAAATTTGTTTCTACGGTTGCCATGCTAAGCCTGCTGTTCTCTGTCTGTATTGAGATACAAAATCTCTTCAAAACAAAACAAGTACTTATATACAAAGTACGTGACTGTTAGCACGACATCCCCTTACCTTTATCTAAAGTAGGTAGAATCGGCAATTATTTATATTATTTTTTATTGTTTAAAAACAGTTGCTGAATTCCACTTTTATGTTAACTAAATTTAATAGCTTCTTACTGTTTAACTATTAAAACTTTGCCAGCTGAAAAAGTGAAGTACAATACTATTGCAAGTAACTATGAAGAAATAATTGAAGTTAGTTCCAATGACCACCACGATTGTTGTGAAAACCAGGACTTTTTTAGAAATACTGTATAAAGCATGTAAATAATCCTCGACACATCCCTCTAGTTACATAAAGTTTCACCCCTACGCCTGCACACAAGGGGCGCTAGCGACCGGCACGGACCGCAACCATCCGCCACAAAGTGCGATTGATTTCCAAAGCAACTATCTGCATGTTATATAGGAATACGTGGGTACCACAGCCTAGTTACACATGTGTGGTTAAACTAGTTAAGCTAGATCACTGAATGCTTCAAGCTAACTATGGGAGATAAAAAACAGGTATTATTAGTTACGATAGCAGACAGAGCAAAGAAAGACTGAGAAGGTGTGTGGAAACTGGCTGCCATGGTATGGGTATGTAATGTGAGGAAATGAAGATCATGTTATGTGGAAAGTGTAGAGCAGAATGAATGTGGATAGATATACAGGAAGAGGCCGGTCAAAAAAACGATGGAAGTATTGTGTGAAGGACGACATGACGGCAAGGAGTGTTACTTGTGAGATGACGTCAAAAAAGAATGGAAGAAGAAGGAATGCTGCACCGACCCAAAATAATAATCAGTTGGAATATGGGCAGAAGAATGATATTAACTATCTGACAGTGGAAAAACAAGGTGAGCTGATGACAATAAACGAAATTACTAAAAATATTTTTATTTTTTTTCTTCCACAAAAATAAAAAACTGACTTCCAAAATTAATGAAACCTGTGATAATTGAGATAAGTGGATAATGCTCATTAATACGAATAAAATAAGCTAAAACACGTGGTAGCTGTCATCATCATCATCTCCCGAGCCTTTTTCCCAACTATGTTGGGGTCGGCTTCCAGTACGTGGTAGCTGTCATAACCCGTTAAAGAGTTCCCTGAACTGTACTACGTCTCAATCATCGAACCCGCAGTCAGAACCCATCTCAAAATACACAAACTAGGTGCCCACACAAATCATTTAGGATATTACTATAAAATACACGACTAAAAATGAATGCTTTCTTTTTTTACCGTTACGTTTAAATAGTGTGGGGTTGCCTACAAACAGTCTCGTGACTTCCGGTTATTTGTTTGTGCGAACCAATAAGCAAGTAGTTTACGTGTATTACCTAAGTTGGAACTTGATACCTAGACTGTGACTCTGGAGAAATTTACAGGTAATCCCTATTCCTAAACTAGTAGGGTCGACAAAACAAGTCTCGCCGTTCTTAATATAGGTACAAAAGTTTTAGCTCGAACTTAACCCACACAACAATTTTGGTATAAAAACTTCGCGTACAAAATGTATGATAGTGTATAGGTGCGATTTTATAGAGCTTCAGTATTTTTGAGCACAGAAGTTTATGTTATGTGTTGGAAAGGACATAGATAGAAAATATATAGTATTTTCTTTGTTCTCACAATTTTTTTTTTTCAGTTTATTAATATTAATTCCTCATCGTCCTTGATCAAAATGGCTCATCCATTAATGTACGCCGGTTGCCAAAAATAAAACTATAGGTACAGATCAGCATATCGCGCTACTACAATCTGTCACATTTCCTTAATAGATTTTCCACTTTATCACTAAAGCATAAAGTTCAAAGTTGATCGGGTAAATTTGACAGTGTCGGTTAGCCTGATGTGCTGGCGTCTGTACATCATCATCTACCCAACCTTTTCCCAATCATGTTGGGGTCGGGCTCCAGTCTAACTGGATGCAGCAGAGTACTACTGTTGTTCAAGAAGCGACTGCCTGTCTGATATCCTCACCCTATTCACCCAGCAACAACACAGGCGAAAGAAAATATATAATTTGAGTAATCTAGGTATACAAATTACTTTACATCAATTTGTTACACAACCTCCGCTTCTCCGTAAATAAAGACGGATATAATTTGATATTCTGTACTAAAGGCTATGTACAAGACATATAGCCTATGTGGCTGACGGCAGTTGATGTGGGGTCGACCTGGGCCGATAAATAACTAGCACACGTACTCATTTATCAGATAAAAGGTAACCTCTAAGCAACACGTAAACAACCTACGCGAATATTTTTTAATACTAGTGTGTTCCCGCGGATTTATTTTCTTAAGAAAGGAAGTAAAAAACAGGTCATGCTCACTAATTTTATCCAATAATATACACTGCTTAATGTATATAACTACGAGTATATACTATCCTCTGACTTATTGAATATTGTATTTAGATCGCATTAGCCACTCAGCGTGAATTTGATTAATTATTAATTAATATAACTAGAACGCAAGTAGCTAGGGTATACTATACATATGATATAGTTCCCTAAAACGTACAGCTTTAGCAAAAAAAAAGAAGAATTAAGTTGCCTTTATTTTTACATTACTAAAAAAATTAAATCGCAAATGTAATAACCATAACGCCATTTAGATTTATTGCATCGGGGAGAATTCTCTGCATTCTCTCCTATACTTAACTCATCTATAACGTAATGTATGAAAGTACGCATAGAACATATAAAAAATACAGGATAAAGCAGTTTGGTATCAAAAATTCTAGTATGTACTCCAGAAAAGGGCCACAACCAACGTCGTAAAACAGAAAAAAAAATCCCAAACGTCCATCAAACGATTTTTGGGCCCACACAGCGTTCTGCAGAACGTCCCAAAGTGGGTACAATCGATTCCCAATACCATTCACTACATATAATGAAATAGAGAGTGTTGGTTCGTTAACCCCCATTCTACGTAAACGGCTGTTTAACGTCACCGGGCAAAGTCGCCCAAAAACAAATAGTAGATGGCAACCAACTGTGGTTATAAGAAACTCGGTACAAAGTTGTTTAAACAAATGTTCAGGGGCGTGTGGTGTGAGGTGTGGGAGTGTAGCGGGTTATCGTTATCGAGAGTATCGACGATCTAAACTATTATTAACATATTAACGGCAAAGAAACGTAGCGTTTATTTTTTATTATCTATTTGTGGTCAGTGTCGTGGGCTAGAACATTATGAACTTTAAGTTTTGTGTTTCGCTGTTGTATATTGTATAATCTTGCTCTTTGCTGTTCCTATTAAATTAAAAATGTTAATGCCTTATTCATTAATTCATTTTGTTTCTAACATCCTGTACGTATACATATCGATGGTTTAAAACGCAATTATCCTATTTCAATGTATATGCATTTTTATAGTTTTATGTCGGTTTTTCTAAATAAAAATATTTAAACCAAATACAGTTCGTCCAGTATTTCATTCTCAGACACAACAATTAAAACATTAAAAAAACAATATACACTCTACGATATAAATTCATACTACTATATTCCTGAATAAATAAACAAAAACCAATTCCATTTTCATTTATTGTTTACAAAAGATTTTAAGTTTAAAAATAAACTATCCGAGTCACACCATAGCATACGACTCGGTGCCAAAGTCGTAATACCCGTAATGTTATCCCGTATACGTCGGAACACGGCAACGCTGTTTACTAACATACATACATACCTAGATGCATGTGCACCAACTTTACTCCAACGAACCCTAGCACTACACAACTTCTGCAAGTTCCAAGTTTAGCTCTTAAATATCACTTGATTTAAGCCACCTTTGTCTGATCTTAAGTTTACAACTAACTATGCCGTCGAAAATTTAATTTAGCTACAAAATAATTAAAACCCCTATTTTCATAAAGTGCTTTAAATTATTATATTTCTTTGAGGTACTCACTAATTAACTAATTTGAATTGATGTTAAAATCAGTACAAACTGAAATTCTCACTTATTTGATACATAATTTCATTTCATTAAGATTCTGAAGAACTGTTCTTTTAATATTGCGCTACACTAAATAAGAGTAGTAAAACAATCTGTAAATATAAAATATACACTCAAGTATACATCAATCTGCAAAAATTGCACTGCAAAAAATATTTACGTATGTCGCCATGTCGTGCCCGCTGCCGCTTGTGGCTTGCATGACGTCATAAAGCTTTGTTTACATAAGTGACCCCCAGCGCCGCAGGAATACATTACCGGACTTGTGAATGGACAATTTCAATGTTGATATTGACATTAAAATAATTATGTTTACATATACCGAGGATTTCTTTCAATTTTCGTTAGGCAAGCACGTTTGTTCCGAGTTATATTAGACCTATCGGTTTCAGAGCATCGATGTATATTGCGCGAATCATTTGTTTTGGATTGTTTCCCCTTTATGTGTGTTGTTGATTTTCGATTCACGAAATTGTATTTCACGTACGGTGTTGTGTTCTTTTTTTTCGTAATTGGTAACAGGATAAAAAGTTCAATGGTAATTACAAAAACCTCAATGTTTATTTCTGGCCATTTTTTTGTAAAAATTAATGCTTTTCTTCTCAAATTACTGTATCACTTATAAAGATAATTTGTGTATAAAAAGTCTTTTCCGCGTTTGGAACTTTCGCAGAGTTAAACATAACAGAATTTGAATCAACACAAATTTCATTGGGTTCAGTCAAAGAATCCGCGCGCGGACTCAGCGGTGCGCACCTTTAAGTTTTCAACATCGATCCTAACAAAATGTAACGCAATAACAATTTGTTTAACGCGGAGGATCCTTCGGAGGGGCTTATCGGGAGGTATTACATTTGTTGGCAAGATTTGAAGTCCTTGATGAGATTGTTAAAACCACAGAGAACTGGGCGTGAAGCTACCGCGCTAGCATCAAATGATATCTTCTAAAATATAATTTTGTACAGATTAGTCCGTATATTGTGTTCTCGTGAGCACAGAGCTCCATTTTACAATTTGCATGTTCAATGTAGCTCATTAATGTCTAAAGTGATTTTCAAATGTACGTCTGAATGTCACACAGGTTAACACTTGAAATGTTTTCTTTCATTTCGTTACATAACACTACTACAATATTTATTACCGAGAAAAATATATTATTATGACACATAAACAGAATAAATATGGTTCCCGATTGACATCAGCCGACATCTCCGACACGAAACAAAGAAGTTATCTCGAACATTTTATAGAGCAGCGCATATAAAACACAATTCCTTATGTTACTACCATAATTACATTCGGAGCTAGAGTTTCGAGTTTATTCTCGACATAACAACTCATCCAGCGGACATTTTGTTCGCCAGCGATAAAATTTGAGCACGTCGTTAAGTCACCTATCATGTTACTTGCCAAACTAAGATCAAATGAAACTTAGGCACTACTAAGTTTACTATTACTACCATAAACAGGGGAATTGACGGCAGTTTCGGACCTCTAACCTCTTGCGGGAGTAGCTATTTAGGACCTAATTGTTCAATTAAGCCAATCGACGATTTAACTATTTGGGACGTCTTAATTATCAACCAATTCGAAACTAATTAGGCTTCAGTCGACGGATATGAAATTAGTAAATTAAGTTCGGCTCGAAGAACCTTCAAATTATAGTGTAATTATGGTTCAATCTATGAATTGATCCGTGAAACGGTAAATGTTAAAAGTTCACGTGAATATCATAAAGACAAGATACACAACGTCAAAGTTTAAATTTATGTTTGATCCCTTTTTAGTTTTGTTGGAGGAAGAACGTAACCTAAAATAGCTTTACTGAATATTTTACTTTTTATTATCTTACGTAATAAAACAGTGAGTTATTTACAGTTAACTGGGTCACAGTTGCCTATTGACAGCATAAGCGAGAACAAATTATCGTTAATTCCTACAATTATCTCCATCTATAGAATAAGTACGAAAAGAAATAAGAAACCCCATACGAATCACTTTGATTGCAAGCTCCTCTTACAACAAGATTTCCATTCACAGATGTGTAGATTTTAAAACTAATGTAACTCACTCGTGTCAGCTGGCAAGCCCATACAAACAAAATTAAGTAAGCCATTCCGCTCAGCTGCAGATAAAATACCTACAAACCGACAACTGACGCTACGCGTTTTATTTTTCACTGAATAAACGTTTAATTTCATGCAGACATGGAAAAACCTCAAGATTTCCACCTTCATATGAATTTAGAAGTCAGTTAATTATAACATAATGCCAGATTATGGAAAGTGAGGCTTATTTAACATTTGTAAATAGTATTTTGTAGCGTGCCCTTTTAATAGTAACGTCGGCACTGGTGTCACCCCACCAACCAAACATGTTGCACGTAGCACGAAAGACGTGCTCGATCCGGCTGCAACCGGTGCGCGGCGCGCGTTGCGCGCCCGCCGCCCGCCGGCTGCGCGCGTCGTGTCTAGTAGAGTCCGCGAACCGCCTTCGTCGCGTAAGCACGCGTGCGCTCAGCCGCACGGCGACCCGAGTCGCGATTAGTTTGTTTAAATCCCGTTTTGTTTTATACAATTTATTACTGTCCTGACCTGTTTGTGTGTATATCCGTGTTTTTACTGTTTATTATACATAGTTATTCCCCAAGCAACGTCTTTTTTTTATCCACGCACTCCTACTGAACTATAACTGGCGCCCAACGTGGGGCAGTGAACAGTGTTTTGTGATAAGTGTGATAACTTTAAACCGATTTCTTGTTTATTTTAATAACTTTCCATCAGTTTTACAATCAAAAACAGTAAAATCAGTGTTTAAAAGCTAAATTTGTTCGTAAACAGTGTCGTGTAGGCACTCGTAGTTCGTGAAGTACAATCGTCATCGCCGTCGTGCGCCGAAGAGGCGTGGCCAACGTGCAGTGCTTCTAGCGATTACCTTATATGGTCTCAGTTTTGAGTCTAGTCGCTCGAACGTGTTTGTTTACGTTAGAACATTTTGAGTCTTCTAGAGTGCGTGGACAGTGCTGGACGAGAACGGTACAAACTAACTCGGTTCTAGTTTATTTTGCGGACTCAGTTTAAATAGTTTTCGGTACTTGTTACGTATCGTGTTAGTGATACGGTACCGGTTTTTACTCCGTTGTTACTTGTTTTCGTGCTGTTGATAGTGCGGTATCAACGTGAACTTTAGCGTACTTGTATAACCTAGGTATTATTGGTGACCTAGGGTACCTAAATAACTTTTGTTGACTCCGTTTGGTACTTGTTGCGCGCTGCTGTGAGTTAGTGCGGTATCAACGTGAACTTTAGCGTACTTGAAACCTAGGTAGTGTCGGTGACCTAGGGTACCTAAACGTACTACGTTAGTATTTGTTACGTACTGCCGTGCTTGTCGGTACGATACCAACGTGGACTGCTGTTTAATCGAAGTGTATACGTGTTAGTTCCGAATAATGGTTCTGACAAGATCGCGTGCAGCCAGCCCGGCTTCGGTCGCCGCCCAGTCTGAGGACCAGGCGCCTCCGCTAGCGCCTGCGCCGGACTCTTATCCGAGTGGCGCTGCTCCTGCGACCATGCAAGCTGTTACTGGTTCTGCTCCGGTGGCCATGTCCACTGACCAGCTGCTGCTGCTCATCGAGAGGCTAAGTAGTCATCGCGATCCTGTAAGTACACCTGTTCTTTCTGGCTACTTCGCGAAGTGTACTGCGCGCTTTGATGGAGACAAAGCGAGCGATGTTCTTGCATTTATTGATGCCGTCGAGACCTACAAAGAATGCGTGCGAGTTGACGACGCCAACGCCTTGCGTGGGTTAACTATGTTACTTACGGGCCTCGCTGCCACTTGGTGGCAAGGAGTTAAAGAAACTACGTACACGTGGCATGATGCTGTCGAAGCATTAAAGGCAACATTCGGTCCAAGATTACCGCCGCATAAAATTTATAGAAAAATCTTTGAGCGGGAGCAACGTCCCGACGAGTCCACGGACATATTTGTGTGCCACGTGAGGGCGCTGATAGCCCAGTTACCACCGTCCTCCCTGTCAGAGGTGGTACAACTAGATATGGTTTATGGACTCCTGCAGCGTCGGATCCGAGAGAAGGTAGCCCGTACCAGCTTCGGTACGTTTGCGGAGTTAGTAGCGGAAGCGCGCCGTGTCGAGGACATTCTCGATGAAGGTCGGCCGCGCCCCGCTGCTGCTGAGGCGAAGCCGCTCGTCTCAGCCGCCGCCCCATCTTCGCTCGTTCGTTCGTCGGCCGTTGTTAGTAAGACTCGGCCACATTGTAATTACTGCAAGCAGTTTGGTCACGTGAAGGAAGCGTGTCAGAAATTGGCCAAGCAGAAGGCCACCGATGTCAAGGAGAAGGCGCACTCCGCGCCTGCGCCTACGCCGTCCTTAACGTGTTTTGGGTGTGGAGCACCCGGCGTCATCCGTTCGAACTGCTTGACGTGCAAAGACAAGAAAAGTGTTGTGTCATCAGTGTTTCAATCAGTGTCCGCGAGTGATACGCGCATAGATTCGCGAGTGCGACCGATGTTAGAAGTAGAAATTTATGGTGTTGTCGGTAAATTGTTGTTGGACACTGGCGCCAAACATTGTATCGGTAGTGTATCGTTAAGAGCGCATTTAGCTAATAATGGTCATGTGTTTACTACTGTGTTTACTGAGTTAAAGTATGCTGATGGTAGAGTTTGTGCGCAAAATGTTGAAATGGCGCAAGTAAACCTCACGGTGCGTGGGGTGACACTAAGTGTTTGCTTTCTTATGTTACCTAAAGCTACAGATAGTTTGTTAGGCATGAATTTTATTCGGGATGCTGGCTTGGTGTTAGACTTTTGTCGCGACGAGTGGTATTTGCGAGATAATAGGGCCCCTCAGCCCATTATTTACGAATCAAGTTCGTCATTTCCGGTATGCTCGTCTGTGGGTCTTCGCGAGAACGAGGGCTCACAACTAGACGCGACTCAACGTGCGCGACTGTCCAACCTTCTGAATGTCAAGGATGACATTTTCACTCCAGGGGGAGGACCGACCCAGTTCGCTGTACGTCGCATCGATACAGAAGATGCCACACCCATTGCTAGCTCACCGTGTCCCGTTTCTCCTACTAAAATGGAAGAAATTCGTGGTCAGTTCAACAATCCTGATGTTTGTAGAATCGTTAAAGATTTGGAGAACCCCGATAGTCTTGATTCAGCCGCGCGCTGGACTGATCGTGGTTATTATCGACGCGTAGTTACGCGTTACTCACTTGGTGACCTCGTTCTCGTGGAGAGTCATCGTTTGAGTCAAGCCGTTAAGGGTTTCACCGGTGAATTTGCACCGAGGCGGGAAGGTCCTTATACAATTAAACGCATTGTTTCGCCGACGACCTTTGAGGTCGTAGATAAGTGTAATTTGCCGCGGGGTAGATACCATGCCAGTCTCCTGACCCCTTACGTTGGCAGCGGTGAGGCTGTCGTTCGTTCTCGTAGGAGGGGTAGACCACGTAAGTTCAAAGGTGTCAAGTCAGTTTCAGAGCCTTACACTGACTTGAAGGGGGAGGATGTAGCGTGCCCTTTTAATAGTAACGTCGGCACTGGTGTCACCCCACCAACCAAACATGTTGCACGTAGCACGAAAGACGTGCTCGATCCGGCTGCAACCGGTGCGCGGCGCGCGTTGCGCGCCCGCCGCCCGCCGGCTGCGCGCGTCGTGTCTAGTAGAGTCCGCGAACCGCCTTCGTCGCGTAAGCACGCGTGCGCTCAGCCGCACGGCGACCCGAGTCGCGATTAGTTTGTTTAAATCCCGTTTTGTTTTATACAATTTATTACTGTCCTGACCTGTTTGTGTGTATATCCGTGTTTTTACTGTTTATTATACATAGTTATTCCCCAAGCAACGTCTTTTTTTTATCCACGCACTCCTACTGAACTATAACTTTATAAAAAACATTCAGGGTAATTATAAATCACAATTTTCAGTCCTCAAAAGTAAGTCAAACAATTATATAGGTACTTACCATACGTAAGAAACTTTACACTGTGACTTATGCCATAGAGCTTATGTGTGTCAAAATGGGAAAGATTATTTCATGAATCAAGTTAAACGTGATCTCTACAAGTATAACAGCTAATTTCATAACAATTTATTTAAATGGGGTTACTTTTTGAATCACTGGAACGCTCATTTATTATTCTGTCAGTATAGGTATGCGACACTGACATCGACATTTGAAACTTGATTTTTAACAAACCATTAACATTATATTTACCATTAAAATTAACTCAGAGGACATTTAAAGCACTTTTCGAGAATATTTCGAGCTATCTCGCTCCGCTTATCACCACGCCACCACCCAAACATATGCCTTCGATATTACTTATTTTACTGTTTCATCGCGAGCTGTACTCCCAAATTCTGTTGGCCTACATAATGCTGACTATGACTTTATTAAGGAAGTAACGTCAGACTTGGTGATCTGGTAAAATGTTACATAAAATATTAGTACCATCGTTCGTCACACCTTAGGAATGTAAATTGCTTGGTTCATCGTAATAGATCCGAATTCAGAACATAAGAGAAATTGAAAGATTATGGGCCAGTTTCATCGGTTACGGATAAGTTCCATATAGTTTATCTGGCAGATAATTTCATACAAATTCTGTTCCATTTTTTAATTTATCTGGTAGATAGTGGCTATCCGTAACCGATGAAACTGGTCCTTATGGCCAGATAAACTATCTGGAACTTATCCGTAACCGGTGAAACTGGCCGTCATAGATAATGAAAAAATATATATCGCTGGTGGGAAGTAGTTTTTCAAAAAATAGAGAAACCGTTGTCGGAAGAAATTGAGGAAATAAAGCTAATTTTCTTAGAACTAACAAAGACGAATAATTGAATAATTTTAATTTGTACTAGATATTTAGGTCAAAAATTTTAGTTTAATACAAACGAAAATAGTAAAAACTAAAAAGAACCTTTTGATGAAAATAAGAAATGTTAGCAAATATTCCAAAAAATCAAAGAGAAAAGTAAATTAGAATTCTCTTAGACGCTATAAAACCAGATTTTCATCTACCGAATCGCTAACAATAAACCCGGGTCGCCATGTAAATTCCGCTTCCCGATCTCGCACCCAAACCTCACGCCGAGCTAAGTAAATAAAATCTTTTGGATTCAGTCCAAATTTTTAATTTTTATTCCTGTTTTTATAATTCACCAGTATTAAAATTGTCACAACTAGAAGCAAGTTTTTAAAGATATAATGGAATATTGAGCATCGCCATCAGGCTTGAAATATTGCTGATATGATTTTGTAAACTATCATAATAGTATAATGGTTTAATTTAGCATACGTCATCGACCTTTTTACTATCTCACAGGCCGCTTATTATACAGAGAAGGGGTTATATAGGGTAAAATTCATCAACAAGCTTGCTCAAAGCGTACTTGCGATTTCTGATTTAATAGTCCACGTCTCGTCAACATGTTTCCTTCTGTACTCAGCCTTAAATAATTAGAAAGTACTATACAACGTAGATAAACTACCTTGGCTCTCCTCGGCTGGCTTTAACCACTGCACCACCACGAAAAGCATATTCCTCTACAATTTCTTTCCACATTTTTCAGCCTGAGCTAGGAACATAGTTGTAAATATCAAAGAAACGAGCAACAATCCCGTCACCACATAAGACTAAGTAACGGCGTAATTTTGCAGCCAAAATGAATAGCATCCACACGGCTGCCATCAAAATATAGACCCTAAACATAAGCTACTTATGTTCTTATTTGATCTACGCGACTACACCAGCATATATTCCTATTTTCTAGACACCCTTTTGCTAAATAATTCTTCAAGAAAGTCGCTTGCATTTCCGCTGCCGTATAAGTCTCAATTAATTGCTCACTTGTACGTACGATCTCCTTAGCATCTTCAAAACGTTGTAATATGCTTTGATATCACAAACCACTTTGAGGAAATAAGTTTCTTGGTTTTTTGAGGGTTTATTACCGCTTGATTGCATCTGATGTTTCAGTATTCAGTTTGTTTATCATATTGTGCAATCAACGGTAGTCTCAGCTGTATGTTCAGATCATAAAATCCATCTCTAAGCCGTTTCGTTTTTGAACTACTGACCTGCGGTAACTATGTGTCCTTATTCGGGGCTATTTGCGACAATTTTGACAAAAAAGATTTTAGTAATTTCAACTGAACATTATTGTAACACATACATACTAAGTAATAGTAACAAGATTCTTGCTGACACCTCAGCGCGACTCCCTCCCCCTCTCGCAGCTGCTCCGAGCGAGAAGCCAAACTTTACAGCTGAACTGCACCTTACGTAAACATTGTATTCTGACATGTTTGTTCTGACTACTCCTCTACTACTCTGCTTGAAGGGACTATAAAAATGCAAGTTATAAAGTAAATAAGTTATTAAGTTTCATGTGATGTTATTGGGGTAAATACTTTAAATTCTCTCCGAATCACGCCATAAAATACAAGTATGCACAGTTTTTCGTATGATTTCATTCCCAGATCTCGTTAGTGAAAACGAGCCACAGAAACTGCGCAGAATATTAATTAGAGAAACAGAATTAAAAGTACGTACACTGAGGGTACTTTACTAAATTAATAAAGTAAAAGGAAAAGCACATCACGCGTAGAACCGTATTATATTCCCAAAGAAATCCCTCAAGGCTCGGTGTTTCAAAATGGCGGAGAATACCAATGAATTTCCTTACACCTCCAGATTCAAATTTTTAATTACAAGTTGTTAACAGTCTCCACCAGTTGAGCAACAGTCACAAGTTCCGACAAGCAAGCGATCCTGTGCGGGCCGCTTCCTATTTTTGAGCACAAAGTCCTAATTAGAGAGCTCAGCAGTTAATTAAGAAGGGTACCGCGGGGCGGGGCGATCAAATTTTAATAAAACTCTAATTGTTTGCTCGCCAAATAAGGCTGCGTTGAGCACTTTTAGTGTAGACGCGCGCACATAAACGACCTTTATTTCTGTATTAACTGTAATCGTGGAACTGCGGATACAAAGAGACTCGCGAATAAACAACACAATGTCATGTTATCACGGGAAGCAGAATTGTTTTCACTTCAAGCTTTTGTTTAGTTTTCGGTAATGAAGTTTATTGTTATACCTAAATTAAAAAGCAACAGATTAGTTTGCATAAAAACTTTTTAAATGAAAGACGAGGAACAAACTGGGAGTACATCCCGCATCGTTAGGAAATCCGCAAGATCAAGCTGGAAGAACGTCGCTCCGAGATGAACTAGCGAACTCGAGTGTACACTTAAGTTTTAGTCCTGCTGAAGTTGTTCGTTCCGGTCAGACGGCGCCATCGCAAATAAATGTTACGTCTTAGAAATGAAAGCTCGGTTGACGCGCTTGGAAAAACGACATAACTGCTTCAATGGCACCTTAAAAGAGCAGCGCAATACGAGTCGAGGACAGTCTCTAGAAACACGGCGTGTTGAAGAAAGATTGCTATCAGCGACTGCTTTAAATGGAGCAATAAAACTATTCAAGAGAACAGCTAAATGAAGCTTCATTCACGTCAAAGTCATGGCGAGGCTACACAGAGTTATTGCAGCGCTATTAACAATTCAACATCAAAGAATTCGACTGGCGCAGTACTTCGTAAAAATTGTACAGAATCAGCGCCTCTGCCGCCATATTTGATAAAGCGAATTTTATTATTCGAGATAGAATGCAGTAAAAAGTGCCATTCATCCTGTGCGCCGGCAATATTTTGTAAACATTATATACGGCGGAAACTGTATGTGTTCCCGGTGGCGATGCCCTCGGCCGGCCAGCTCCGGCTGTGACGAGGGTTTACTAACTACATTATTGTTCAACTCTAATTTATTATCTGCTAAGTGGATCACATTCAATCTTCGGCAAAGGGGCCATGTGAGCTGAAACATTTACTTAAACGCTGTTGGACAGCAAACAGTTCTAAAATGTCACTTATAAGATTATCTCGTTTATCTGCGACAAATCGTGGGACAAAGATTTACGCGCAAAGCAACATTTTATATTCTTTGTCTACAAAACGTTATCAGGAATATGTCTCCTCGGCTGCTGTGGTGAGAATATTTTATGATACACTTTATCGAATCTGAAGAAATAAATTCCGTTGACTTAATCTGAAGAACGTCTGACTGGGGCATTTTTCATGTTAAAATTAGTTTCGTAATAAGTGACTTCGGGGCACGTACAAAAGATACGTGCGACTAAAAGGATGGTACGTTTTGATGAAAAGTAGATGAGTCGCGTGAATTAATAATTAAGTAGACTACTCCCAAGAGCCGCCTCTTGAAGTCTAACTTATTTTACTGTGTAGCTGAAGCTTGCAAGTGCTGGAAACGAACAGAAGTGCCATCAGACGCAGAGTTTTATTTACGACGGGTAGATAGTATTATGTATAGCGTGCCAGCAATTGTACTCGCAAGGAGATTTTATATTTCATTTTGTTAATATATGTTTTGGAAAGATAACATGTGATGAAGATCATGTTTTTCACTAATCCAATGTCCGATCTCAGATAAAGCATAGATTTCAACATATTTTAAGAACAAATTTACATAGTAATACTTTTATTCCCGTTTCGAGAATATTTTTAGACTGCAGTTTCTTGGTACATGCGGCAAGCAATATATACTGGGTTTTTTAGAGCACGATTTAAAACAAAACGTGCGTCCTCATGAGAGTCGTAATTCTCGTGTGGTGACGGATACTCAGTATGTTACTACGGTTTAGGGTGCAGTAAAAATTTACAAAATGCAGCTGAAAATTATACACTTTTTTATTTAAGAGAAACTATAATAATTTTTATGATAATAAAGCGTCATGTATAACCGAGATTTGTGTTACAGCAGGCAGGACTCCAAGAGGAAGTTTCGGGGCTAAAATTCTAACTACGTGTGCATTTTTGGTCTAACTATCTAGGAGGAAGAGGAAAAATGGTCTCATCATAACTAATTTAACAAATAGTTTGACATTTCTATCGACCTCGAGAATAAAAATTAAGTAATTAAGTAAGTATAGGCCATTGCTTTCCGTTGGGTATTTTACTATTTAAAAATACATTCGAAAGAGAATAATTTGTAAAACGAATAAATGGATTTTCATGTAGTTTTCATCAATACAATTAAGTGATTCCGAGTGGGTCGCTAGTTTTAATAAATTCTGAACACAATACAAAACTTTATAATATACGAATAATCTGACTAACCGACTCCCAAAAAGGCAGCTACAATTTACAAACCAGTAATTTTACCGAGGTCACAATGGCACAACTTATGTGCTGATTAACATAGTAATAAATATTATAATAGTTGGTACAATTTAAATGAGCCGTATGAAATAACGATTGGGTAATAAGATTGTAAACGGCCACTTTATTACAGTTTCCGGATATTGTTTTTCATGAAAGGAAAGTTTTTGGGAACGAAGTGTTTTTGACATTTAAAAAATAGTTGTTACAAGCTAGGAATTTGTGTACCGTGTTAAAATTTTACAAAAAAAACACTTATCTATACTAATATATAAATGCGAAAGTTTGTGAGTGAGTGTGTATGTTTGTTACCTCTTCACGGCCAAACGGCTGATAGGATTTAGATGAAACTTGACAAACATATAGCTTATGCATCTGAATAACACATAGGCTATATATTATAACGCTATTAACTAAGGGGGGTGAGCAATAAAGCATTTTTTGGTGAGTTTTAACTAGACGCCATCTATATATTTTCAATTACAACACACTTATCAAATTTGACAATTAGCTGGGTAAATAGTTATTACCTAATGTCATAGGTGGAGTTAAGCTTTTCATACAATTAAACGGGGCTAAAAAAATTTAAATTTATTTTTCAGTTCAAAGTATATACCTAAACATGCTACATATGTTATTTCGACAAATAAAAATAATTTTAAGACAAAAGTACTAAGGCAAGTTTCAACCTGACGCCATCTTTTGCTTTTCAAACCAATCTAATTTGACAATCTGACATTGTTAGTAATTATAGCTGATCATAGATGGAGTTCATAGTTTTTATTTTCATAAAATTAAATTATACTGGGGTGTCTTCCAGTCTACAATCATAGTCACAAGTATTAATTTTGATTATTCAAGTTTCAAGATAACACTCAAAATCGGAGACAGAGGATGAGAGAAGAAAATCTGTCTTTGGGTAAGTTAGTCATTTAAGATCAAAGAAGGAGTGCTGTACTTTCTTCATACAATATCAGTCTGGGGTAATGTTAGCTAAGCTTCCAGTATACCACACGTAACAAAGCAGCATGGCTTATCAATATTTTAATTTGATTTTTACGAACGATTACTTATTAAAAATATGACAAAATTATTCTAGAGAAAAGGTCAATCGCATGGAAACGATTCAGAAAAGAACAGATCTCTTTGAATAGGGTTGGCTGCTGTTCTGACTCTAAGTGGTGCTAGCCGATATATCTATTTTCGAGGAACTTGGTCGTAAAAGGATAGGGAATAAGTTATAATCTAAGGATTGACTGCGATGTTCATTACAATGTAGCCCCTTAGATAGGCATCTCAAATTAGAAATACTCTTATTTCTTCATCCATGTCCAGCAGTCATTTGTTGATATAAACTGCCTCTTAGGAAACGGTCAGCGCATATAAGGGCGTCTAAGATCAACTAGCTGTGTAGTAAATATTTGCGTAGCCACAGGTGCACTCCCTATTTCCTTACTCTCATAGCCTGACACGAACGGCAATTCTGACACAACCGGAGAGAGATTAGGCACAGGATCGATGTGTACGTATTCTCCGATGCACGGATATATTAATCACCAACTTCCAGTCTTTTTTTTTGTGAGATGTCGTAAAATAACCCCTCCAGCTAAGGATGCAGCTGGAGGAAGTGTCATTCTTACTGATTAAAACCTACTATGTGCCTTCTGGAGATCCGCCCAACCCGCAGCCCAGGTAGACCCTGGTCCTAAGGGGCCCATGTTGCTGACATTTCTTCGAGGAGCGCAAGGAACAGAACGCGCCGCCGACACGGGCTGTCGTCCTTAGACGTACGGACGGTGAGCCAACCAAAACGCACCGCCCACAGACCCACGCCTACGGTGGTCGGGAGTCATAGATTATACACTAATACTGTCGGAAGTCGTCCCTTGACACTCGGCGCCCGTGGTGTCGACCAGTACCAGCTTTTCCGCTTCGGCTGGAATGAGCGGTGCTGTTTCTAAACCACTCCGCCGCCTCCTTCGCTAGCATAATTGCTTCGCAGAAGGAGGCGGCCGCTCCCATTCTTTCATGCTCCTGCCCATTGCCTGGACCAGGGCCGAATGCGAAAGATCGCCGCTGTGAAGACACCGTGGTGCTCCGCCCAAGCAGAGCGCATCCCCACCGTTTGCTCCACCGTATCCTTTACCAACTTCCAGTCCCCGGGCTGCTTTTTCAGTTTCCTAACACTCACAAAGCGATTTTGGTCCGACTTGGTTCGACTGAATCGAACCCGATACCACGTCGTGTACAGCAGTTGCGTTATGCAACTACTAGACTAGCGATAAAGAACGCATTGTCAGTGCCTAAACCAACTTTATCGACCTCGACGCGATCGACCTGTAATGTAAGTTCGAAGTGACTATGCCTACAATATTATTTAAAGTAGTGAGGACATATAATATGTACATTCTTATATACGAGAATAGGTTCAGAATCTATTCCGCAACAACATACACATTTTGTACTTTCGAAGTTCAGTTCAATCTAAGACAAAGACCAGAGCGAGAAGCAGCGGGAGGCCACATCTGCATGTCCAGTCTTAGTACACGACGCGTGTGTATTGTTGTGATATGAAAACATAAGTCTTCCATGATTAACACGCAAATGTCCGCCATGTATGTAAGTTCGGCGCTTATTGCTATAGCAGCCGAATACTTTGCAAAGTAAAATCAGCCGCAGAACTGTCGCTTATCCTCGGTATAGTTAAGTGTCTTTGCGTTTTCTCTGAGAAGATAAGCCAGCTGCCCAGGACATATTAAAGTGCATTCATTATTCCCTCTCTCTCAGATGTGATCGGAGAGAGATCAGGCGCAGGACCGTCATTTAGGTACATGCTCTCTGATGCACGGGTCTATCAATCACCAACTTCCAGACTATGGGCTCCTGATTGACTCGAACCCGAAACCTGTGCACAGCAGTCCACCAGCGAGGCAGTTATATTTCCATAGTATTTCTACACATTTTGGGCTTGATTTTATAGCTTAGTTATCATACCGTGATGTTAAAGGATACAAGGTAAACGAGTTTATCATTTTTACTATTCTAATACCCACGCGGACGACGTCGCGGGTAGCAGCTAGTTAATAAATAGTTATTGGTATTGATTTATTATATATTTTTTTAATATTTATTTTATTTTACATTTTGAATATAAAAATAAAAACATATGAAATATAAAAAAAATAGTGACTTCTGACGATGCGTGGTGTATACAACCGTCAATGTAGTACGTATTTCCACCATCAATTATCATAAACAAAGATTTCGTTTTAAAGCATTTTAAATGTAATTCCAAAAAAAAAATATTTCTGTTTTATAAAATGAAAATAAATATTTTATTTTTACGCAAAGTCAAGTCAATAACATAAAATGAATTTCAACATATTGAATACTTGGTGAACCACTCATTATTTTTAACCAGCTACTTAAAAATGTATAAAGTTCAACTAACGGTAATAAGGCACACTTTAAATAATTAAACCTTTAAATAAAATATTCCAATCCATGCCAGTGAAATGTTGGTACTTTTTACAGAACTTGATAGACTTGATGAATTCTTAACCAGGCCGTGATTAAACAAAATATCAAGAATAATACTTTACACGAGTTAACCTCACGAGTGAATAAATTATTTTCTTAGAACTTAGACATAACAGTAACTGTCTACAATAACATATGGTTTATTCATCTTTGAAACAATTTGTAATAGAAAAACAGGTATTAAAATATAACTTGAAAAAAAAAGGCTTTGTTCAGACTTAATTATTGGGCCTTTGATGATATTAGTTAGTAAGTAGACAAAAGTACTGCAACTCAAGCGTATAATAGGTACTCAGATTTTAAGCGCCTGATTTTTTTTTTATCTGTATATCAGGTATGACATAACATACCGACATACTGACAACTTCAATATCTCAGGAAGGGTGGGCGTTTTGGGGGGCTGTCTCTTGTTTTTGACGTTCAAAAAGTGCTGATTTATCAGCCTAATTTGAATAAACGAATTTGAGTTTGAGTTAGATCAAATTAAAACATGAATTTGATAGAATTTAATAGAATAAAAAAAGAGATAGAACTTTAAACTATTTTTAATATGAGGTAAGTATAGGCAATATTTCCATAAAGCAAAGTATAAGATTAATGCACGTATAAGCAAATATTAAGTACCTACATGTCATGGAACTCCTTCAATAAATATTTACCGTAGAAGTATGACAGATATAACGGACAGTTCTTGATATACGACTCACGATGGTTGACTGCACGAAATAAATTGACATTATATAAACATTTCGCTTGAACGCTATAATAAAATACACTTTGGCAACATTTTCAATGGCGATTTTCATCAGTCGCTTTGGATAACATTTTCAAGTGAAATATGGAGACTTGTACAAAACCAATGTTTTAAATCAAAGCCTCTTTTAGAGATCTTTTGAAATGTAGAGAAGGACAAGATCCCCAACAAATATCAAAAGCTCTAATGTAAGTTTAGTAGCTAACTTTTAGGTGTGTCGCAGGGAAGTTTGTTCGTCACCGCTTTTTCCTTCCAGGCATAATCAAGGAAGAGGTGAAGTATGAATGGTTTTGCCAGATTTTGAGAATTTGCTGATCTAACTACGCTAATTTCAATAAACGTTTTTGATCTTGACTAAAGGAATACTGTATGGATTTAATATGAGCAGGTTTCGGTCACTCCACGTGCCCCGGCCGAAGGGTCTCGGGCTGTTTGCGGACCAAATTCAGAACATACAGGATTGCTGACGCGACGTAGTGGGCTTAAGGCAATATAGCAGTAGGTATTAAAAATGTTTTATTGAGAGAAGTATCTGTTACTCATGATCCTAGAAATTAAAATATTGCGGGGTTTTTTTTCTAAATATAATAATTATGAAGGAAGGAAGGAAATGCGAATGAAGTCGCTTAAAATGACAAGTTTTGTACAAAATGATCCCCAGGGGGCGTGTCACTGCAGTCAATGCAAGCTGCAGAGCGTGACCCAGATCATAAAAATCGGCGTTTGCATTAAACCTTTTTGTTTATTTCTTCAGTTCAAACTAAGCGGAGTATAGACTGAGCTGACCTATTTTAACGTCACGTGAACAATTGATTAGTGCAAGGTTTGCAACAACGATTGATGCAGTTAAATTGTACGTTGTTTGCTGTTTATTTTAAATGCATTATTTGATGGTGGTCATTTATTCTTAGCATTACGAGAACCCTGTTAGATGTACATAATATATATAAAATATCAAAAAGTCTAGCTGCCTGTTACTCTATCCTCAGGAAAGAGTTCTACCTGATCATGTACTTGAGTTTAAAGTATCGTCAAAGAAAAATTTATTCTGTTTGAAAGAAGACATAGCTGTTAAACTAAAGGCATAAGACGTTAATTTGTCAGTGGAGACATAACCACAGACCAACACAACTAGTTAATAAAATAACATTTTTACGACACAACATGAAGTTTTACAGCGGCGGGGAACTGCTATCGTCCCGCGGAGACTAAGCTAATCAAATAATAACTAAGACATAAGTTTTTATCTGTAAGTTTATCTTCATGATATATTTAGAGCAAAACCAAGGGTCAAGTATCAATTAAAAGTTGTTTTGAATTAGTAATCAATGGAGCTCGGAGTTTAGTAACTAAACTCGATATTTTGGTATTTTAAATTAGCCCAGTCTTATGTAATAGTGTTATTATTAACTGACAGTGTGTAAAAATTACTTTATTTGTGAGTGTCAAATCATCAATTAACCTTTCCCGCTGTAGGTACAGCTGCAGGAAGCGTCAGACTTTTACTGACTAAAACCTATTTTTTTTCTTGTAGACGTCTTGTACGGTGTAAACAAAACCACAGCTCAAGCAGGTCTCGGCACAGCGGCCCCTCCAATTTTGCTACCTGTTTTTCGAAGAGCGCGTGGAACAGAACGCTGAAACATCCTTCCCTGACGAACGGCGAGCCACCCAAAATTAACCGCCTATAGATCCGCGCCTACGGTGGCCGAGATTCTTCCCTCGACACCTGACGCCCGTGTTGTCTACCAGCTCCAGCTCTGCCACGGAGGTTGGAATGGGCGATATTATGGTCTCTCAGCCGCCCACGCTAGCATCCACGAAATCCAAATGTGTCATGAAATCACAAAGATATTTGCGTCAGACTCAGGTATACCCAAAAGATTGAGTGCGATAGCCACCAATATACCTACCAATGAGTATAGAGAAATATTTGACAAGAAACATCAGACAGACAACTAGTAAACGATAGTTTTGTTACAATATTGGCTCTAACGCCAGAATATCCTCAGAATGATGGAGTACAGTTAAAAAGTGAGGGCCATTATATATGCGTCGGTTGGCTTTCGTACAGCCGCTTTGTGAGGAAAAATATTCAAGCTTAAATCCCAGTTTTAGGTTAGGTGGGACAATTTTCTCTGCAGAATAATTTTTCACATTTTTCTATGTGTGTCTCATATAATATAATGGTAACTTTTGTTGGCGGTTCTGCATGGGTTGCCAGTGTTATTACCTTGGAAAACAGCTACTCTTTCGTGATTTAGTATTCTCTTAACTAGGAATTATTTACAATCCATTAAGTTCGAAGGGTGATGGGGTAAGACGGGGCGTAGTCTTGAAACTTGTTTTTTTTTTATAATGTAAGCGAGATATTTAACAGTATTTGAACATAGCGAAATCTATTAAATCCTCACGATTACTAAGAAACGAATAGTTTATTAAACCCATCATCTAAGGACAAAGGCATTCTATTTTTAAAATATTTCATACAACATCGTTTTAGCATTATAACGCTTATTTTGCGTTCCATCCACTTTCATAAATTTACCTTTTAACGTTTCTCATTCGACATTCATTTATAGACTGCATGTATATTAAAATAACATATTTATGAAGCAGTTGATAGATAAAAATTAGATCACGTACTTTTTGCAAAAACACATTTATATGCACAACTAGCGAAGCTTCAAACCTTCCAGCCGAGGCTGCCATCATACGCGTTGGTACCAATAAAAAATTGCAATCACAAATCATATTTGACATTCAACAATCCTCAAAATCAAACTACGACTGAACGATTCACAATTCAAAATGGCCGACACGGTGCCGGATTCACGGCTCACAAAATTTATTTCACTGTTAATGTTTGGTAACATTGTAGCTCAGTTATTTATACCAGTAATTACCACTTGTTTGTGCCCGGTTAAGTTCTGCCCACCCCTCTCAATGGGTAGACAGTCGTAATATTTTATGGGCAAACTTAGATGATCTATGCTCCGATAGCTGGGCAGTGGGCAAGAATACAAATATTTGTCCCTGATAAGGACAAATGGCCGTTAAAACAGAAATTATTTTCGATTGTCTTTGAGAGAAGGATCCAATTCTATCAATAAATTTCCCGACAAATTGTTTTATCAAACTCTAACTACCAATTGTCCTACCTGGTAGCGTAAATGGATTTAAACGATACCTATCGTCTTCATAGACGTTAGTTTCAACATTGGGCCAGTGTTAAAAAAGGTTAAAAAAATAGTAGAATGAAACCCGTTGAAAAACAGAAGAGAATGAGTCAAACCGGTCTACGCCGGTCCACACCGAGACCGAGAATAGCATATAATCTTGAAAAAGGAGTCAAAAATAATGACGGTCTTATCACAACAAACGATGTTACTAAAGAAGTTTATGATGGACAAAATTGATATTTTTTCCTTATTCCTGTTTACAAAAATAAGTATTTGTACCGGGTCAGATAGCCAGTTATTTACAATATTGTGCAGCAGTAAGTCCTTGAGTTCAAAGCATACATTTTCCGAGATGTTTCGCCGAGTTCACGCGAAACATGGAGGAACCTACTTAGACGATCCTCCTTTGCAGTATTTCCAATAAATGGGGATTCAAACGATATAAATATTGAACTTTTATAACGGTAACTTTATTGCTTTAGAAGTCATCGTTTAAGCGGCAAGAATTTAAGGGCGAACGAGCGTGACGTCATAGCTTTGATATAACACTGTTGAAGTAGCAAAGTTAAGTGACTCAAAAGGAAGGGCGAGATAATTTTTAGTTAAAAAATATAATATTAATTAAAACAAAAACTGAAGCGACAAAACTTGTTTTATTTTCATAAAAAAACTTTTCGACGACATAATAAAAAAAGTATATCAAAGTTTAACTTATTTCCTAAAGAGCCTAACGCTATTCTTTGCCTATTAGTGCTTAAAAAAAACCTTTGTATATTTTAATTTCATTAAATTCTGAGGCGTTTCATAAAGTTTCGTTGATAAAAGACCTTTTGAATGCCTGGGTCTGGCCTATTACTTTTGATTTTGAGACAAAAGACGAAAAAAAAATTGAGCACGAAACCTTATTATAAGTATCATATTGACTGCTTAATTTCCTAAAGATTTTATATCAAAAGTTATATCAAAAATTTCCTAAAACTGAAATACTGAATCTTGAACCACAAGTCTCGCTTATCCAAAATTTCCATACACAACACATACCTGTTCAGGACACCTGCGACACATTCCCACAACACATATATTCATGATAATACTATATTTGCATGTTTATGGTATCTACATGTTCTGTCAGCGCCCATAACGCGGGATGTACCGTGTAGGTAGACTATACACCGGTACCTCTCGCACGTCCAATAATCCTCGAAGCTAGGAAAAACTGGGTTTAGAAATGCCTTTTACGTTTTTAGAAACATACGGTTCAATATTTAAAACGTGAACGCCACTTTATGAAGCTTTATGAAGCAATTCTAAGCTCAATAATTTCACGGTTTGTTTGTATTTAATACTTATGTTTAATTGTGTTTAATTGTTGTAGTAAATATAGAACTTAGCGTAGTAAGTATAGAACTTTTTTTATATTAATTACCTAGTTAATATCAAATATGAGGCGTGATTAGTCTTAAAAAATCACATCACGCCTCGATATCGTTGTAGCATTCACCTTAACAACATAGAAAAACAAAAATCAATATTACTTTCCTTTATTGGAGCTCATTAAAAAACTACCCGAGGAAAGTTAAATGGGACCTACTTGGAACAAAACTCCTTAGAACAAAGAAGAATCATTTAAATCGAAGCACGTAAACCGGAGTTACGAATGAACATACAAAACAAAAACACATACGGTGGAATCCTTCAGAAGTATTTCAAAATTAAGCCTTAATACGTTCAACTGACTAGGTAGAATAGGCTGGATTAGGTAGGATTTACAGAGAAGAAGATACACACTTTTGTAATGGTAAGTAAAATTCACGACCCCCATGGCCTAAATTCGGTTGTTCCCAAGGTTTAAAGCAGAGCTCTATTAAGCATTTGATCAGGATACATGATATCAATATGCATTAGGAACTGTTGCATCTCTTTACTCTGCTAAATTATAGCCGAAGTACTCCTAGCTCTTCCTATGAGCCACACCGTCTCGCGTTAGTGCCCACATTCACACTGTCCGCACTCAATGCACACTTGGACACAAACCCTGACTGCGATTTGTTTGCAGATAAGGGCCTAACTTGGCTGAACAATTTGCTGGCCTTAATGCGGTTCAATAAAAAAAATATAAAAGTTCTTAAACAAAATTGTATTCAGTATGCGGTAATGATGTTCTTCAAGAAGTGCGTCAAATTAATAAATTAAAAACTTCCAACAAACTTACATATTAACAGCCTTAAAATTTAAGGAAACGTTCATTCAGCTTATCCACTTATTTCCTAACACAAAATTATGTGTAACCCAACTGAATAATAGAAGTCTAAATGCGAACAATTTCAATATAATTGGGATCGTTGGGATTCCGTCGATAGCATGTTACAGCCGTATTTAGTACTCTGATTAAATACCAATCGATGTTTTACATTCGTGTTATATGAACTCATTGAAAAGGATCCATTTAATGTCAAGGAGTTTTGTAATTTGACACTCAATTATAGGATCATGATCAATACTTCGTGAAAACCTTTTATAACAGAAAATAGTGGAATACAAAAATAAAAATAATACAAATGGAATGGATAAAATAAAAGTTTAGAAATCGCTCTAAACTATAAAAGTCTATAAATCCAAACAGGAGATAGCTGATACAACGAAGACATCCGCGAATACACATAAAAAATAATATAATAATACACGTGGTCGAATCGAAAATCTTCTTCTCTTTGTGAAGTTGATTAATAAGTAGATAAATTGGTTCTTCCCGTGCGTATTCAAAAGTGCATCATCACTTCACTTGATTGAAGTTTTTATAAATCATCTTGTACCTATCTTCTAGAATAGGTCGTCTTAGTGAGAAAGTAAGAAGTTCCTCCAATACACCGATTTAAAGGGTAACTTATTTAATCCTTTCATAAAGGCAATTTGTAAGTAATCTTCTCGCCCGTTTAGGATAATGACCTCTTAACAAAAATTTATGTTCATTACACCAAAAGACAAAATGACTATGCCATCAATAAATTGAACAACACATATAACATACTATAAAATACATTATCACATTAACACGCGCAAAATAGTGAAACATTTGTATTCGGTCTCGCCATAACTCATCGTGCGAGCCGCACAGTGACGCACGAGACAAATTGAGGATACGTCATAATTTGGTGCGCGCCGCACCCGAGATTTGTGAGAAAAGGTTCAATCACTGTACGATCCTTATAAATGAAGAATGATATTCGTTTCCCATATTGTGAAGATACTTTTCAACGATAATCATTTTTTCTTTTGAATTAAACTCCGATTGCTGCAACTTGAAATCATATTGTGCATAAATTATTGTTAATTACAGGGTTATTAATGAGGAAATGCTATTAAATTGTATTATTTCAGGAATACGCTCGTTCTAAAGGCAATACTACTTAATTTTTACTTTATACAGATAATTTAATCGGTTGCCTATAAAATGGAAAATTAATTCTCATCAAAGCATTTATGTAAATATAATTGTAAGATATTTAATTTTATTATATTGTTCTCGTCATTCATAAAACACCTTAAAGGCATAATGGCCCGAGCTTCTGCAACCGAAATGAAACTAATGTAAACTTACTTGAGATCTACATATCTTTAGAAGTTCCTTTACCTTTGTACGGTTTTAAAAATCTAACGAATTAATGAGTTGAATTTAGAATCCCTGATCTGCTAAAAATTTAGTTCGAACTCGAATACTCGTACTTGCAGCCTAATTAGAAAACCCAAGAAAAGTAGCTACTCCTTTAATTTACTACGTATTAAGGCTTTGCACACATTAATCTTGCGGTGGAAGTACTACAGTTACTGTATATTTAGATTTCACACTGTATTTAATGAGCACTTAGCAAAATGCCTTCTTTTTTATCGAGAGAGCTGCAGGTGTAACCATCTGACATGCCCGAGTGCATTTTCAAATCCGCCTGAAGGCTTCTGACATGAAATTGAAACAGTGTCTGCCACTGAGTAGCATTCGGGGACGCTTAACGTGCCCTCCTAAGCACGGGGGCGTGACACCACCAACTTGCAAACTCCGGGCTGCTTTGTGAAAGTTTCTAAAATCCACAAAAGCGATTTTGGCCTGATTCCGAAATCGAACCAGCAAAATTTGCTCGCAACCACAGCAACCAGCCTAAGACCCTATAAAACACTTATTTAAAATGAAGAAAGGTACTCTCATAAATATCGACATATCACGAAGAATTTGAATATTTTGACGTGAAGATAATGGCGCTACATTATTATGTAGCTTCACGTTTATTTCTAACCAAGTGTGCCCAACTTACTGAATACATTCAGCCTCTAATTGATATGTAGTATTTTATTAATTCCAAACAAATCTAACTACCAGTCACCCGCATCAGCTCCCTCGTACAGAAGCGACACACGTGTGTTTCGACACCTACGTGTACATATCACGTGCCCACAATAAAATGCTTGCAAAACTTTTGTGAATACAAAACGTTACCGTGATATTTAGCGATAGCAACCCCGACACCTCTGTTTGCACCCCCGAAGGGATTACAATAGATATTATGACTACCTTTTTGCTCTTCACTTTTCCCTCCATATTACGTCCCCATTTACATATTATTCGGGTGAACAATCATTTATAAAGTTTTCTGTATAAATGGTCGTGACATTTGAATTATGAAGAGATACCTATTTGTCACTATGTAAGTTTGTTTTTATCTACAGCGGAGTGTCGTACAATGTATCTTGTAATTAAGAAAGACATTTACATTCTTTGAAGACTGTTCGTGTAAACTTTGTAGATGATGAACAAACAGAAGAATAGAGAAACTATAGCGGTTTTATTCAATTGTAAATGAGATGTATGTTTTTTTCGTTTTTCATAATCTATACATATAATAAAACAGTAAAAAAACCGTGTCTGTACATTTAATATATAGATAAAAATAATTACTGAGGGGGGTTTAGAAACAGCAATAGAACACGAATCCAAAAAAAAAATTGTGTCTGTTTGTCTGTATGTCTGTTTGTCTGTTTGTTTGTACGCGCTAATCTTCGGAACTACTGGACAGATTTGAATGATTCTTTTTTTGTTGTATAGGTGGTAGGTCGGGGCAACATATAGGCTATAAATTATCTTGGAAATTTGAACACCTGATGCAGAACAGCAACAGATCAGCTTAACTATAAGAGATAGAGTAATGCTGCCATAGCAAAAACTGTTCCACGTGATGAGCATTTTCTGCTGCGAGATAAAATTTGAAGATCTAGAACACCTGTTATGGAACTCTAAGAGCCCAGCTACACCATCAAACATATAGGACTGATGTCTTAGCAAAAGTTGTTCGGTCTGATAGGCATTTCCGGTTGACTTATAAAAATCTAAGATCAGATACATCTGAAGAACCTCTCTTTTTTGAAGTCGGTTAAAACAACATAAGCTGAAAGTACCTCAGCGCGGTGAAGGCCGTAACAGTTTACGACTGATTTTCGATGACCATGGTATAGACGCCAGCACATCAAGTTACCCGAAACTGTAAATATTTTCCAATCAACTTTAACAATATGCTTTAGAGATAAAGTTGAAATTCTATTTAGGAAATTTGACAGATTGTAGTAGCTTGATGTGCTGCATCATTGAAGATTTCTAGCCAAAACTCCCATTTTTTTTATTGTATCGCATTAATATTTCTTCGGACTTACGTTATTTCAGTTTTTAATTTACTTTTCTATTTATCTCCGTGACACGGTAGCCTACCAGGTAGTGCAGGAGAGCAGACACTTAGATTTTTATGGATCAAGTATCTTCACAACAAAACGATAACTATGCTTACAAAAAGGTTAAATTGTTTCCATTATTCCAAGAAGCTAAGACATTAAGGATCATATGAACCTTATAATCCAACGAAGAGCTAATCTAAGTCGAGAGAGGCTTGATGCTTTTCGAGAACATCAGGCTGCAACTCGCACCATTGAAATCTTTTGGGATCGAGAAGCACGCTTACGTTTTCAGCGTATTTACGCATCAACATCCAGGTCTCTAGACACCAAAGAAGAATGTGATGCGCCACTGACCGCTGATCCTGAACGTCTTGCATTGCCTCGCAAATCTTAGACGTTCTCGGAAAGAGAATCACGCTTGACTTCTCAGCGTATCTATGCATCTGCTTCTAAGTGACTAGAGACAAGTAAGCGACAATTTGCCGATACAGAATCATGCTTGACTCCTATAAATCTAATGCGCGACTAATTGCTGATCGAGATTATACGTTGTCCAGAATGATGTTGAACGAAATATTCATAATCAGTTACAACTGTTGTGGAATTCCAGGCGCCCAGCTACATTATAGCATCTATGAATGACGTTTTAACAAAACTGTTCAATTTGAGGCATTCCAAAAATGAAAGACCTGAAGCGTCTCGAATCATCTCGCGCATCATGTTGTTTTCCCGTCCCCGGGCTCTTAGAATTCGATATCAGACGTTCCAAATCTTCGATTTTGACAGCCCTGTAGTCGCTGTAATAAGCGACTGGATCCGCGTACGAAGTCGCGGGCAGAAGCTAGTATGGAATAAAAATATGTTTTCTCAGAAAGTAGTTAGAGCTCTGTGCTTTCAAAAGTTGATAGTGTCATAACATGTGCATGAACAAAAAAAACATAATTGTGTTATAAGCATGATTGCCAAAACCGTCCCAGTAAAGAATCTCTTAGATATTATTTCTTATAAAAACAGTTCATATTTATTATTTTTTGAGCACACAAATACATCAAGTGATATACATAGGTTTACTTAAAAGGGTTTTCAAAATGAAAATCACAGTATCTTGGCACAACAACATACCTCATACGATTTCATAGCAATGTCAAGGAATAAGCCAACAATATAAATCAATTACAGTAAGCTAGTCATGTGCAAGAACATGAAGCAGTATAGTACCTGATTCTATTAGCAACTTATACAATCTTTAATCCAAACGCATACAATTGCTTTGTAAGGTTTCCACCGGGGACAAGCTTGCCTTGTTAGTGATTTTCCCAAGTTTTTCTTCGCAAAGAAGAAAGTTACAATCCCAACTCGAGGTAAGTACATCTCTTCTTTTTTTTACAACGAGTCCACAAACTGATTCTGAGAGTCGTTTAACAATTGAATTGTGCTTTGAATTTGTTGCAGAAAATCTGTTCTATGTAGGTATTTGTTGCTATACAACATCAAATAGTAATACTCTATTGAGACGTTCTATAGTACGACCTTGACTAGTGTTCAATTGATCGCGACATAAAATGAAGACCCTAAAAAGCTTATGTAGCGAAAAATCTCGTAAAACATCCACTAAACTATCACATGCCATTAAATACGCGCATAATACATCCATAAGCAAGTTACAAACTGAAACAAAAAGCTGGAGATTACAGCAATCCCTAAGGGATGCTCAAAGTATAAGCGCCTAACTCACGGGGAGGGTGACAAAAAATCCTGAAGGGTCGCCCTCTATAAGTTAAGCAGGTGTTTGGTTAGTCGCAGCAAAAATTCGCCAAGTAGCCGGACCGACATATTTTTGAGGATAATCTGATATCCGTATGTAAAGAGTAAGAGGAAATTTGTTACACTTTTTAGAAGTCAAGTGTAGCTTTTATGGTTTTCGGAAACAGTTATTGTAAAAAGGTATTGAGCAATCGATTAAAGTGCTCGACGAGACCTCGGTTTTCTGTTACACGGATTGATTCTTGCGTCGAACAATTGCTCTAGTTGCTAGTCAACTGGTCAATCCTTCCAATCGGACGGTTGTGTTCTGTTTTTGCATTCACAACGCAGAAGAAATCATTGTATTCGTCGAAATTGTTCGAAATTGAATTGTTAGTTTACAGGGAAAATATTTGTGAAACCTACAACTGGTTTGAAATATCGGCAAAACTTGCAGATTTCAAATATCTGGTCGTAAGTTTCAATGTGATGTGTTTGCAAGATTGTTATTTGCGTTCAATTACGTCAGGAAATATGTTCGGCAAATAGTTTTATTCATCTTAAAAATGTAACTTAAGATGGTATTGGTTTACCTTTCTATTGCGAACCTAGGAAGGTACTTATTCGATTTATTAATCGTTCGGGTGGGCAAATTCAAGGGTCGAGGGTCGAGCCGTGGACCAATATTTTTACTTCCCCGTTTAGTTACACCAGGCTGACCTTAAATTTACTCCGGGGTCCAACTTTAATAGACTCCAATATTTCATGATCGTCTTCGCCTGTGTGCGTTTATATGTTTTTTGCATAGATCATTTTCACTTTGTGTAGAAATATAAACTTTACTTTACACTAATTTGTTTTTGAGACAAAAAAATTAGTAAATTCTAATTGTTGCTTTGTGAAAAAGTTTTAATAAGTGAATTTCGAATATACCTAAGTTTTTAAATAATCTCAGGAATGTAGGTAGAAAGGTTTTACTGGTTTCAAAGTTTCATCAGCTTTCATAAAATGTTTTAGAGTGTTACGTGTAGCAATTCTGAAATAATTACAAAATATAATTGAACGAATTCCCCTCAGAGCGAGCTTATCAAAAATGTCGCGAATTTTTGTTCACAGCCTCTGTATAACTTTCGAATGCAATCTAAAATATTATGGCATAAAGCTGGATTTCAAAAGCAAGCTTTGAAGTTTAAAATTATACGGTGAATGTTTTCTTCATAAACTAACTAAATAATATATGTAACAATGTTCAAAACTAAATAAATATATGAACAAAAGGTTTCCACTATCATTACTAAGAATGTGATATTTGTAAGATATAATACATAAATGTTATAAAATAGTAAGCAGAAGAAGAATCCTTCACATCGCGTTAGTAACTAACAAAAATATCATCATTATACCTACCTCGCCATGTTCACAACAATACAACAGAGACATCAAAACCTCAACATCCATCAATTAAGACTATTTCCACACAAGTGCCAACCATTGTGTACACGAGCCATTATATATATTTTTTCTCCCCATTACCCCTTATCACACATTGAGATCTAATATATAGCCGCACAGGTCCCAACGACGGTAGTTTACGATCCCACTCGATACAGATAGTACGATGCTACTGTTCCGATACCCCCTACTTGTGCGGTGAGGTTGATACCATCGGTCTCTAGCTCACCTGATTTATATGGCTTAACCGCTCTCTATGACCTGTGGACGTTATTAGCTACGTACATGAACCATGTTTCCATGTGGGTGACTTGTTTTTGTAAAGGGTTTAAGTTATAGTACGTAACAAAGGAACTGTACTTTTGTAGCTTGCTAAATAGGCAATGAATGATATCAACCCTTAAATGAATAATTGCTTCGCAAGTAATTGGCTGCGACAGTTATTATCTAAAGTTAAGTTAGATCACATAAATTCAAAGAGACAAATCTCCAAACTTGAGCAGTGTATAATGTTAGTCGGATTACGATAGGTTAGCGGTTTCTGATCTTGTGCCGTCGTGAATTCACAAAAAAGCCAGCGGCTTATTGCGACGAAACTATCATATTTATTGGAATTATATACAGATAACGTTTCGAAAAGGTTAAATAAAGAAAATCTTTTTGGAAGGTATGATATTATTTTCTTAAAGCTTACTGTAGATGATATACAAGTCGCGTTTAAGCCTCTCTAGTAAGCAACTTATTATGATCTGATCCAGGTAATCTTTGAAGTACTTTGTGCATGGGCATCCAATACCATGAATTGAAAAAACAGCACTTATTTGGTCAGTATAAGGTCAATTAACCTATTTATGATTCTAAAGGCAGTTCCAAAATATTGTAGTGTAAAGGTAGAAACAAGTTGCGCTAATAAAAACTTAAGGAGGCAAAAAATCAAATACATTACGAATCGATTGGCCACCAAGCTGGCAAGACTTCCAGAAAACGTATAAACTGGACCTCTAGCCACTCCCCTGAATTCGATGGCGCAACTGGCATCCGTCCAGTATTGCAATGTAGACCACTCGAGGAATGCTTATCTGTCCCACCTATGTGAAATATATCACGTCTTTGTCCAAACTAATGTTTTAAGCTTAGCGCGGTAAACAGCCTTATGTAAGAAACTCCTAATCTCTACTGAAAAGTCCTGAAATAATTTCATTAGACAGCAAGTTAGCTACGTTTGAAAATTTACTATACATGTCAAAGAGAAAAGTATTGACTCATTCTCAAATAAGGTTAAGTAAACTCACACAAGATTTGGAGATCCTTGAAGAAAAACTTGATATCTGCTTCGATAAACTAAGGAGCTCCAAAATTCAAATTCTTAAGTAAGTTAAAGACGCTCCGGTACTTTTTGGACCTTTATTTATTCCAATCAGTCATTTTCAAGGTTCATTTGGAAGGCTCCTACAGATTTAGATAGCGCTGATGGAATGTTTGGATCTACATTCATCCAGCTTTTACGAGATATTTTCATTCTTAGTGTCTTTTAAGTTTAGTGTCGTTATGGTCATTATTATATTCTCCTTATCTTCGAGAAAGGAAAAGCTAACTTAGTTTTTTCATAAATAGCTAAAAGTTAATGGTTTGGACCATTAACTCTCATTACTATTATTAAGCTGTAGAACTCGAGAAAAGAAGTTGTCGTGTAGAAGACGATGCGGCACTAGTAGAACTATAAAGGTTTACACTTCACTTGAAATAGCTAGCCTGCTCATCCATTTGAAGTACAGGCGTCGCTACTCTCAGTTCATGTTTTTCACCAAAACGTGTTACTTGATCTGTGCGGTCTATTCTTCATTATTCTTTCTTGGATTTTTGATCTACTGCCTTGTTACTAATGAAAAGTCACGATAACGCTGATGGGCTCACGAAACTAATTTTATCGGGAAATTTCGAGCGAACGTAGGCGGCCTGACTACTTTTTTAAGTCTTCAAAATTAAGTCGTGTCAAAAATTACTCTTGTCAACGAAAATTTTCTTAAAATTTCCTCTTAATGCTGTAAAATAAAAAAAGCACGTATATCCAAGGTCACATAACAACCAGTAAATAACGGCAGCTTGCGATTGTTTACCCCGCCCGGTCCGTTTGAAGGGAATATTGTCGGAATTCCTTGTCGTCGCATCCATCCCCGGGTGTTCACGCACGTGCAGCCAAATGATCTCGCTCCTGAATTCCCACCGAGACTGCGGCACGATTTAAACAGGCTCCGGATTCGTTCCTAAACAATTGTTTCCGTACCGAGCTGGGAATTAAACGTATCTTTAAGTCAACGTAAAACTCTGCGATAAGATTCCAAGCACTTTCGGGCAATGAGTCGCCGGCCAGCTCTGCGACAGTATTTTTAGTCCATTTAAGGCTAAACTGGAAATATATTACCGTCATTAGCTCTGGAGAAGTATTTTTGGGCTTGGTCGTATTTTTATCGCTTAAGCCTCTGTTTTGAACACAAAAGCGAGCCTTCGAAGCCGGGCTTGTATGTCTGTTTTCATACTTTTTATTAGGTTTACGGGGGTTTCGAGGTCTAGTCCGATCCGTAGTAAAGCGATTATTGCTGATTTATGTATGGGGCTGGCAGGCTCGTTTTATTGTGGTACGTCGCTGACTCGCGGAGTCTACGGCTTATGGCTCCTCCAGTAGCTAAGCTATCTCGCACGGTTATGGGGTATATTATTAAAGTCCGGAATTTGGTGAAACTTGACGGGGAAAATAAAACAAGAGAGAAGTTGAATATATTGACAGCGTATCATACCAAACCGAGGCTTTGCGAACTTATGCATTAAACATGAAATAATATGTCACGAAAACAATGTATGTATATTATTTTATTTTTGTCATCAGAACGATAATATGAAATAAATAAGTCCTTGTATGTTTAAATCTATTCTATGAAGAACTGAAAGCGTTGTGTTTCTATTTATTGAGCACTCGGATCTCAGGACAAACACCCGGTAACGAGATAATACAGCTTCTTGGTAATGATCCGCCGAGAGTTTTGCATTTAAACTTTAATACGTCATCTTTGTTTTGTTTCACGATAAACCTTGTCGTTAGTTATGCATGTTGTGTTCAGGTTGTTGGATTTATGTTAAAAAAATATTTTATCAGATGATGACAAACTAACATATTTTCAACTAGCTATCTATCCTAGGCTTTTCAGTCTAACTGGATGCAGCTAACTACCAGTGTTTTACATGTAGTGATCTGACCTCCTCAACACAGTTACCGAGATAACCCGACACCCCTTGGTAAGACAGGTTGTCAGACTTTCTGGCTTTTGATTACCCGTAACGATTGCCAAAGATGTTCAAATGACATCCGGGACCCACCAATTTAAAGTGCAGTATTTTAACAGAAGGAATGAAATTTAAGAAGTAACAAATGTATTCACAACTCCAACATAATTATATTGATTAAACGCACTTGCCATTTTCCTCTCGATACTTTCCTTGGGCGGTACAAAAGTCTACACTTCTAATTAGCAGCTTTGAAAGCGAGGAAAAAGGAACATGAAAGCTCTTGAATGTATCGCCGTAATATCCAGCAGCACACTCGAGCAAACGTATTAACATTAGTATTCCCGCCGGCTCGCGAGGTACATACATCTGGAACCTTGTTGTACCCACCCACTTTAAATGCTTTCTCCATTCATTATTAATTCTCCGATACCTACTGAGTTTTATTTCAACAAACTGCCATGAGGGGGTTTAAACTGATTTAACCCTTTTAAGTCACGATCACGTGCTACAATGTCAGCCTTCGCATATGTGCAAACAAATTTCTATCCTATCTCTAGTAGCATAGGAACCAGAATGGCGTAAACGTAATAAATAAATCACTTAAATAGTTAAGGTGACCATTCATCAACGTGGATTGAAAATAGGCTTTAGTTTCATCCAATTAACTAAACTAATGATTGTTGTTGATTCCAAAAGGATTAGGTGTATCGACTTATCTTCATGTTAATAATTGATCTCGCCGCTGAAAGGTACAAGGTAATTGTTTATGTGAAGGCTTTCTACTTTCAATTTGTGCCAGACTACTATAAAACGGACAGATATACATATTAGATATATGTATATTTAATGATAGAAGTATTTCGGTAATAGTATTGTTTTTTTTTTGTATTGGCAAAAGAAAGAAATTCTCATAATGTAACAGTTTTAGGTATTTGTGTGTCGGTCTATGGTAACAAACCTCACGATCACAGGGAATAAGAAGATACCGTCGTCCGTCCTCTCGAAAGATAAAGCATTTGAATGCATTTTTAATTGAAAGGCGCTGTGACCGTAATGGTTCATAACTGTAATGAATGAAAACCCACCTTCTGATTCATAATGGTGAGCTAGTTTTTGAAAAAAGCGTTCGTTTTCCAGTCAACCTCGATGACATTACATATAAGCTTGTACAGTTAAGAGATACAAATAATATTATTACACGAACAGGTAACCATATAACCTGACCTGATTGATGAACCACAGAACCACCGCAGTGTTGTGCTAATGGTAGTGGGTTCGTTCCGGAAATTTGGCAAATGCTTTAATGGCCTACATGTTATAGCCTGGCTATACTTGATGTAATTTACTTGTATGTACTGCTGTTTGGTGGTTAGTTATTTGATAGATACTATTACTAGCTTTTTGAGGGGGTTGCATCATTCTCCATGGGCATCTTTTTGTGTCAGTGTAAAAAAAATATTTATTTTGATTATTCACGTCTTTAACTTTCCACGAGTTTTTAAAGGTATTAAGGTATAGGGCTTAAAGCTATGAACAATTGTGGACCCTGTTAGGGCTCAGCAAAGGGACATTAAATTAATACTATAAATAATGATGATTTCATAAGTAAAACTAGATAGGAATACACTTAATACACACATCTATGCAATAAATATCTAAGAGTAACTTACGCTAAAAAACGTATGTTTGTTTAAAAATATAAAATTGACTACACACTATAATTCCGTAAATGGTATTTACATACAAAAATGTAAAATTACTTTTTATTAAATTGCGTTCGTATACCTATCATTATATATGAAAAAAAAATCTCCCGCACGTCTTCTCCTTGCTGTCTTACGATGTCATTACAAACGCATTTATTAGAACTAATTACCATAATATCTAACGTAATTAAAGTCTAGATAGGCTAACTCGAGAGCTGTATCGATTATCGCTCTCGTTACCGAAACAATGTGCCCCACAAAAGACGACTAATCGCCGAATAAAAATCGATTTGTTAAAACGATACAAGAAACTTGGCATGGTGGTTACCAGCTCTTATGCATTGTTCATTGGCTAAATATTCAGAATTTTATATGCTTTAGGCACTAAATATAATCGACTATTATTTTAGGTGGATTTTGTAAGAAAGAAAATCTAAATATGAACGGAGTTTCAATGGTAATGGAATGTACAAATAGTCAGAGTACTCATTGAAGATTATTGTATCGTTACACAATATTTTTATATTCTTTTTGGTAGGCACGTAGTTTTATTACGTGTCTAGTGGTTGGTATTTACTGGTAGAAAATTCAAGTAGTGAATATCATCATCTGCCTAGCCTTTGCCTAAGCTACGTTGGGGTCGGTTTCCAGTAACCGCACAGCACCGAATGCCGCTGAGTATCAGTGCTTTTACGTGGAGCGACTACCTGTCTAACCTCCTCTACCCAGTACCTGAGCAACTCGATACCTCTTGGTAAGACTGGGTGTCAGACATTCTGGCTTTTGACTACTCGTGACGACTGGCTAAGATATACAAATAACAGCCGGGACCCACCAATTTAGCGTGCCTTCCGAAACACATTCACTTAATGAATAAGCGCTAAGAAAGACGTTTTGTACCAAATCTTTCTACACTATTAAATAAATTAAAAAGCTTTTATGGCGTTAATTAAATAAATCTCTTAAATAACAGAATGTATATGCCTCACCTGATGATCAAAAGAAGTTTCGCGTAACGACGAGTATCGATCACAATTATAAATACATACCTCAGCGGCTTGTAAAGGTTTAGCAGATTAACCTCAAACGTGATTTCGTCTTGTTAGCTTGTTGTTGTTGATTTTTTTTTCAATTTGAAAAGTAAAGTGATTTAAGTATACACCATGTTATCAATTGCAAAAGAAAGAAGAAGAAATATAAATAACATCTTAAAACAAAAGTCCTTTTTGTTTTAAGATGTTATCATTTGTTGTGCCAATCATTTCCTTGTTACGATAAAAAAGTTTATGTAGGTACCAGCTATTGTTTATCATATTCATACGTTCTATAACTTCAGTTTAATAAGGGTTATACAAAACATGCCATTAGCAAATCCACAGGTCAATGAACTCCTAGAACAAATCAGATTTATTTCTCGAACAGACTTTTTTGGAATAAATTACTCATATATGGTAATTTTATTCATCAGTACTGGTTCTAAGTGAATTTTCTTTAGAGACTGATGGTGATCAATTAGTTCAAGAGATCTTACGTAGGTAATGTGTAACTATAGTCCCGTAGTGTCCCGTCTCGGTGGGTGACTTTTACTGACTAAAACCTACTTTTGTTCCTTCTGGAGTCCTTTGTGTATCAGGGCCGAGCCGTGATAAGAAGCGCGAACAATTCTCTGGCGGGTTTCTGGTAAGTTTGTTATTGGTAGTCTGGAGTCCAGTGTGTACCGTTATAGATAATTGATACGTCAGCATCTAGTTCATCATCTATTCCTCCGAGAAGCAGAATCTCGTTCATCATGTCTAGTTCATCCATGCTCCTTTACGTGACGTCATCTCACAAGTAACCTTATATCTATAGTAGTAGCATATGCCCGCTAAATCAACTGATCAGAAAAACAGGTGATGGCTTCGTTCTCGGGTCACAGGTCATCGCCATTGTGTTCCACATCTCAATAAGTACGTGTCGCCCTTTCTAGCAAGTCCATGAAGAATGGAATAAGAAACGCTCTCATTACGCACCTGAAAATAAACTAATCGATATTACTTACTTCGATTAATTGACGACTCGGTTTTTAATTCTACTTAACTAAAATGGCGCTATATCAAGTTCCAAGGTACAGACGTCAGCACATCAAGCTACAACCTGACAAATTTCCTTAATAGATTTTCAACTTTATTGCTGAAACATATAGTTTAAAGTTGATAGGGAAAATTTTACAGTTTCGGGTAGCTTGACGTGCTGGCGTCTGTACATTCACCTGGCTGATCAATTATTTCAGAAGCTTTTAAAATCACTCATTGATCATGTCACCCGTTGTGCCTTAGTCCATCTATAAAAACTTCTACATTCAATGTGTTTGTCTGTCACCTTTTATCTGTAAACTACTGAACTGATTAAAGTTTTCATGCGGAAACATAAAGCAAGTACCTAGTTCCCGCGAGACGCTCATATAACTGAGAAACAGTATAAAATATAACATAAAACGTGTAATACATATTTACGAATATTTATTATGTATTAAATCTCGTATGCATCTTTGTGAAACACAGAGTTTGAGATACATTACCGCCACGTACCACCGCGCTGAGCATCGATGCATTTTTACCGTTCTAAGACTTTTACGCCTCAAAATGTGCAGGAAATGTATGTATAGGTAACATCGATTTAAATCGTGGGTTGTGAAATTTTTATTACTATTTTCTATAAATCGAATGTAAAAATTACTCATCAAATTTCTAAATGTTATAGTCGGCATTCCAAAACTTCAATCAGCAGTTAAGACAGTGAAAACCCAAATAAAATAAGTCCTGGTTATTGTAACTTATCTTTGAACAGAAAAGCCAATTTCCGTAGTTAGGTATTAATTGCTGGGGTTACAGAATAATTATAAGGAATAACCACGGCCCTGGTACACAAAAGGTTCCAGAAGGATCATAGATACGGTTTAGTCACCAAGTCTTACACTTCTTCCTACTGCACTCAGGGAGAGCTCTTCTGATGACTACCATCCCTCAATACTGCTATCAAAAACTCTTTCTCAAAACGATAAAATGAACCAAAAGAGAGGCGCTCGAACCTCAGCCTCGAGCACCTCAAGTGCAGCTATTTCACAGTACTGTCGGCAGATAAGGTATGCACCAGGAAGCGATTTGTGGTCTCAGATAAAATTCAGACAATATATGCACTCGCTTTCAGTTTGTGGAAGCCGACCCCTACGCGGAGCTTGGTGGCTATTTACATTATGAGCTTTCTACTGAGAGCAATTCGAGTAAGGAGATTGTTAATCTTGACCTATATTCACAAAAGTGTATGCATTTGTATGCAACCTATCGGAAATTACTGTTTGTAGTTTGTTAACTTTCGACCTCTGTAAATTAATTGTTCTATTATTCAAAGTATGTGTTTTAAGTAATCCAATTTATATGTAATTTAATTCTTTGCTAAAACATAAGTGACTTGTCTTTTATAATGCTACAGCGTAGTAACGCTACGGTAAACGTGTAGCACATTGCTACGCCATCGTAGTAGCAATTATGTAGTAGGTGTTTCAATACATTATATCTACAGAGAATTGATACACAAACACGCAGCGCCTCCGCGATTGGCTGTTTTGGAACAGGTGCCAATACCATCGCAACACGTTCAAGCGTAAGATTGCATAAACATTCATCTAATTATGATAAGCTTGTACGTGTCTCTCTACTAACTTTACATAAATTAAAGTAACATATTATAATAAAAGCTATTTATACCTCTACTCAAGAGCAGTAGAAAAAATCCGAATTTCTACCAGGCTTATATATATATATTTTTAAACATTAATTAAATCCCCAAAAATAAGCTAAAATATCAAGTGGTCACAAAACGAAGGAGGTTCGTTTATTACCCGTGGGAGCAGGTAATACCACTCACGCCAATATATCATACTAGAGTAGCTAACACCGAATTAATGTATCATTGCTAAGAGCCTCTGTAGTTAAATTTGCTTGAGCTGCTTAATTAAGTACGTAACATATTGCGAGAGTAACGTATTTCTCTCTAATTGTGTTATTTAATATTTTAAGACGTTGAGTTTTGCGTATGAAAAAACTTTCCTCGGTTAAATTTGTCATCAGAGCTATATCCCAAAACCACGTAAGCAGAGGTCGCGATTATCTTATTATTTATACCTTACTAAAAAAATAGTTTACCTATAATTCCTTCAAATCATCATGACGTTCGAATAATTAGGTAAATCATGACGTCAACATCAAAGGAATCATTGGTACAGACGCCAGCACATCAGGCTACCCAAAACTGTCAATCAACTTTAAACGTTATGCTTCATTGATAAGGTTGAAAATCCATTAAGGACATTTGACGGGTTGTTGTAGCCTGATGTGCTGGCGTCTGTACATTATTGACCATGACCTATCTAAAGCAGCATGTACCTATGTTGTAAGTTAAGGTTGTACTTATTGTAGTACTTAATGATAAATAAATAATCTTTAATGTATTTAGTATCAGTAGTTGTTTGACATATTCCAGTCCTTACCTTATCTCATCTAACTTGGTATTGCTTTTCGCAAATCGATATTCCATCTCGATGAAGAGCATCCCACACACTTGTCTAGTCACAGATGTGACCATCGCACTACCTACCACTTCTGTCTTATTTCTACAAGCCTTATTATAAATGCGAAAGTGAGATTGTTGGTCACGCTTTTTCGCTAAAGCTACTGGATGGTTTAAAATGACGTAGAATTAAAAACAAAAGAAGATCCTCAGACCTCGTTTCAACTCTAGACGAAGTGCACAAAATGATTCCCTAGCCAAAAAACATACTCAGTCCACTTTAATCCCGTCTACCTTGAAATGCTATACCAAATTCATACAGGAATTCCTGTTTCCCAAACAGAATATTCAACTGCTCACTAAATTTATATTTCATGGTAAAATCTGGACATACGAGTACCTACGAACACCATTTTAAAACTTCAGGCAGAAACCATAAATCCGGTTAGCTGATTTCATCAAAATTTTAAATAAATAATCAAGCAACGCAAGCAATCAATATCAAAATTAAGAGAAGGTAGTTTCATTTATTTCAACTTGTTCGAATTAAATTTAATTAAAACTTCTCAGTAAATGCTCAATAAATATGAATCATATTATTGAAAAATTACCAATCGCAAGAGTTTTTGTTCATCGAATATTCCGTGTTTACAGGTTTTGTAAAGGCTTTCAGGCATTAATCAATCATATCGGTTTCACCTGATAACTCCTTCAACATACCTGAACGATAAAACATTGAATATTGTGGCACAATACGGCTTACTGACAATGTACGAAACAAGTTCAATTTTAGTTTTACAACTTTTGGGTCATATTTACGAAATTATGTGTTTAAAACTAAGCAATAAGCTCACATACAATCATATTGTTTTACATATAATTTTATGGAGAAATAGACCAAAAAAAATCTGAGCAATGAAACATACATTAACAACAAACTAACAGTAATATCAGACCGTTAACAAAAAATATAGGAAAATGTACATAGACAATAATAACAAACATAAAATCTAACTGAGATAGTGCTCCTGAAAGCACTAATTAAAGGCTACTTAACAAGCTCTAATTAGCGACGCGCAATCACAACAAACAATATTAGTTACGGTACCTATTGTTTAGTGAATTAGTTTTCTCTTCAAGATGAAAATGTAGGGGAAGTTAGGAATCGACCGCCGGTAACTACATTTATATAAAAAAAAAATATTTTTTTTGTAAAGTAACTTACTTGGCTTGTCGAGGTCACTGATGAACTCCTCAGTCTCCACATACCCATGGATCCTGTCCGCCAGCACTGTGAGTACCAGCCACAACACTCCACACACTGACATACTAACACAAGTAGATCCCATCGTCAATATACCAACACTAAAGAAAAACTAATTTAATTTCCAGCAACATTTTCTTCTCAAGTCTGTTTTAATTTAAATTCAAATAAAGTACAACGTTTAATCCGTGGAAAACTTGTTGATCTTCTTTTTAATTAAAACTCACTTTTTTCTTTAAATAAAAATATGCCAATAACTTTTATTTTAATTTGTTGGATTTAACATTCGTTATAAATAAAACATAAAGCCACGACACGTGTTGTACGACAGTAAACAAATCGCGCTTTGACAGGCGAGCTCGCAACGCGTGGAGCAGCGTGCGTGCGTCTCAGCGCCGCGGGCAACACTGATCGAAAACCGATAGGGCAGCGGGAACAATCGCGGCAAAAAATATTTTCATTCGAATTTTGAAAACTGTATACAATTCTAGTTGACCATGCAAATTTGAAATTCGAACGAGAAAATGGCGGGTAATCGCTCAGCCTACCAGTGCTCTACGAAGGAGCATGAACATTTCAAAAACACGATACGGGCCATTTTCAACGCTTTCTACATTGTATAAAAGTAGTGATGTATATTTTATACTGAATATTTCTTTTTTAACACTGTGATCGAGAATGGTAATTATAATAAAATATGACCTAAGCTATAAATTACCAAGTACCTACACAGCCACATAAATATTGGTTTTATGGTAATACAATTCGAGAGTAACCATAGCGGACAATAAAGTGTTGAAAGTTTTAGGGATATAATAAAACACTTGGGTCGCAGTTTCGTTAAAATTGGGTCAGAAATATCTGAGGTTAGCTGTCAGCAGCAAAACGTCTTTATAAGTTTGTGAGTCGGAAGGTTTTAGTTTAGTACCTGAGTTGGCACGTGGAAGGGGTAGGGCGGGGGGGGGGAGTGTAATAGCACTGTGTTAACATATCATTACAGTGCCGTTGTTTATTTTGTTTCTTCTAGTGTACAGTGCAAGTTTAGGGTGTATTTCCACGAATTGAATAAATTGAAATTGTGAGAAACAAAGCTCCTTGTGACCTCACACAGCAACAATGCTGGCCTGCCGACTAAACAGAGGCAAAGATGGATCAAGAGTAAGAGAGAATATAGGAATTTTATACTCATAAAGATTGTGTGGCGGTTTCAACAATAGTATTTGTGTAAAAAATGCAACAAATGGGCGAAGCTTTACACAGAAAGCGTTACAATAAACAAATAAAACCGCGATTTTGCATCCCAGTCGTCAGCACTCTGTCAAGGCCTCAAGGCTTTCTTGTACGGATATATTCTGAGGTTAAAGCCATATAAACTCACAATAATATTGATGTTAGTCTCTATTTCAAGTGTGTGGGTTATTGTTGGTTTCCATTTGTGATTACTTTCCAGGCAAATATTTTTTCATACTGCCTTTTTGCTACAGTTTAGCCTGAATCTTAAACTCACAACTAGATCAGTTACGTTTTAGAAAAATAATTCAAATAAGAAATCAAACATACAACGTTAAACCTGCTACAAAATTCCATCCATCTACCCTCCTGCCCTTTTTCTAGTCCATCTAGTTAGTTTGTAGCCACGTCAGTAGTTATTCCCTCGAGTCATATCCTTTTACAAGATTCATCTATCCCTCTAATACCCAGACATATGTATAAGAAATTGATGGAGATTACACGTAAAATATTTACAAAGTTATATTTAATTACGTTGCTAAGTGCTAATGAAACAGTTATCTATCATAGTATGAGAGTATAATTAGCCATTTTTTAGCTAGCAACTAGAAGGTTCTATTTAAAGAGGTACCTACTTATCAATTCTTAGAAATAGTCTACCTTATATCAATGTTTGTAGCTAATGTGATTTGAAAGCTGAACATACAGTGTTAAAAACAATAAACATAATGATAAATGAATGTTCCGATAAAAGTACTCTTAGACACAAAAACATTCCACGTAATTTTGTATTGATTCTATATTTCTTTCTGTTTTTTATCCTAAAATAGTATAGGTTTGAACAAGAAAGATATCTAGCCTTGCTCTCTTGGGCATAGAGTCCCGTAAAGTCAGCGCATACATACATAGTGACGAGACGTGTGACAGACAGACGCGTCAGGCTGCCATCAACACCGATGCAATGGTTTTTGGAAAGCTGTTTACTCTGTAACTATTGTGGATTTTGTTAAGAGCGCGTTCAAACAAGCCGATTTTTCACTCGGTTTTTCCGCGAGGTAGCGCTCATTTCGTACGAGCTACCGGGAGCCTAACCAACTGACAGCTATTACCAATGACGCCTGAATTTGCCGCGCGTAGGCCAAACCAAAACGCACAAAAAAAATCCAGATGTGTGAAAACGCTCTTACGTGTGGCTGATGAAAGAATCTTTATTTATATTTCAAAGCTCAGCCGCTCAGACAAGACTAGTCCTACTAAAGAAATATTTCACATATCGCGAAAGGTTACTGTTGACCGAGTGTGCGAAGTTCCTTAGGGAAGTGGTTGAAACCGCGGGAACCGGGGATCGGCTAGTTTATCAATAAAAAGCTAAATTTGCTTATATGTCAAAAGAATTTTCAAGGTGTTTATTATCGATAAGTAATTTCAATAAGATTTTCTATATAACTTATCAATTAAATCGCTGAAAAGTCAAAAAGTCACCGCCGTAAAAATCGTTAACAAAACTAATTCAATTCATTAAACATTCTGTTTTATTGAAATTACAGAAAACTCAACCAAGTCCACAGTGAGAGAACATTTTTGTTGTTCACAGGATTACTTCTCTTTGTCTGCTTACTTTTTGATTATTGTTGTTCAAACAAATTTTAATTATTAAGTATTTATTATTGTTCTCAGTTATAAAGAAAAGCTTGTTTTTCCTTACCTCAGGGATCGTAAACGGGAGTAGGAAACTTTTATGATAAAAAACAGCCTTAGAAAGATAGTGAATTAATTTGATGGGTACTTCATATCTGTGACGTCAGGACCACGGGATAGCATTGGGCCGTATGCCGTATCATCACATCTGTAACTTGCCCTTGAATCTGTCAAATTTCTTTAATAGATTTTCTACTGCACCGCTGTAGCATATGGTTTAAAGTTGATAGGCAAAATTTGACCGTTTCGGGTAGCTTGATGTGCTGCCTTCTGTACAAAGCTACGTGTTCATACCCAACTTAGCTTTGCGTGCCCACTAAATCTGTGATTTATGTATTATTCCATAACACAAAAATGCAATACATAAGGTATAAATCCCCTCAAATGAATCACTCACAAAAATATAATGCGGAAATCTTTTTTGTGTACCGTACCTCTTGCGAATATTCACTCCATTTCGAGACTTGTCAATTTTTTAAACTCAGTGACAGCTGTCAACTGCGGCAACGAACATAATTCACGGCACATGTATGTTTAAAAAAATATCGACAAACAAGGGAAGCATGATTTATAATGTTGCCTTCGTACCCATAATTAAACCTTTTAGAATGACATTAACTATAGCCTTTACCAACTTTATGTATGGGTAGGCTGACATAAGTTTTGAATCGAGAACTCTCAGGAATATCGATTCTAGGAACAGACGCCAGCACATCAAGCTACTACAATCTGTAAAATTTTCTTAATAAATGTTTAACTTTATGGCTGAATTTTAAATAAAGTTTAAATACTTATAAAATATCTACCTTATACAATATTAAGGGCCAGTTCCACAGGTTGCTGATAAGTTCCAGATAGTTTATCTAGCATAATTCTATTCCATTTTTTAATTTGTCTGCTAGATAGCTATCCGTAACCTGAGAAACTGGCCCTAAAGGCATATAAAACCTGTTCTAAGACTTGAATTAAGCAGTAACAATATCAGCTCATGAAAATTACCAGCCGAAAAACGTACGGCAAATAAATCGTGAGCCCCTGATTACTGGAAGCCCATCAAACAGCCATCTTTCAATAATGAAATTTTATTTAAGTACATCTAAACACGAGTCATTCGCTACCGACCCGCTCCGAGGATCAATTGAATCGGGCACAAAAGAAAAACACAATTGTGTACTGAAAAATCACGAAGGGATCCGCGGGCCAGAATAATAGCGTTAAATAAATAATTTGAGAGCGTCTCAACTTAATTTCGCAGGCCTGTTGTATATTATATGGGAGGTCGGCCCCGACAACAGCGGGGGCGGACCAAAATGGAAAAAACTGCTATGAAATTAATAATAATAATATGCTTTGTTTGTTATTAATAACATAAAATAATGCTATATTCAATAAACAAACTGAACAACTAAATACCTTTGAACAGTAACTTTTTTCGAGCAACTATGTTTAAATCCCTCTCTAAATTATTACACAGACTTATGAAATTACGATACAAAAACCTGGTAAAATTTGAGACATCTTCAAAATTGAATCAAAATGCTTCGTGGTTTTAACCTTCACAGGCGGTGGTGATCAGACCACAGTCTTCATTCAAGTATACCAACATTTTTTACGAATGTTTTCCTCTAGTGCGGTCCACTACCTACATTGTGCAGAATTTCAAAATCTTTAATAACAATATCAGAAGCACTTCGCACATTCGATTTCCTGAAAGTACTGAAGCTTCTTCGCTATACCCTGAGTTATCCTAAAACCCATCGCTATAACACATATACTCAGATTACGCGTTTATTGAGAACACAGCAGCTTCCCACTTGGTTATATTTGAAAGGATATAGTCTCAAAATTCTTGTACTGCACGAACGTTTAGTAGGGGCGATGAAAATCAATGATTGTTACGAACTCTTTTTTTGTGGCCACTGATTGAAAGAAAGGAAACTTGAAAGCCCATATTAAGAAGAAAAAATATTTTCAATTCTATCGGTTGCTAACGTTACATCGCTGTCTTTGTTCGAGTACCAGCATTTTTTCCAACTTATGACCCGCAGTGTATATGAAATTAGAAAGGATTTTTGGGGTACACATTTTATCGATTACTTGTTTTGGTAGCGGCGCATGGTAATATATGAAAGGTTTGAGTTATGGGAACAGCAGACTTGATGGCTACTGAGCAAAGCAACAATGATGTAACGAGATTAAAATTCCACACAAGATGGATCGAATTTGATAAGATCCTTTGCAAACAGCGTTTCTCTTTCACCGTGTATATTAAGTATTGGCTTATACAGATTCGGCGCCATCACGCGTCTCTAAGGAATATTATGATAACCGTAATGTCTAAAATAAGCTTTGAGCTCTTATGTGTCTGGCGAATTGCTTTTACTTTCCATTTAGATTTCTTGAGGCATCCTGAATAAAGAGATATAAACGCAGTTCTATTTTATCACACACAAACCTTCTGTTGATTAAAAATAACTACGTATAGAATTTAAATTCAATCATAACATCTACGTTGGTATAATATTTTTGTGACATTTACGATAGACGAGAAATAGAGAGATTTCAGTAAATAGTAATAGGATTTTCTTAATCCAAAATATAACTTTAAAATTATTTGCTTGCTCTGGTCTGCCTGTAATCTAGAATAACATGGTTCAAAAAATAAAATAGTTAAGCGTTATCCCGCGGAGCGCCAGACGCCTTGCATTGGACTTAAAAAATATTTTTTGGTACGATAAGGAAAGACTTAATTTTCATTCGTAATCCAGTAAATAGAAACAATTAGCTCTTAATTTTAACGCAATTGTCTTGTTTTGGTGTAACTCATAGTTTATTTTGGATATTGGTTTCGTTTAATGATACAACTCATTAATTATCATCATCTGCCTAGCTATTTCCTTCGATGGAGTCGTATATCTAACAGGCTGTCGCTGAGTGACATGGAGTGTTTATATACCGACCTAGTTTTATCCAACAGGGATTGTCTGGAGCTAGTTCCTAGATCTTGTAGACCTAGTTTTAGCCGAAAACAATCGGCTCGTACTAGGTTTAACCAAGAGTAAGTGGCTACACCTAGTCACACCTAGTTCTAACCGGCTAAAAAACGGCGTAACATATACAAGAAAACAATTAGTTTTGCTTACGGACGGTAACTTTTGACGTTTATTCCATGAGGCTTGTGTCAAAAAACGATGTTTCACCCTGAGATGATACCACGATAAGATGACTATCAAACAACTTTGATAACTCACCTCACAATTCATTTTTTTTAATAAGTACCAAATATTAAAAGCAGATTACTGATATTATCTACTTAATGCGAATTCCCGAGATAAAATAAATTTCGGATAAATAATTTGGGATGCAATAACAAAGTTAAACTAAAACAATTGGAAATGAATACCATTTAATACACGAACAAATGACCTATGAATCTCACTCATATGAATGACAAACGAAGCCGTGTAACGATGATTTCTCATTAATTTTACTTTTGAAAACAAAAGGTTTTTCGAGGATCATTTCTGTCGTAATCAGTTTATCGGGATTATTTTATTGTAACGTTACACAATTGTATATATCATAGTCATTATACCTGATAAGAGAATCAATATAGGTATAATTGTTTTGATTTCCTAAAATGAACTTAAGACATAACATATCGTTCGGCAAACATCCTTGCGCTACAGACAACTTGTCGTATCTACAAAATTGCTGATAGTATACCTTCCACTAGACCTACATTTATTTTCTTTTTTGACCAGCTTATCAATTGCAATATTTGATTACATACATTTTTACTCCAAAACAAAACATTTTAGAGACTACGCAAAAATCATTTGCTTTGCACGTGTAAAATTCATAACTCCATATATCCGCAGATAACTTAAATATGATAAAAAAACGTACAGCAGACACGAAAACAAATTAGGGTTCACTCCATCACTTGTTACTTAACATGGTTAGCTGGAACATAATATATCAGCCCCGTAGCCCCCTAAAGGCTCTTCGGGGAGTGCGTGGCTAAGGGGGGCGGGGGCGGCCTAATAAGGACGTGTTCTTTTAAGCATTCAGTTCTATTCGTTTTACGGAAGATGGTGTATTATTTTTGTAGGATATTGTAAAAACCTATTATGTACAGACACCAGCATGTCAAGCTACCTGAAACTGTCAAATTTTCCCAGTCAACTTTGAACCATATGCTTTAGTGATAAAGTTGAAAATCTATTAAGGAAATTTTCAGATTGTAGTCTTAGTAGTCTTATCGTGCTTCTTTTTGCGACTCTAAGCAATACTATAACACTATTCAACAATATCAGGTTTCGTACAAAGCTGGTTGTTTTTTGTTTTCTTGTTTACATGATCTACTCGTCAGTTTTAACTGTTGTGCCTATTTATAAAATATTTTGATTTATTTATTACATTATACAGTTGCAGTAAAAACCATACAACTACCCCAAAATGGCACTTACCTGGAACTGACGCCGTTAACCGCAATTGTATAAACCACTGTATCGATTATATCGTTATCACTTATATAATGAAAATATATTGTTGAAATTTATATCATCTGTCATAATTGATTAATCCGTGGACAATGTTTACCTACATGCCTCATAACCCGCAGTTTTTAAATTTTAATATAAACATGTTTTTTGTCGCTAATAAATAAAATAAATTATCGTTTTAAAAAAACTATCGTATATTTTTGTTCAAGTGAAAAATACATATACCTAAGTTCCATCTTTTTTTTGTACTCACCATAATCATAAAGAGTAAGTGAGCCTATTCTTTAGGACCAAGAAATATCGGAGGTCAGGTAAGTAAATAAAAAAAACTTGGGTTAAAACATAATAAATGGGCCGCGCTCAACCTTTGCCCAATTTTCTGAACCATTAAATATAATCTAGCCTCTCAGGGCTATCTCACAAATTGTTCAATAACATAAACTGGTGATAATAATTATCCTGTATAACATACTTTTTGCATTTATATTGTCCTTCATTTCGGGACACGAACAGGCAGATCTTTTGATATTTCGATATGCCAAATAACTATGTACTATATTTATTTATTTTATGATATGATACATCCAAAACGCTTATAAGATTAGACATTTTGGTAGATTCTCGTCATCGTATTTATTAAGTTTATATCTGATATAATTTTATAACTGTTAAACTTAATTATAGAATTAATATATCACAAAAAATCTACATACATAACATTAAATCTGTTAAAAAATATAGACGATAGATTGAAAATCCCTATGGGTATAAAAGTATTTAACTTTATTACAAAACAAAAAATAAACTTCTTCGTATCTTAATCAATCGGGTAACACTGAATGTTTATTATCTTTGTGCAAATATTTTGCATTGCCTCCACTTTGAGACGCTATTAAAATGATTATTTTTCTACACAAAATCTTATATCTATGGCCTCTATATATTTCAGACAGCGCTTGTTAATATACTTATAACAGGTACAAATGGCATGGATTATCAAGCATTTAAAAGTGACAGAATTTCTCACTCTCTTTTCTCACTAACTCCACTTCCTCAGTAATATCATAAAGCAATTACAAAATTTCTTAGTTGTTACTATCGACAAACGAGGGATGCATTTCCTCCCCTATAGAATACCGATCAGCTCCTTGAGGGTAGAACAAAAGATCATGAAAAAGCAATTTACTTGAACCATTGATATGAAACGAGTTTTCATTTCTTAATTGAACCTCTTTATTAAGTTCTGCTATTGCATAGTGTTTTACTTAGAATAAGTTCAAGTGTGCTTTATTGGTGAACTACTGAACTGGTTCTGTTCGGTTTTCCATGTGTAGCAAAGCATTATGATTGGAAATATAATTAATTGCAAATAAAACTTAAAATTTTAACGCCGTTATGTTTCACTGAACTGCGCTCAAAACTGCCAAAGGTTTTTTTTTCAGTGCCATGAAAAATCGGAGAACAACTGCTTAAAAATATATTGACGACATTGAGGCTAAGTAATAGCCACACGAGTTGATCGATCATAAGGTTAAGCAACGTTCGGCGTGTTCGTTCCATGGATGGGTGATAACTTATTTTAAAACGAGATGTTTCGGGAGGCATTTTAAATTTTTGGGTACCGCCTGTCATGTAAGCAATCTTTGGCCGTCTTTACGGTAGTCAGTAAGTCAGAAAGTTTGACAGCCAGGGTTTTACCGGGTTGCCCGGGTAACTGGGTTGAGTTGAGGAGGTCAAATGGGTAGTCGCAACGTGTAAAACACTGGCCCTCAGCTGCATCCGGTTAGACTGGCAGCCGACCCCACCATTGTTGGGAAAAACTTAGGCGGTACAACTAACCCTCTTATTATGAAAATCCAACAAACCAAAACCCTATGAACAGGTAAACTTAAAGTTTGTAAGTCCTAAATAATTAACCGTGAACTAAAAACTTGAAACTGGGTCAGCTAACGAAGTACCAAAACAGAGTTACGTACTTACTAAGATCCTATGTTGACGGATAACAAACGACGTGACGTAGCCTTTCGTTACAAACTGTAACATAAGAATAGAATAAGTTATATTAATTTTTGATTTGAGTATTCAAAGTAGAACAAAGATACAAAAATATAGTATTTGTCAGAGGTAAAAACTAACAAGTAATAAGAAAAAAAACACCATAATCGTGTCTACGCCTTAATAAATAGGAATAACTGCAAATACTATACACGATATAAAGTAACCAGAAATCTGTATTTGCTGCAAGACCAATTAATTTGTTCTGACATAACAAGAGATCCCAAACAATATTACAGTATTATATCATTACATTATACACCCACTTAGCTAACTTAATTTTATGACGCGTCGGACCCTTAGCCGCATATATGAACCAAAATTATTGGGCCGCAATAAAAGAATTGGCCCCCAAGACATATTTCTGCGCGGCGAGAGGTCAGCATTAAAATGAATCGATAAAGTACCAAAGACAGATTCGGATGCTCTTAGGGAGAAATAAGGAATTCAATTTGGGAAAAGGTTTGAAAAATATTCCGAGGTTTTTTATTGTTATTAGATGATGGGTATCAATGTAAAAGTTTCGTAAAATGAAGGTCATGTCAAAACATGCGCCCTTTGCATTGTTTTAGGATATGCTGTGTACCTGTTTAATTTGTCCACAAAAAATCATTTTAGAGATCGGGGTTTATTCGTTTGGCACACGATTTATACCTAATATTTGTGAGGGTCTATCTCGCAAAACATCCGATAGTCTATTCACTGCCCCACCATAAAGGAACAGCAAATTAATTTACACAGAAAAGTTTTCACGAAAAAATGCTTTGAATAGCGTGCAGCGCTAGATCAATTCGTTTCGGTGTTTCCCGCCATTTTGCAATGGCCGCAGGTGGCCATGGATGGTGCAAATTCGAGACCATATTCCATACAGCCGACGAATATCGGTTAACTGAATATTAGCCATATTACATGCGCTCGCGAGTGTACGCGGACTAAAATGATGGATGTATTTTTAACGAAGACTATTAATATTTTTACGCAGTTCCAATTTTTGTGAAAAAAATATGGATAGGTTATAAAGGTTCGATTTAAGCCAGGTACACGCTAGCATAATATGTATGTTCTTTCCTGGGTTTCAATACATATACAAACCCAATTGCGTGCATGTTCAGCCAATCATCGTGAAAGCATAGCAGCCTTTGGTATAAGATAAGTAAGAACTTTCAATAAGGATATCATAAATATCTCTTACTCTTCCAGTGAAATTGTTTTCATTTAGTTTTTCGCGAAACAAGTTCTCGTTACCCTCTCGGTGTAAGTGTTTACCTATAAGTGAGTAAGTTTATGGCCTCCTGAAGCTGTCTTGTGTTTCCACGACCAACTTTAATATTACGAACGTCCGTCAAAAGTAGACGCACCGTCAGCCGGATCCATTTCAAAGCGACGACTATCTATGTTACATTTGCGGTTCATCATGCATTACCTATTTCGTTCTCAAGTCACCCGTGGCCTTGTGAAGAAAAGGAGCAATGGGTTGCAATTTTGTGAGAATTATCGAATTTGGTTTTATAGTAAGGGTGCAGACCCTAGCAAACTTTTAATCATTGTTGAAATATCTGTTCCCGAATTCGTTTGCAGTACTTCACTGGCCGTTTCAGTTTGTTGTAAAAGTTTAAAGACATTTGAATTTGTAACAGTAGTTGTTTTACGACTTGTAATGCTTATTATTGAATTATAGTTAAAGCTTAAGCTTCTATGTTTATTTTTAAAATAAAACAAGACAAGAATTCAGATTAGGTTTTAGAAAAGGATACTCTAACGGCTTCCATTCCCAAATTTGTGTTGCAACAAATTATGTTCCTTGGGGTTAGCGTTATTTCCATAGCAGTCTTAATCGTTTTGACCATAAATTCGTAACAAATGAATGAGTCCCTTTATGTCATATTTGTTTGAAATAGGTTCTGATCAAATCTCTAAACAGTCGTGATCGCTTCACTTAGGAGAAAATACAATCTAGAAAGTTTAGCGAAAGATTATTTTAGACAATCTAACTAAAAGAAAGTGTCATCCTATCCATAAATTCTTTCAGGTAACATTACAAAGGGTCTATAATAATAAATGTTCTATCCATACAAAGACCCTATGTAAACATATGGGTATTTATAAAACGGTCTAAAAATAGACTCACGAATTTATATAAAAATGTTTCGGAAAATTACTAATTTGCCACATTGTTGGTTTGTTACCCTTTTGGCTAAAAATAAATATCTAATTCTCGTATCGGAGGCGTACGGTTTGTGTAGTTGAAGACGAGATGTCATGCCAGTTATTTTAATTGCCCATGAAATTAGCATATCTACACATTTAATTTTATATGTACAGATCAAGCACATCGAGCTATTACAGCCTGTCAAATTTCCTTAGTTTTATTTTCAACTTTATTGCTGAAGCATATGGTTAAAAGAAGATTGGGAACATTTGACATTTTCGGGCAGCTTGATATGCTGGCTTCTGTACTAAATTGCTTAAACTATACCTTAAATTCGTACCTAAGATAGGTAAGATTGACTTTCATTGCCACTACATCGAACGTTTGCACAAATGTGTTTCTAATTGAAATAAACAATTGAATGCCAAGAAAACCCGTTCCCTAGCTAGTTAAGCAATAAAACGGTATTTATAAGTTATATTCCCAAACTCTTAAGTCTAACTCACTTTACATGAAATACTGCCTACTGACGTTGTTATAATAAAATAAAAAGTACGCGGGCGGTCTGGGGAGAGCGCGCAGCACCCGGTCGTTCCGTACTGCGTAATGGCGACAGGCGTCAAGGTCTCTTGTATTATGATAATGACAGGCATGTGCTGTTATTGCTGTATACGAAGACAGACGAGCTATTTCTCGAAATACCTAACGTATGCCGGTGAAAGTGGGAAAGATTCAACATTTATGTAGATAGATTGTGGGGGAGGTATCGCGCCCTATTTGTCTAGGGAAATTTCCACGCGATAGAAAAACTCGCAGTGAGTATATCTGAGCCAGGTAGAACTGGGGTGCTGTCTTCGCTTGTCAGATTATAAAGTTTTACTTGACTTAAGAAATTTCTTTGCTTGTAAAGGAAAGTAAAATTGCTTATGTTACAGTTTTATATGTTCCGAAGTTCACAAACTATTTCTTTCTTGGTCCAATTTTGATTAAGTAGCAGTAGAACTTATTTCCCGACTGTGGAGACTCGCTCCATTCACAAGTCAATTTTGAACAAGATGATTAACTCTTTCACGGCTGAATCAATTAGTACCCTTAATTCTTTGGATGTGAGTAACGATTTACTATTATTCTATTAGCTTGGTGTATTTCATATTAAATCTCTATAGTTTTAAACCCGTCAGAAGTTTCTGTGTAAGCAATAAATAATCCATTGATGTTTAGTTTATTATTTTGAACAAGCTGTTTCCCACGGTTCCACTTGCATCCTCTAGACTATCTGTGTACCAAATTTCATTTGAATCGGTTCAGCCAGAGTTATTTTTGCATTAGTTTTTTTATCATTTATTTCACATTATTTGCATCTATATCTTTAGTTAAGATGTTATTTACTAACACGTAATAAAAACACGAAAAAAACACGCAATTACACCCAACTCAACCTAACTAAAACCAAATAAAAGTACCTACGTTACATTTATCCGGGATCACTGTTCCAATTAACATGTATCGAGTCCCAGTTTCTATCCCCGGCTGATACAAAGATAACATTCGATGAAAGATCACCACTCCAGCTGATTGCCTGCACTCCTGTAAGTACTTACTGCTTGTAAAGTCGCGATTATTGGCTAAACGTAAATGTCAATTTCGATTAGGTGAGCAAAGCCTGGTATTTATCTTAGTCTTTTTTCCTTTAGCTTTTAGTTCCTGTGGAAGGCTGTAAGTAACATAGGTAGTTGCTTACAAATAGAGGTAGTAGGTTAATAGAAACGAACAACGGGGTCGGCGGCAGTGTGCTTGAGTTCTTAATCTTATACCTGATGCTGAAAAGGCCAATAAGAACTGACCAGTAATCAAAGATTCACAAATCACTTCAATCACACACGAAGTGTATCCTACACACATACATACATATATTAATTCATTTACATAGTCTCCACACGTCGTTACTCCTCCGGCATAATATTCATATTTATATGCACACATCAGAGCCACTCCCGCTCGTCTAGACTACATTTAGACCAGTGTTCGCATCGCCAGTTTACATGCTAATGCGTTAACTTTGACTGAAGTAAATAGTAACTACTACGTACTTTTATATCGCTGGACAAAGAAAGCATGTTTAAATCTACATATTTTGTAAATCTACCCCTGTGATGTCTATGTATTGGCGATCATGAAATATTTAATTTGCCTGCATAAATATATGTATGTCCCAAGTTTTCGCGCAGATAGTGTAAGCAAACTATTCGCTGTGTTCATGGGTAGCGATGCATATGCCAACGAATGGTAACTAAAACTTCCCCTTACTATAGCAAATTGAAGAGGGCAAAATAATTGAATATTCAATACAAGAATGTGTTTGCCCCAATTTGGCCACAGAGCGCTGCCGGTCTGCCAAACCATTAATTTCTTTGATATAGGTACACCTTTTATCCACGACGTCCACACGAAATCTATGTGTTTTCTTTTAGGTTTTTCCAAAGGAAAATATAAACAGAACATATTTATAGCCAATAAAAAGATGCTTATAAAAAAATAAATATTCTGAGTAAGTATTAAAATATTGGCCTCATTTTTTCGAGCTGAAAACCAAAGATGACACAATACGCAAAGCGAAACATTTCTAGAATATTCTAAACAGAATCATCGGATTCCCATTCAAAAACAATAACGATGTTCGAGAGACTTTCCTGAACTTATTACAATATTCCGACAAATATGTTTATTGTGATGTCTAGATCATTGAACTGCGACAAAATGAAAATATTATACTCCATTATTCGTACGTTGACAACCACCTTTTGTCCCGTCTATCACCCCATTGTCTTAAGAAGCCCTACTTTTCCAGGTAGGTGTTACTGGCCCCGGCGGTGTGCCTGGGGTCGTTATTCACCCCAGGTTGAATTAACTGCCCGAAGTTCCCGGAATTCATTGCAGTGACTACGTGTCACTGATTCATGAAGTTCGGAGTTATGATTATATTTTACGTTTTTTCAGCTAGCAGATTATATAAGTAGATAAATTATGTTTAGTGATATAGCAACTTTAAGTAGTTAATTGGTGACTTATCGACACTGTGCTTAATACTTTGTCTTCGGTTATAAGAGCAAGGGCTAAGGTTTAGATTCTTAGGACGAAGTTTATTTTTGTTTACCTGTTTATGAGAGGTCAAAGGACTTAGAAGACACGTTATACTTACCCATTTACAAATCAACAATAAATTAGTGCCAATGATCTCTTACATAAAGGGAAGGATGTTTGTACAGTCTACGTAGTTTGAGAGCGATAATTAGAACAAAGTTACTTTATTAAGTACGTGTTACAAAAAATGAGTATGGAAAACGAGTGCCACTCACAATTAATAAATTAGAAAGAGTTCTTAACAACTTAATAACCTAGGTTGTATATTGAAAAGAAAATACTATAAACAAATAATGTTCCCTCCAAAACACGAAAGACAATTTAAACCCAGTTCTCCCTACAGTACTGTTTGCTTTCAAAACATTTTGATACAGATTCAAAGCAGGTTTCTATTCGTGGCAGATCACAGTTACCGTCAAATTGCAGTTAAATATTCAGGCAGTATGCGGCTTTACTTTGTCAGGAAACATTTTTGGATGTGCCGAGTTTGTTATTCTGAAGTTAGAACAACCGGCTCATTTGCAGACACGGAAACTTTGTTTGTCTGGTTGTTTCATAATGGAGATATTTACAGAATTTGTTGCTTTAATTGTTCTGTTGATAGAAAGGTGAGTTTGTTAACCTTTAGTTCGATGGTTAGTGTCGGTGGGATTGTCGAATATCACGTTTTTGTGTTTTGGATTTCACAGTATTGAAACCAAGACATCTTGACTGATTTGAATGTTTTTTTGAACTCATAATTATTTCTGCATCTAATTCTAAGGAAAAAAATGATAATTATTAAAACGAAAGTACCCACATTTGATATGAAATAAAGTCGTTCCACTTAATTAGGGTGCGGCTGTTGTTTCCCACCCAAACACAGCTAAAGTAGAAAGTAAATATCCTCGCACCCTTCCGACCTTTACAATCTTCGCGAAATAACAAGGAACTACATTTTTCCTTTAGCAAGATAACTTAGTATCTCATCTTGGGCTTCGCACCTTCCTTTTGACCCCTACAACTTACACAAAATAAGCAACTCCATTTTTTGCCCAAACCAACTTGACAGTTCATTTCGGTGGGAGGGAGACAGGAGATTTATGTCAGCTCTACTTTTAAAAGTGTTGATACAAAAGCGGTAATCGCAGATATACGGGGGAATTTTTAACAGGTGAAAATACTTTTTGCTGTTGATCTTTAAAAAGTATAGTAACGTAATTATGGAGGCGTCGTGTTCTACATATTTTATTTTTCAAAAATAAGGTGCATGGTTACCGTATTGGAAACTTCATTATTTTCGTGACGCTTATTAGGTACGCTAAAGATCTCGATTCTGATTATTAAGTTAAATATGGGCAAAATGTTTTTGATTTTAATATACAAATGAAATTATCAGTTTGTTTCGGCATTTTATGGGAACAACTTGGCTTTGTTCGTTACCATACAAATGACATCTCGCAAATCACCCTAAAACTCTCTGTTCAACATAATCCACGACGACAATGAGCCATGGCACATCTATCCTACATAGTGCTACATCTAGTAAGTACACAGCGTCTACGGGCGATTTACTAAAGTACATAGAGCACTAAAAGCGGTAGAGTGGCACTCATCATCGTTTGTACCCGATGACGATAGAGACGTCTCTATCCGGTTCAAGACGAGTATGCAAATTAATTCCGGTACTGACGCGTACAAAAGTGCATTAGTACTAAGTATTTAATCTGAAGTGGGGACAAACATTTTAAAAGCATTGTGTAATGATGAGTGATCAGGTTGTAATGAGCTTCATTTGAGTGGATTTTAGTAGGTGCTAATTTATAACACTTTCTCATAATTCTGTGCACTGAATGAACCTAAGAAAATAATTTTAACTGTCGCCTGCGACCGAGAAGTTACATGAAAATCGTTTGTCATCACACAAGCATGTGATGAGGTGGGGGGAGACATGTCGCGAGAGAGGCTTTGGATATGAATTGGCCTTTTAAGTGCAGATGGAAACCAGAAAATGATAAATGGACATTGTGGTAGGTGTATAGTTTAGAATATAATATTAAATTACTGATTGAAATGTGTAGGTACCTAATAAAGAGGGTTTTAACCTAGAAGAAATCATGTAGTAAATCAAAATTTCCAAAATCGGCTTTGGGAACTGGTGATCATGCAAAGTGCGATTGTATGACAGAGCTGTTGGCCCTGCAATTTGAAGATCAATAATGATAGGTGCGAGTTAGAAAGTCGGACCAGTCGAAGCTTCCAGATCTCAGGTCAGATTTCGAAACCCGAACAGCAGGTATTTATAAAATAGCTGCATGATTATTGCGATAAAATGTATCTCTGAATATATTTCATTAAAAGGACGAAAAAGCGTTCAAATTTTAAAGCCTTAATGACTTCGTTTAATTCCCATTTTGTAATGAAACTCTTCGGAATAATTTTATACATTATGTTAAACATGTATTCTCATATTACTTTCATTGTTAATCAGTCAACATTGTCGACGCGATCGCTTTCACGCTACTGCAAATAATGTAAGAGATACCATTGTAATATTTATTTATGACATCTGCAAGCCTGATTTTATTAATATTGCACTCTACAGTTTTTATTAAATACTACATTATCAACGTTAATGGTTTCAGCGACGATGGCATTGTATCTAAAGTTTAGGACAAAGAGGCTGAATGACAAGAATAACATCACTATGACGTACACACGCCAGCACATCAAGCTACCGAAACTGACAAATCCCAATCAATTTAGAACCGTATACTTCAGCAAACCAGTTGAAAATCTATTAAGGAAATTTTATAGATTGTAGTAGCTTGATGTGCTGGCGTATGTACTTCACCAGTCAAAAATATTTCCAGCATTGCGATATTTCCAATTTACCAATATCAAATAATACATCCTAACATTCCTTATACTTACCAATTCGCCTGAACGCAGGAAAATCAACAACAAATATAGGAATCGCTTATAATTCCTAGCGAGTACTGTGGGGTCAAACCGACCCCACAGTGACCCCGGTAACGAGCGCCACTAGCACACGTTTTACAAACGACTGTTATATTTGCACCACTATCGGACTATACTCGTATATAGGAGAGAATAGTTGTAAAAGAAGTATTTGGTTGTTGATATTGTTAGTGTAGTATCAGACCACAGCTTCACGTTTACCCCGTGATGCTAACGTACGAGAGCGTTCCATTGACAAAGGTCTAAGTAATCGTCTCTGACGGCTATGCTAGTATGCTAGTAATGTAAAAAATCCTGAATTCTGACGATGAAACATTAGTGATAATGATTTTATTAAATCAAATCAATAAGAAGCAGAAACTAAAACGACGACCGATAAAGAGCATCACCGATGTTTACATGTAATTTTGTTGCATTTCATGATCTTCACTCTACATTAAGCAGATTGAAGTAATTATTTTAATAAGGTATAAAAATGACCAGGGAATATGTTTGAATATGTTAAAAATTAAACAAAGCGGCAAGAAACATTTTCTATTAAAGTATTAACTTAAACATAAATCAGAAAATAATTTAAATTATATTTCGTTGATACTCTCACGTCTATGCGCCTTAACATTTACAATAAAACAAGCAACCGTCAGTCGGTGCACAGTACGATAAACGCAGCTCCGCAGCCGTCCGACACGAAACGCCCCTGATCACTTCCATTCCAGCATTGTTTGTTTGGACTTGATTTTGGGAAGACAGCCTCCATGGCTTCCCAAAATCAAGCATTCCACGGCTTGTTTGATACTCCACAGCGCGAACATAAAATTCAGAAATTTTAAAGCAAATTTGAAATCTTCAACAGACCATGAGCAAGACTATTTGACCAACTTATTATTTCTATTAAAATAAAAGATGAAATTTCCAAACAGCAGAACAAGCGGATATAATATTCTTAATTGATAGCAAGCTTGTTGTCCTGGGCACAATTCCAAAATAACTTTTGCTTGGAAATTTTCTTTTTACCCGACCGGGGAATTGAATCCCCCGAGCGGCTCCCTTTTACAATGTTCGCGAACTCGTAAACCTTACACTTGATAGCTTCGAGTTCTATCAGTGCGACTGTATTTATGTCCAATATTTGCATAATTCATCTGCATATTTTATAGTCGTTTAGCCATAAAACTGAGACAAAGGAAATATTATGTTCGTGCTTCCTCCCCGATGACAGTTGTATTAGTTTAATCATAGACTAGTATGCCGATCAAAGCAATCGTTATTTTTTGTGGTTTGATTTTTTTCATAAAATTGCAGTGAAAATATTTTCTTTATTAGCAATCCTATGAAATGGACGTAAAACTGAGCTTCAAGCTTGAATTTTTTATAACCATTCTAGTCTCCGAAATCCCAATGATCCATAAAGTTATTTTAATTAATTTATATTTGGGAGCACCAAGTCAGAAGTTCAAGGTTACCAAAAATAAAAGATTCACATATTTTGCCACCTGCCTAAAATGTTAAAAAACGACAGTTTCGGTTCGGTAATATGTAAATATACTTTAGAGATCTAAAGGGACTAATAATAAATGAAAACCGATTCAATGGCCACACGAAGTTGTAAAAGTCCCCAGGATTCAATAAGGGGACCCTACTCAGGGTCAGAACTAATAGGACCTGTAGTTAACGTCCCCATTCCCCCATATTCTGTGTGCCAAACTTGAAGCGGTTTTCCATCGGCCGGATAGCATATTTCGTTACGTTGTATACCGTTCCGGTCGGCCGGCGGCCCGGAGGTCATTACCCATCGGCTTTTCCGCTTTACTCTTACAGTTGTTGTTTTTGCTGAAAATTTTCGGCCATCATCAAGCCGAAGTTGCCATACTTAGCGATTTCCGACTCTTTACCGTTTTTTATGAAATAGAAGACGACGCAACCCGACGCGTTAGCCGCCGTCGGGGTTTGTTGTCCTATATTTATTCGGATTTAATTCCTTTTCGGAGTCCCGGTTGTGTCCGGAATCTGTTCGTTACTGCTCATAAAGTCTTTAGGAGTTCAATACTCGGCCTTTTTAAGATTTAAGGATGAACATATAAGTTGTTTGATCTCCGCTATTGAATTTCTTGCCCTCGTTCGTGATTACAATACGTATAATCTGTGGGACGATCAACTTGTGGTCATTAAGTGAAACGTTAATGCTGTAATTTTGTCTTTATTACTTTTGATAAATCAAATATTCTTCTGAAGAACCAAATATTGTGTCAAACAAAAATTAAACTTCTTTACGTTATTTAATACTTTTTTATGACTGTTTTTCATTACTTTACAAGCAATATATAAACATTTTCAAAAGTTATTTAACTTGATGCCAATAGTGAGCACCAATATTAGCTTACACACAGTTAATCTGCTTACTTAACTTTATTCAGCAGATTGAGAGCAAAACTTCGCGAAGAAGGAGCTTTAAAACTCAGCGAGCATTAAATCTATCTCCGGCGAGGTGAAAACTTAATAGTCACCTTCTATTCGAAAATGCTTTATTCAAGGTAGGTAATAATATGAATACATGGCGAGCACTTGTGCGCTCGAGCGCCCCGCGAACAAGTGCCGGTCGCGTACATTATAATAATCGATGGCGTCACTTACCAGCTTATGAATATTTTACATCCCTCATAAGACTCATATGTACCCCCGTGCCCCCCCGCCGTCCCCCTCGCCGCGTAATGTCCGCCCGTAAATTGTGTTAGACGGGTAATACGGCGTAGCTAACTCTGTTCTTTGAGTGGAACCGTTTGGTTGCAGTTAATCAAATTACGCGTGCTTATTAAGACTTAATGGGTAACATTATTCTCTCAATCTCTTCGCTGCGCGAGGCTGTGTGGGTAGCGAGGATTTGGAAAACCAGCGTCCTGAATAGGATTGTGATGGAAATTAATTAATTGTTTTGTATGGGGCCCGTAATGGTGCCGAGGAAGAATAGACTATACTAAATGGAAATTATTAATGTTGATACTATATAATTGAAAATTATGTTGAAAGTAATTAAATATTATTCGTACTTGGCTGTTATTATTGAATTAAATTAAAACGAAGAGTATTATTTGTAATTTAATTTTGTTGGTAGGTTAAGTACCTTTGGCTAGCAGAAAATATTACTTAAAGAAATCTTACCGCTACGGCTACGCGCGTCGATAGCGGTAATAAGCTTGTCAAGTTTCTAAGCGAAGCAAAAATACCACGAAATAAAAAAAACCTAAAGTAATCTCGTAACAAGAAAAGGTGAAGATGACATTAATAAATGCTTGTCAATACCTTTCAAATCGACTCAGCACCCGAAGAATTTCTTTAAGGAAATAGTTACAATAAATTATTTGTGAGCACTTTATAAATTTTACATGAGCCTCAATCGGAGGCGCTCCGGAGTTATTACAGAATATTTTTCCACCGTAAACATAAGAAAAATATATTTGTAATACGTTACATCAAAGAGAGTGTATTTTTTATGTCAATAATATTATATTGAAGTTCAAATATAGGTCCGGAATAAGCGGGCAGGGTACTTTATCTGCGGACGGCGGTTCGCGAATACTAAACTGATTCTGAGAAATTCCCACAAGCAACTTTGGATTGTTTGTGGTGTTAACGGACACTCCTTAATAATTTGTCGCGTTGTGAGACCAATTCATCCCGTTTTCTTGTCACTTCCATGTACCGACCGTTGTGATCGAAAGACCTGTGCGACTGTTACTTAACCACGAGCACCTCTAATATTTGGTGTTATGTTCTAATCGACATACAATTAATTCTAATTAAAACAACAGTGCTTAATACGTTACCGTGTTATTTCAATAAGTATAAAGAATGTACCTACTCGAATTTTAAGAAATGCTAGAAAACAAATCCAATCATTCTTATCCGAAAATTGCTTGATTGATAAACAAATAACTCCTGAAACAAAATCTAATCTTATTTTTAGAGCTGAAGTGTTCGTTGTTTGGTTGAGCGCACCAATCGCAGGAACTACTCGACCATATTGAAATGTAAAATTCCCACATAGTTCGCGGGTAAAACCACTGGTACCAACTAGTATTTTATATAATAATTGACCTTGGATTTGAAACAGGCCGACACAAACTATGAAACATTTATTTAAATCAAAGCGAAATTTGGTACAATTAACGGCTAGATCTAAGTTTGGGACTAACTCTGGCGGCACATGCTGTTTGGGAAACTAGCTAAATATTCATTACAGGGGAACTCGTTCTGTATGAGTTATTAAATTAAGTTTGCTTCATTGTTCGAGTTGTGATTGTGTAACTGAGCATCCTCGAGAAGTATGTAAGGAAAAGTCATCATATCTCATTTTCTACCTCCTTAGTAATAAGACATTACTTCAAATGGAAGTTTGATCGCCTATTAAGCTATCAAGTGATAAGTTAAACCATGGGAAGGGATGTATACTACATGCATATCACACTAATTCTCCTGAACGTGTTTATAGTTTCTACAGATGGCGAGTGAAACCGGGATAACCAGCCAGTCAATCATCTGCCTAGCCTTTTCCCAAGCTGTGTTGTGGTCGGGTTCTTTAATAACTAGCCTGTTGATGAAGACTAATTGACCACTAGTGTTATATAATGGTATAATTATTAAATCCAATTAAGAAAAGAGTTAAGATACTGGTATTGGATAATGCTATCATAAAAGAGCACCAGGTACCCAAGAGATATTATAAAGATTAGTTTTAAAACACTAGTTCAAGAATAAAGTTAGAATAACATATAATAACTTGGTATTTTCCGTTCGTGGTTCTGTGGTTCCCCAATTTAGTCCAAAGATAACGACTGTTATTCCGTCCATAATTAGATAATTTCAGCAGTAAAATAAAGTCGTAAGATTTAATATTCACTCACACTCGTGCGAGAACTGTCCAAAATCTTTGAGTAATTCATAATAAAGTAAAGTTTCCATTACTCCTCATGAGACAGAAGTATATAACATATAAAATAAACACATCTGCCTGAGAATACTTGACGTACAACGCGAAGGAAGTTCAGCACTTATAATTTATGTAACGAATGATTTTACACCAGTTATTATGTTTCCGCGCGAGCGCTGCGTCAAGTTTTACACAACTTTGCTTATGTGGACGATTAAAATCACATCGAATTGGGTTAGACAGAAATTGGTTTGTTTGTTTTCAAAAATATGGATCAAACTAATTTTTGCCCGCGGCTTCGCTCGAGTTGAGAAGTAAACCTTTCTATTAATTGATTAAGTATAGTTGACTTTCATCCCCTATTTTCTCTTGGGGATAGAAAAGATCTAAATCCTTTCTTAGCGTATGCCACGTTTCTTAGCGTATACGGCATGACATCTACCCGCATGCCAAATTTCAGTCTGATCTGGCATGTGGTTTGAGCTCGATCAACTTCGAACCATATGCTTCAGCGATAAAGTTGAAAATCTATTAAGAAAATTTGACGGATTGTGGTATCTTGATATGATAGCCTCTGCCTTAAAAAGATTCCACCGTGACACACCGGCAACACGCGTGCTCAGAAAACATAGTCATTACCGACAATAACTCCCATACATCGTCTCAAATATTTCTTTGTTTTGTTCGTCCGTATTACGGTAGTGATGGTACTGGTGAGCTATGAAGCTCGTAAACTGCAGCATTAGTATAAAGACGACGGTAATGCGAGGCGCTTACTGCGCACAACACGCACCCACTGATCACATCTCCTGAGTTTTATTGAGAGCCTCCACAGATCTATTTGATTTGAAAGAGTAGTTATTCAGTACTTTTATTGCGTACCTTGGTATGTTCCTGTTTTTATTGTATCATTTGGTGGACTATAACACACATCGAAACCGCTATAATACACTTTTTCATATCTCGGTTATAATAGGTTAGCGCTGAAAAGCCCTGTAGACTCCGAGTGCCTCCGAGCGCGAGACATAGCGTTTGTGCTCAGCGCTGACCTTTTAGCACAACAGTGACGCATCCACAGATTATATTAATATAGTTTTAGTTAAGTATTGTTTAATTCTTTGCGTCATTTAATGGAAATAACCAGTTTTTCTCATTTCGATAATTATTCAAATTGAAATCTGAATGCGCAACTTTCTAGATCATTCATTTTTGACTGAATGTTTTCATCTGTCGAAATATCTTCTCCCTGTGTGTTGTTCAAGCTGACAGCAAAACGTATAAGTTCGATTACCTAAGTATAAAAATACATATTTATGTCAGATTTGGTTCACATTAAACTTTCCTTATATCAATCAATCAATGAATCAAGACTTTGACAGGACATATATCAGACAAAGTAAGGAAAATTGTACAAAAACAAAATAAATGTGACTTACAATGTATTTCATCATCATTTCTCACGGTACATGCGTACTGTAGTAGAAATTATATCAAAATTACTTAACGCTGTTTGCTAGAAAACCAAGTCTACCTGCCCTGGGCAGAAATCTTACCTATTAAATCTCATATTTATCATCATACTTGCCTAATTTAACAGCCTATCACCATAACCCACTCTTTAGAAATCGTCCAGAACGATAGAAAAAAACAACTGAATCAAATTCACCTTTTCCCTATAGACTATACACGATACAGTAGGTACATTATAAGATCCAGAACACTCAATACTCTCCCTCAAATTTCCATGTCGTTACCATTCCGCATAAAAATATTTCGAGTAACCTGCCTTTGACAAATTATGAGATACATATTCACAATTGGATTGGCAAAGTTGTATGGCGCATAAACATGGCGGCACGCGGCTATTCCCGTCACGTAATCTCTTCGTCCCTAATAAACTGATAAACGGTGCTAGAATTGCAAAATTTTATCGAAAAATACGATTTTTTAAATTAATATTGTTTTATCTAATATTAGCATCGATGACACGCCGCGCGGAATAAAAGAGCTTTGATTTGTGAAAGTGTTTATTTTTGTCATTTTAATATAAAACGGTGGACGTGGTTTGCCCGGGCGTTCCGGAGCGAGTTGATCATTTATTGGTTAGATTTTAAAGGGCATAATAAAGGTATTTTGTGTTTGAAGTGTTTTAGTGATTCTCGAGAGGCGAACAAATTGGGATTCTTTATCAACATAAATGCATAACTATCTAGTAATTACTACTTAGTAATTACATTAAAATGGCGTAAATTATACAATACATAAAACTTATCCTGTAATCCTAGAAAATAAATTGATGCAAAAACATTTTCCAAATTCACAGCTTTTAGTCAAAGTGCCTCCCATATTCACAATAACTTCCACCACTTTTGTTTACAGTGAATTTTATTCCCACAAACGTAAGCCACAAATTCCATCAACCACTACAGTTACGAACACAAACACACGTAGCGCCAAGCCCAGAGCTCACCAATCTATTTATTAATCTAAACATAAGCCAAACACAATCACGATCGGGACTTGCATAGCTATATCCGAACTAAGTTAGAACTACAAGTTGTATGACGAACGTGAGGGCGGTGCAAACGGGAACAAGTTATGACACCCGTAAGTGATCCCAATTAACTTGAACTGGGAACAAGTGGGCACGTGAGGTGATCCTACACTCTACCTGTGTTTACCGATACTAATAATAATACTAAGTTTATTGTTGGAGTAGGTTGTAATGGAGAATTACTTTGGATATAAAACTTTCATAGGATAGGGTACAATTTAGCTGTCTATTGTAGATAGCGAACAGGCGACATGCAACGCTGTCATTGGTCAGTTAGTAAAATTGGACAAGTTTAATTTACACATATTTTTTTATTTGTAGCATATTTCTTTAAACAAGTTTAAACATAATAAAGTTTACACATCACTATACATATAACTCTTTCGAGCCTCCAATTAAGGTAAGACTGCACAGAGCGCACGCACGAGCGATTAAGCGATTAAAATTACAATTTCATGTTTATGTGCTACTAAAACGTTACCTTTGTGTATTTTCTTTAATAAATAAATAAAAGTTTAAGTGAAATCAGTTGTGATTATGCAAGTTAGTCAAGTTACTATTGATATAAAAATCACGCAGAGAGCACGGTGACTTAATTTGTATAACAACGTAAATAAATTAACAAATTATGATCATTTAAGCTGCAGCAAAGTTTAACGCCTTTTAATTTCAGACAAATCTCACGAGTCACGACTGTGAGTTCTTAATTGCAGTAGCGATCCCGCATAGCTAAACATACATGTCACATAAACCATTACTCATACAGAACGACAAACCACTGTTTTCGCATAAACGTCAGATTTATAACCCACGGAATCGGCTTGTAAAATATTGAGGACTATTAAAGTTGCTGTTGTATGTTCGGCATTTTCTCACGACCGAGTAAATTGTGTTCCCTGTTTTGTATGGCTTGTTCGGCGGCGATAACGCGCGGGAAATGACAAGCGACCAATCTGTCACGGCGCGAGTCGCGTGTCGCACGCAGCCTAGTGTAAGCGCACCTTTATTTTTTAGGTATTTGAAAAGGCTTTTAGGAATTTTCAATCGGTTATTAGAATGAAAGGAAATCGTTCTAAAGTTGAATGAAACATTAAAGTATACTACTTTGACCTTGAATGCAGTTTAGCTGATAATTAAATATCTTCATATAGCCTTGGTAAAATGTCTATGAGCCCTATTTTTAAAAGATTTTATATATATAAAAGAAAAAAATATATATCTGATATAAAAGTACCTAACCTGAGCCGACATACTTTACTTAACGGTAACCAATAAAATGAAATAACAACTTGTCCAAATTTTTATTTCATAATTTAAAAAATAAAAAAGTTCTTTACTTAAACATAGTATGCACAAAACCGATTGCTGAAGGTGTCGGTCTGCCACTTAGCGGCACAAACACTAGAGCCCGGTGTATGGGCTGCGCTAGACGGCGCAAACTGCGCTAACTGCGCTAACTGCTGCGCAAACATTTGGGGAACACCTCGGCTTCTTTGCTATTGTTCTGACAGCTACGATGCAAATGTACCTTTGTTCGTGATACGAGAGCCTTGATTTAGGATTTTTTGCATAATCAAAAAGACAAACAGTGTTTTACTTTTTTGTTTTGTAATTTTATCTTATTTTTTTACATTAAAATCTTCCTCTGAATTGTAGAAAATAAACGAATTCTTTAAACACGTTGTTAGAATGATATATATATTTACATAAATATTTAATTACTATACTAATCGAACAAAGCCAAAGTGTTTGTTTGTTAGTGTGAACGCACTAATCGCATCGTGATCACGGAAATAATTGTAATTTTCTTTTTTTTCAATGATAATAAACGTTTTGAAACTTATTTCAGAATTCAGATGACTACTTTTCGACCGTTTTAATTTATAGTCTCCTATATGAGCGCGCCGTGCCAAGCCAATTGTTTTATTCAGTTCTATAGAGAGAAGGAACTTTCACCAAAGTTGAGATATAAATCTTCTTTCATTTTTTTCTAGATGGAAAAGTTGAATGGTCGACTTGAATTATACGTTTATAAGTGGACTGGCGAGAAAGTTCAATCCCAGACTATTTCATAAGACCTTGTGCTGCTGGTACCTCCAAATATTACATGAATTTATGAGAACAATTACTTAAATTGCTAAATGAAAGCAGTAGGAGCGCTAACTACGCTATGCTTATACTATGTAATGTAGACATCTTTATAGTACGGCGCTGAAACAATACGGCAGAGCGCGGTAATGCCCGACGCCTCGTTACGGCCTGGTCACATCGCAGGCGGGGAGCGGGTGAACGAAGCAATAAATGTAACCGCATCTTGTAATGTTTGTGCCTACACGAGTAGGAACACGACTTATATGTAGGGGTAATAACAGAGAATAGTAATCCACTTTGGTGGTAGTTTTAATTATCACACATAGACCTCAAATGCTGGCTTTTTAGTATTCCTAGTTTATTGTCAATTCAATTAACAATCCATATAAATAAGTCGTGGTGGCATAGGTGGTCAAAACACCAGCCTCTCAGGTAAGAGAGTGAATTCGATTTGAGGTCAGGTACCCATGTAACTTTTCTAACTTATAATAAATACTTTCCAAGTTTAGTAAGTCTTTTAAAATAATGCCTAATTTTAACATTGTGCCTGGCCATCAACATACTTTAAAACTAGAGACTTCGTTACTCGCCAACAAATGTGAAAAATCATTTGTATTAGTCGGCACGTGTCCACTGCTAGTATGTATTCACGTGCAAAGGTTGCAATCTGGCGCACATTTTAGAAATGATCTCACGCAATTTGTGCTGTTTACAAGAGCGGGTAGACCAGAAGAAACATTTTTGTGCGTGACATTACCGCACACTGGTTGAATTAGTCTTATACCTACACGCTATTGGCATACTAAATAAATTCATCATAATAATTGCAATGATAATATACATACAAGTTGTTACTCGTACACGGTTGCTTAAGAAGCAGTACTCCCACAACAAACAGCATAACAGGATGGCTCAGCCAGGTCGTCGCAGCTGATTACAGCTCGCCACTATGCGGGCGGGGAGCGACAGTCCACTCCTCTTTGAATTAAACATTTAATACTTTTGAACTAGAGAAAACGACTAGAAAAATGTGGAACTCCTTTGTTTTAAAATCTTTTGCGCTTTTTAGAATGATCATGTTGGTTCTTATTCTGTGAGCTTTGTTCCTTGTTTGTGAGATTTCATTATTATTGTGAATGAAGTTTTAAACAACGGTTCACTAATAAAGTTTTAATTGTAAGATGGGAGACAAGTTCAATTATAAGCCATAAGTTTCTAATATTATATTGTAATTGTTCCGTGGTAATAACCGAATATTATGTTCTATTTATTTATCAGAAACCATATTATTATTATTTTGAAGATTTTAGGATCTTCACATTTGATATACCTAATTAAAATATTTTATAATTAGTTCCGCTTACCGCCTACACTTTGACTGAGGGTCTACGCTAAAAATAATTAAGTTGAATGAGATTGCAATACATAAAACAATAATTATATTTCATCTGGGATAATAATGGGCACTTAATTAATTCTTGAAGATTCCATTACTGTAGAGTGCTCGCTAAAAATGTTAGGGGTAGGCAGGTACGAGTATACAGTGTTCGGTTCTTATAGTACGTATAATTGCTATGAAACGAAGTAGTATGTTTTTTTTTAATTTACAGCCCCTTCAGACTGGCTCATTTTTATCGCGCGTAGCAAAATGCAGGTTATAAGCGTGACATATTGCGAGCGGAAAAAATCTATCGCGCAGTTTCAGCTGTCATCGTTTGAAGCAGTAGTTGTCAATTATTTACTGTCGCCAGTATATACGCGTGACAACGCCTGTACGAACCGAGCGATGTCACTCGGACAATCTGCTAGTGTGAAAGTGCTGTTAGGATACACTACAGGCAGCGAGCAAATGTGCCTATGTATGCCACACTTCGTAAAGTTTGAAAACCATGTTCGATGTGGAAGCATTAGGTGCGTTTTAATAGTCACTAGCTGATAAAAAATGTAGGCAGATATGACAATGACAACACCCATCAACATTTTTATATTGTATTTAAATAAAGAAAAAATATTTAAACTATTTTAATTTTCAATAGGTACCGACGCGAGCGCATCAACCAACTATAATCTGTCAAATTTCTTTAATAGATTTTCAGTTATCACAATACCGGTAGGTTAATATTCGATTGGTAAATTTTGACAGATTCCTGTATGTTGACCTGCTGCGTCTGTACATAGATGTCACTATTAGGTTTAGTTCATGAGGATCATGTCTATATCGTCCTTCAGAGCTCTAGTGAAATTGCAAACAATTTATCATATAATAAGAAGCGCCAGTAAAAGCAAGGCTGGAGAATATTGTCGTAACAGTCGTAAGTACTGCATTATTTGTATGACCATAAAACATGGCAGATAGAGTTTACATCATAATAAACGTGGTTTGTGCTGCAAACAGGTCCCCGAGGTGCAGTGCACACTGTGAGACATTCCTGTGTTATATATGTTAAACATACGAGGTGCATACACTTGTGTATCTATACTAATTTTATATAACTCGAGATATTTTTGTCTGTATGTATGTATATTTGAATGTTTGCTTGAGAACGCTTGAAATTTCAAAAACAAATGATGTGAAAAAAATATTTCAATGTTGGATACCGCACCGATCGAGGAAGGCTACTTTTTATTCAGATGCATGAAGTTATTCCCACGGGACGCAGGTGAAACCGCGGCTAGAAGCTAGTATATATGTATAATAATTATATTGGAGTTTAAATTGCTCAAGTTTGGCTACGAAGAAATTTCTGGTACTTTATATCGCATAGTTTAAGTTCTGCTTACCTATTTCTTATTACAATAAAAATCAAAGTTGTTTTATTTTTTCATATGGGCTAGTTCAATATTACAATTTCAGTAATTTGATTTTTCTATCACTATCACTTAATAAATCCTTGTGAAAATAAATATGCCATGATAAATAAACACTAAACCAATTAACCTAACAACTAAATATGTTAGTGAAATGTAAAATTGCGATATATTAAACCCATTAATGGGTACAAAAGGAAGCGCCAATTCCGGCGGCAAATGAGTTCCCGAACTCAACGAGGGTCACGCTACAAATTAAATCCAAATCCGGATCAAACCCAATCTGATACGTGACTATATTTGTGACTCAATCTTATAATATATAGTTATTACTATTACTGCAATAACCTAATCTTATCTTCTTACAGCACTCGATAAACAGACGATAAAAGTAACCTTTAGAATAAGGCATGCTGGTTGCTAAACTGCCAAAAATGGCTAGGTTTGATTCCTAGATCAAGTACATTGTTATCCAGTATGTTTTACGTACAGGTTTATCAGCAACCTGAAAGTATCGTAGTCAATAGAAAACTGCTTATAAGCACCAGCACCATGCTCGAGGTCCGAAGTCCTAGGACGGGCCAAAAACGCTTTGTAGGTTTTAGAAAAAAACTTTCATACGGCAGCCCGGTCCGAAAAATATAGGCACTCTATTTAGTGACCCTCTGACTAATAATTAATTTAATAATGGTATTAGATTATTAATGTTATTAAACGCTATTAGATCTTTTAATTCGAGATTTATACACCCATTAAATATTTCCTTTATATAAAAAGTATATACGTACTGTGCCTTAAAATAGCTTTACCTGTCTCCTAAGACAGACAGACCGACACCCAGAGCGTGAACAAAGTAGATGATTCTGCAGGAATATAATTGTCCCATTAAACATAATTACGATGTCATTATCAAGTTTCGGGCTCTTATAATTAACTTTAATTATAGATAAGCGCCGTCCTCTTCAAACACTCAAGTCGTTTACCTTAATCGACTTATAAAACAAAAATTTTAACGTCATATATACTTCAGCGGTTTTTCATGGCTAGGAATCACGTAAAAATAGTAATCTTTTAAATATATGACAAAATATACACTAAAATCAACAACTAAAGTCTGAAAATCATTAAAGTAAGATTACGTATAAAAAAAACATTATTCATAAAAGTATGTTATTGATTTCACTCGTGACATAATGCTGAGCATGATGTCTAAAGAAACTACGAGTTTAACCAAGATAATGTTACCATGCTATGCCTACATGTATCCGATATCATCACCATTCTCAACAACAAAGGAAACACTCACAAGGAACAAGCCTCTTCAATAACCAAGTACAACTGAGGCTAATAAAGCATACGGTACGTAAGCTATTAACGAACCGAATCGCAATAAACCCAGCTAACAGCAAAAAGGGCGCAATAATCGTCTATAAACAATATTAACGGTTACATACGTAAGGGCGAAGTATGAAATTTAAATGTAAAATACGTCATACAGCGTTGCGCTAACTCACTTTTGAGGCTATAAAACCAGCCAGTGAATGGTTACAGTCTATAGGCGCTACTGGTACCCAAAAAACTATGTAGAACCCGTGTTATGGGCATGTGATGCTGAAGAATGCGGATCATGTTTTGGACATGAATGTGGATGGATATGGAGGAAGAGGACGACCAAAGAAGCGATGGTGGACTGTGTGAAAGAAGATATGGCAAGACTTTTTTTTTCTGATGACGACATATGGAAGAGGATGGAAGAAGAGAACATACTGCGCCGAACCCAAATCAAATTAGGATAAGTGTAGGAGGATGGTGATAAATAAGTTTATCTCTTTCGATTATTGCCGAAACATAATTTTAACTGTATTATATTTATTTTTATGAGATTTTTGTATACAGGTAGTAGAATTATTCTTTCTCCGTTACAAATTCATCTAAACCGGTTCAGCCCCTCTGTCATGGTGTTAATGCATTTATGATATTAAATTAGGATCAGATTTACTTGAGGTCAGAATTTACAAGAGCATGTTTTTAATTTCGCTGAGAGGTGAGATAAAACTCGGAACTCTTCATGTAACCTGAAACATTTTTATAGCAAATCTGATCTTAGTCATTTCAACAGATAAGGGTCAGTGTACATGATAACATCCAAACTGTTTGGTTTTAACATAATTTCCTTTCTAATCACCTCCCAGAAGCACATTCCTTGCTCTGCTGCAAACACATCGTCTAGATCTCGTTATGTGCATGTCCAATACCGTCGGCGTCCACAGCCTCACTAATCCTCAGCATTCCAGCAAGGTTTAGATGTTGTCTAATTGAATCTAACGGGACCACCTTAAGAGGATTCTGCTGTCAGAGCCATTAACACAATCCTCAGCCGCCTGTTATAGGCAGCGACTGCTTGCCGCACCTAGCTTCTACGAATGTTCTGGAAGTTGTCATTCTAAAGGAATCAGTCATAATGAAATGTTATTAGAAGGCTTCAACTTTTTTAAACCATAATTATTACACATTCTTCTTGAACATCATAGCACGAGAGAGTATAAAAACGTAAAATATTCTTTGAAAAAACATCTTACTTCACCAAAGAAGTGGTGTTATGTATGAATTTGCCTTGCAGTCATTAGGGACACTGCTGAAATCGGTTTCCCAGATTCCTCCTAAGGAATCCCAAATAAAACTCAAATATATTTTGCTAAAGACCTGTAAAATAGACCCCTGGCGTCACACTCGACAGTCGCACTTGTAAGAACTAGCAAACTAGTTATTTTTCATCTTGACAAATAATGTAATTTATGAATAAACTGCTCGTGAAGGAATAACTTAGTGAAAGGACGAACAAGCCGATTCAATATCATAATGTTATTGTTGGTTCGCCACTCTTGCCATATTTCATGGGATTTCGCCAAGCGTGATACAATATCCGATTCACGAGTGATATATCGTTCTAATCTTAACATTATCTTTTTAGTTACATTGTTACTTTGACAAAGGTGGGATTTTTTGGGAAAGTTTTCTGGCGATCACCTATTTTCAACCATCTGGTTTTATAGTTAGTAGCAAGAGACTACAATACTATGAATGACAAAGATTTATTTATGCTGTTCACATTGTTAACAGTACTGAATCCCAAGTATCTAAACAACCAGAATTACTAATGAAATAGCCACGTTCAAATTGAGAAGCAACTTTTTTCTGAAAACACTTCCACTTTTACAAAAAAAATCAATCGTACTATTTTGGTCAATAAGTAAATTAGCACGTTACCAGCTGGTTTTATAGCCGTACTGTGTACTCAGTAAAATATAGCACCTGCAGTAGTATTGGCGCTGTGAATATTGATGCAGCTCGGCGCCTCGCCGGCAGTCGCCACTGTGCGCCCATGACAATATATTGTTGCCTTAAGATATCCGACTGTCTGAAGAGATATGGCCATCACAGGTCGGAGGGTAAGTGTGATTTCTAGCTCTGAGGGTTACTCGCTCTATCTTACAAATTTAGCTATGCATTTTGCAGCATCAGTTGTCAGCGAAGTTCAACATGTTTTCATATTGCGTAAAGTACAATAGTTACCTACCTAAAAAAATATTTTATCTTGTAAGGCATTTCTTTAGCTCAAAATTTCAAAATAAAATTACGGTATTTGGCAATAGGAAAAAATACAAAAAAAAAATGCGGAAAATTGCCGCAAGCTTTTAAAAGCAGTCTAATTATCTCGTAAAGGTAGAAAATGAGAGGTGGTTTGTTCAGCATTCTGTAAAAAAATACCTTTCAGATCAACAAAATCCAAAATTTCAATCATATTTCGGAAAGGCTATTCCAAATTAATATGCACTCAGCCATCACAATCATCAGATACTGTTGTTTTGGTCCAAAATTAACCTACTTCTTGCGTGCTTCCAGCCTCTGGAAGCACACAAAACTTTTGGAAAAACTTGATGAAATTATTCGGAATACATTAACATCAATATTAAATGTGGCTATGGACGACCGGGCCTGGATTCAGGCTACTCTCCCCGTTCGTTTGGGAGGGCTCGGTGTTCGCAAAATTTCAAGTATAAGTTTACCGGCCTTTATATCCTCCGTCCACGGTACTGAAATATTGACCAGGAAAATTTTACCAATCACACTGGCCAATTTTGAGGTTCCGTGTTTGACTGATGCTATAGAGGCCTGGAAAATCGCCTGCCCGAATACCGATATCCCCGCTAACCCATCCTTCCAGAGACAGTGGGATGAGCCGCTCTGCAGAGTAATTCGGAAAGAATTAGTTGAAACATCCAATACTCCTGCTGAGCGAGCGCGCCTGCTGGCTGTGGGGGAATGGGAGTCGGGTCTTTGGCTTCACGCACTTCCGTCGTCAAACATCGGCACCATGTTTGATGACACCACTTTCAGACTCGCCGTGTGCCTGCGTCTGGGTGCCCCATGTTGCTCCCCTCATCGCTGCCCCTGTGGTGAAGCTGTCAGCGGCCTCGGGCACCACGGCCTGTCGTGCAGCCGAAGTGCGGGCCGCATAGCTCGTCATTCGAACATCAATGACATCATCCGTCGTGCTCTTGTCGCCGTAGGCGTACCAGCTGTATTAGAACCAAATGGCTTGGTACGCGACGATGGTAAGAGACCAGACGGTATGTCATTATTTCCTTGGAAGATGGGTAGGTCTTTAGTGTGGGACGCAACCTGCGTCGACACTCTGGCGCCTTCCCACCTTGCTAGGACGGCGTGTTGTGCTGGCTCTGCCGCTTCGGAAGCCGAAAACCTCAAACGGCGCAAATATAGTACCCTAATAGGCAACTATACCTTTGAGCCGTTTGGGGTTGAAACTCTGGGGCCGTGGGGTCCGAGTGCACACCTCCTTTTTAAGGATATTTCCAAGAGACTCGCTGACACTTCCCGCGACCCAAGGGCTGGCTTTTATTTCGGCCAACGATTAAGCATTGCCATACAACGTGGCAATGCTGCCAGCCTTTTGGGTACACTCCCGGCGGGCAGCGATGAGGAAGAATTTTTTGACGCCATTTATTAATAAGGTTTTTTTTTTTTTACTTGTATATATTAATTTATATTTTATTTGTAAATATATTGTAAATATTTATGTGAATAAAAACTGTCAAATTCTAAAAACCAAAGCTCCATGTTCAATAAAATATTTGTACTAATTTTGTGCGTCAAACTCGAAATGGGATAATATCCGTTCTTCAATAAAACAATAACTTTAACACACGATAAATCAGCGTCAACTGTTGACAAAATAATCAATTTATATGAGGGAACAGTAGCCAATTAACATAGCAAGTAACAGCCAATTAAACTAATGAACGATTTACCTGAAACCTGAAGTGCCTGAAACCTGACGCTTTTGAAATGCAATTACACGCGTTGTTTTAATCCTCATTTTATTATTCATGATTACTGGTGAAGAGTAAACATACGGACAAGATTTCGGATGATTTTTTAAAACTATAGAACTGTAGACAGTGCGCTTTGCTTGGAATAATTAAAAAGACGATTTAAATGTAAAGTTGAAACTCCATAGATGGGGATCCTAAAGGCGTTAGAAAAGTTACCGTATTCCTTCATATTAATGCAATTTATCAACTCAAAACCAGCGCGGGGCATATTTATGCAAAGCGTAGTTTAAACTTCCAAGTAGTTTTGACGGTAATTATAACTTTACTTTAACCTTAACTTAACCTGTCAGCCATTATAAACTGTTTTAAGAGAAAATCGGACTTTAGAAATAAAGTGTACTTTATCCCATTTGTGTAGATTCTTAGTAATTAAATACTTCAGAGGAACAACTTCACTCGATTTAGTTATTTTTGGACGTTATAATTACGAAATTAGAAAAGTAAATTATTAAAGCGAGGAAATATTTACTGAAAGATATTGTTGGGTTTCTTAAGAATTTTCACGTTGTGAAACCAGGAGCCTCGTTATCACTTTCATTTAATTTTGTAAATTAAAAAATGACGATATTGCTACAAATAACGTTGCTTATGAAATTATGTCAGACAGAAGAGTATGAAAGACACGCTCAGCGGACTCCAAATAAAATTGGGATAAAGGCAGGATGATGGTCCCTGCGGCCCTGGCACACAGGGACCTCCAGAAGGAACATAGTGGGTTTTAGTTAGTAAGAGTCTGACACTCCCTCCAGCTACACCGTCAGTTACGTCAACTTAACAAAATCTTTACATTACTCTCCCTTATATAACGTAATCATTCAAAATTGAATCCCAATTCACCAGCTCTCGCATGATGCCGTTACGTTTGCTCCAGAACTTAGACGTGGCCACTTTGTATAAGCCCATAATATTCACCGCACATGACGGTCCGACATCGATGCATTGCGTTTGCATTGTGCGGTGCAGACGTACACAGAAGGTTCAATAATCATTTAAATGGTTGAACACTGTTACGGGAATGTTCTTTCTAAAGTATGTATGTATTTTTTAAGATTTTAGTTTATAGAATACTAGTGGGAGAAGCTATGAGCTTTAGATATTAAGTTGTGTGTATCACCAGCTCCCCTTGCACACTCCTAGCTAGGTAACAGCCGCAAGGTTTGATTAATCGGATCCGCGGTCGGTCCGTGAATAGGTGACCATCTATGTCACAGCGAGTCTCGAAATGCCCGTTGATTTGTGGCTCCCAGCTATATAAGCAAACAAAACAAACAAATCACTCAAATTCGCTGAGTACTGATAATATTGCATTTTAAAGTTGTGTAGGTACTACAGCCGCCCTTCACATACACAAACATTTTAGAAACCTGAACCTTCTGCATCTCCGTTATAGTACGTAAGCACATGTAACACACAGAGTCATACGTAAGTCGGCACTGAAAGCAGTCGGCATGCAGCGCAGCGCGTCCAATCGCGATATGAGTGGCGTCACGTGGTACCATGGCTACCTTATCCTCTGAGCTAGGAGAATGGTATTGTGTAGCTGTTACTCTAATGTAACATTAGCTGTATATTGTGGATAACTTCATAAATATGAGCAACGGTATACCACTTGTGAGGGTATTCCAATTTGAATATTGAGGTCACGTACTGATCACTGGGCTGTCGCAAAGAAGATGAGAAAAACTATGCTCATTCTTGGTCTGTAGAGTGCCGGGCAACGCCAAGCATTGTAAACATCTGCTGTAGGGTTTCAATTGGACTTGTCGCCCAGGATCGCGAGACATCGCTTACTTTCTCACTAATCAAACACATACCATTAAATAAAGTAAATTCGGAGTTAACAGTTTGCTAACTCGATAGTTTGTATCAGAGCTTACCCGATTTAGATGAAATTTTACACAGACATGCATAGATAGATTCGACACCTTCGAGATGGAGATAGGCTGTATTCGGAATCTTAAAGTAATTCCCCCGAGAAGCCACCATAACGCCGGTAGACAGCTGTAATATCGTACGCGGATCCGCGCGGATGAAATCTTGTTATGAATAAATGGAAACTTCCTACTGTCTCTACCAATACTTGTTATATTTTTAGTTCAAAACTTCTTGAAGAGAACAGAACACTTAGAGCCGACTTAATAATGATTAGATGATCGTTCAAGATTCTTCGGCTAGCAACAATATTCACATTTATAAACTTGAATATATTTCTCTTTAGTCTTTCGAAAACCTTTATCAAGGATAGTATTCCCCGCAGGCAAACCATTGTATCTCGTGAAGACTTGAGGTCTCTCAGGGGACCCTAATTTGACCTTTTCCAGTTTGATTTGGGAACACAGAAGCAGCTGCATGATATGTTGAAGATAGGGGAAATTACAACTGAAGAAGTCTACCGTGGCGACCTTCAAGCAGCCACATGTGAATTTATTCTTTTTGATCTTATAATAATATGTCACCCGCAGTCCCTGCGGGATCTACTTTGCGCAGCCGGATAAAAATTGACATATTTCGCTGAATGGGCTATTTAGAGTTTAGTTTGAATTTATATTCATAGGTTCAGTAGTTCCTGAGATAAGCGCGTTCAAGCGACAAGTACACATTACAAATAGACAATAAATAAAACCTTGGAGTCATCATAACGAACCATTTTTATTAAGAGGCCAAAGTGTAACCGTCCTTTATATGTTATTTCACTTATTGCCAAATATCGGTAAACACTATTTGTGTTATTGTGATAACGTTCTGTACATGATACAGTATGTCTCGTCTTGATACTTTGTCTTCACAAATCTGAATAGTAAGTATCTCAGTATTCTGTTTCTTATCACGACTGCATTTTCCATTTGGAATCAGTCGTAAATCCAGATCATTAGCAGCTGATACAAGCAATAAATAAACACGATTAGGATATCAGTATCAATCTCCAATCCCCATACAGCGGCCAACAAACAACTTCTCTAAGCTGTATCAATTCTATATTCCCGCTGAATTACTATCGCGGGCAAATTTCAGTAGGCGGTATCGTTCCTAACGCCCTCTAGCGGCGGATATTGCTAGTTGAATTGAACGAGTCTAATTGTTGCATTAAATACATGGCGTCGATAGCAAATGGAGTGTTCAGTGTTTATTAACTAAGTTATGGAGATCGATAACGTCGAAGTTAGGTTGAACTAATAGTTTATTGATGGTTCATGGGATAAACTGTGCAAGATGTATTTAAAATAATAATTGATTGGAACAGGAACACAGTTATTCTATTGTAGAACGGCAGCAGTCTACAGTGGTTTCATCCAGGTGCTACGGGAACTATTTGCATAAAATATAACCTTCCTTACATATTCGTTCCAAGTCCTTATTTTATCTCTGTACTAAACATCACAGTCTTCTAAATGTAATGGCATAACTTATAAACAGAGAGACCTACCTACTTCATCGGGCAATGATCGTATTATTAATAAAAAAATAAATATGTAGTGGCATTTATATGGCGATCGCGCCAGATAGTCTACATGAGTACTCCATACGTTCATGAATCTATATCTACGCGTATAGTTAGCAAATTTAGTTATTGGTTAGTGTAAATCAATACTGATCAGTTCAAATTGAATTACTTTTAAGTGCATTCGAGTAGCCAATTCCCGCATTCATAGAGCTTAATTAGTAATTATGGTATAAAGGATCCAATACCGAAAGTTGCCATATTTTTTATTCTGGCAAATTAATATTAGGGTTGTTGTTATATTTTTCCTTGCTTTCCTATTACGTAAATATGGGAAATTAGAGGACTTTTGTTAAATGGTCATACGTTAATGTGGTCGGTGGGAGCAACCCTTTACCCCGACCCGCTCTACGGATACACGTTTATTAATGAAGATCCAATTAACAGCTGGTTCTCATTACGTTAAGTAATTTGAGCAATCGAAGCCTCGGGCGTGATGACCAGGTCCTGTTTGTATCCAATGCATGTAATTATTTGATTTTAAACACCAATTAACTACGAATTGTGACGATACAAGTAAACTGTTTTGTTTTCATCAGAGCTGTAATGATATTGTTTGGAGTTATTGTAGTTGTATTTGTTGGGGGCAATTTGCATGCTAAAGGTGGCAGCGTAGAGCGGTGATCCATTGCGTAAATAAATTAGTCTTAACCGACCCAACAGTCATAGATATTTATCTATGATCATCGTTAGTTACGACTGTAGCACAGAAAATTTTCGATAGCTATTCTATAAATGGGTAATCACTGAATGATAAATGCCTAACTTGTAGGGACACCAATTTCTACGATCAAAATCACAATCCGACACTCGTACGAAGACAAACTTAAACTCCAATAAGCCCGTGCCCCTGAAAATTTCAGGATAATATTCTTTAATTCGTTATCAAAAGATGGCACGTCCTGATTAGCGCGAACTTTTCCCATTTCACCCACGGCGAACAAACCTACGATAGCAAATCTAATCTATAATTTCTTAATAATAGGCGGGGAGGGCGCGGGGCGGGGAGCTCGCGGCCGCGTCGGAGCGGAAAATTAGCTCCACTCGTTATACTTGAGTGGTGACTGGGAAACTGAGCCTGGGCGCCCCTGCTGTGGAATGCACTGGGCTTTTGTAGAGCAGTTGCGCTTTTGTTTTGGAACGTGGTTTGCTTATAAAGTGCATATCCTTGTTAGTTTCGTTTGGAATCTGTGTTAATTAAAATTTCATTCGAAAAGCAATGACCACATAGCTAACCTTATACTAAGTGGTGGGTTTTATCGCACGTATACGCTTGGTTCTGTTACGCGCAATAAATTCCGTGCAGCAAAAAAAAACTGTCGATCGGTTCCAGGTGTCATCTTTTAATTCGATGGTCAAGACCCACAACAAAGCAGAACATTGGATTATTGCTTATACTTTAATAATTATAAAGCTAAAGAGTTTGTTGATTGTCTGCTTCAACCATCTTATCTAAGGAACTGCTGGACTGATTTAAAATTATTAAACAGCTGTTAAATGGTGTTCATATAACATTGCCAGAACTACACACGACATACAGTCATTAAATTCACATAAAATGTGTTCTCGCAATGACCAAAAACCATCCGATTTAATATCTGACATTCAATGATAGTGACGTCACACTTTGTAATTTAATTTCCACAGATGCTTCACAAAAATAAAGATGAAGAATTGTTCAAGGACCTTAGTGAGTTATTGAATAAAATATTAATTTGTACATCAAAGTGAAATGAACGACTTACGCGTTACTTATTCCAACTTCCAGACATTTTTATGTAAGTCGAAGTAAATTACTGTAATTATTTATTTGTTTAATAATTCACGTGAAATAGTTGTCCAACAAGCATCTTATTAAGTATTGAGAAGTGTTCTTCGACAACTGGGCACAGTTCGAAGTATGTCTCGATATTCTAAGAAGTAAGATATAACGTAAACAGAATACAATTTGCGTAATGTACAAAACACATATTTGCGCTATCTACATAAGTAATTTCGGCGGTGGCTTTTCTATGCCGATATTTACATAAACTTATTACGAAACAATTGATTCTTCGGTGATTATATTAAATCTGTATTATATTTTCTCACTTATTCCACATTATAATAAACAATAAAATTATTACGAAATTAATAAGGGTGTGAAAAAACAATAAATGTCGTAAGATTGAATTAAACGGTTTTAACACAAAAACCGACTCATATAATAATAATTTGACGACCTTGCAGCGTCCTATAACATTGTATCTCCCCACAACTGTTGATGATGTACACAGATGTATGGCACAAAAATGTAATCATGAACTCGTCATTAAAACTCAAACCCCATATTAAAGCAAGAACGCTATAAACTCCCCTCAGCATCGACAGTCTACAAGACCAAAGTTTCAAAAGGACTCTTTGAAAGTCACAAAATAGTGAAATCCAATATGGTTAATGCTCATAAAAGGTTGCTTCCAAAACTTTGTATAACAAGCGCCTCTTCGCAAATTCTGATCGGGTTTTGTTGACTTTAAACTTTATTTTTTTATTCGAAGAAGAAAGCTTTGCATAAAATGTTAATTGGGGAGATGGAGGAACATTTAGGTTTGTGGAGTAATGGGCTTAACTCCACATTGTACGTTGAGTTATTGTATTGTATTATATAATCTGTATATTTAATTCTGCTAAGCCAGAACTTTTAATATGACCGCGGTCACTCCAAGAGCAAACTTACTACTAAAACACGCCCTGTTTTAGTAGTAAATAAGAAGGTCATTTATAAGGCAGTAACATATTTTTTTAAGATAAAAGAAGGAGAGAAAAAAATACGTTTATGTATTGTTATCTGTCAAAGAATACAGAACCCATTCACATTAAAGTTCGCCCTCGCCACAACTACATTAGTAGTAGTAACAAAGTAAAACACAAACGCACAACAACATAATGTTTAGATGCATAACAATCACGTGGAGCCTACCTGGCACTAACTGGGTACGAAGCTGCCACATGTCGCAGATAGCCCATTTGAATTCATAATGGTGGTCGCCGCCATCCGACAGATTACGGCGGCAATAACACGGGACTTGGGACGAATCCCGCGGCAAGGGACCCGCCTACACTCACAATGGCCCGGGAATGGAGAAATTGGGGTAAAATTGTTAGTGTTCGAGATAACAGTGTCACTTGAAGTTTTTGTAAGATTTTGTAGCTGTGACGTTAATTTAAATAGTGTCAATGTTACTGGACGATAGCTGAGTTACTTCTATGAGAAGGTAACAGGGTTCCCGGGGCGTGTTTATAGTAGCTTGATGTTTAGGATTGTCAATTCCTACGCTTTATAATGTGACTTGCTTTTATATTTAGAAAACATCAATCATTTATATTTCTGTTACTAAGTATTACAGACGTAAAGTAAAGAAATATGTCAATAGTAGGTACATATGATAAGAAAATATTTAACTGCTATCATACAAAAATAACCCGCAAGAATAAAACAGGCCTAAAGTGTTTACAGCGTCGTGCTCAGTCAGGACCAACAGTCCCCGCTCACCTGCTTTAACTTTCAGCCGGCGATCGCGCAAGTCGGACCACCGGGAGTGCCAACTTCTCCGGCAGCCAACTTCAACAGACTACCTTCAAATTCATGCGCCATATGGGCGGAGCTCGGCTTTGTTACTTGTTACCCATATTTGATGAAAGCGTTTCAATTAAAATTTTATGTCGGAAGTTATCCAGCCTACCTACTACTTTTTTCCTTTTGTAATTTCTTCCTTATAGCTATCTAATATTGTTATATATAAAATATTTTGAACTTTCTCGTGGCGTCTTCTAAGACTTCAACCACGTTTCTGCATGCCGAACTACAATGTCGGTTTTTTCGCTGGGAAACGGTAACAGACTTCCTCTAGTCCTACAACTATAAGCATCAAACGAAGACACTCTTCCCCAGAAACCAGTTTTATTTATACCATTTTCTGACGAAGTAACTCTTTTAATAAAATCGTAGCTCAACCCTGCAGTCGCTCACAAAGGTGTTACCATATTCCTTTGTTGTGTAACCTCGGTGAGGCTCGCAAGGCGCTCGATGTTGAATGGGCAGGTGACAGGTTACTCCAGGCGTCCATTAGGATGCATTGTTAATGGCCCACCCTTGACCTTTGTGAATTGAATTGTTACTGTACTGGCGAGCTCAAAAGTGTTATGTTATTTTGTGGTGGTAAAACAAGAAATTGATGTTTGAATATGTAATTTCAATTATTAAAAAAAATGGAATTGAGTCAGGTAACACAAGGTTACCATCACGATAGTTTTGAAGTCTTTTTAACCCAAAAAAGAAACTTTAGGTATTCGATTTCGGTAACTTGAGAGCCGAGTTAGAGGAGTTTATGGAAATCGAGTTTACGTTACTATATTTGTAGATTTCATGCGGATGTTTTAAGTAAAGGAATTATTGTTTCGTTCACCTTCAAATAATAAGAATGTTTGTTCCAAGAGAACCAGTGATTTGTTCATCTGAAGCCAAACTCTCTCGTTAAAAAGGCTATACAGTCAGTTTAACATCGAAACGATAATTGCACGTGAACATAACCAAGCCTCTCTTCACTGGCAAGATTATATAAAAGCTCTTCACAAATATTAATAAATAGTTTTTCATTTCTACGAAGTTTGTCGATGATTGTACAAATTGCAATAAATGGTTTCGCAGAAAGTTCTGCTCACGATGATTTCGCAAAAATAACATTTTAACATTACTGAAATAGAAATGTTAAGACTACAGCTTTTTCAGGCTCTACATATAAACGATGAATAGTAATACTACTCTTCGATAAGTACGTATAAATAGCATATTTGTTGATAAAACAATTGTGTCATAAGAGCATTTGATAATAAACTATTTCGTCAGTTCGACATGTATCATAGACAGAAAGTAACATTTTCAAAGAAAACAAACATCAAAATCAACAGGATTTCATAACAGGCGCAACTTAAAGTGCGGTGTTTAATCCTTGACGTATCTTGGCACAATGGCGGCGGACAGTCCGTCCACGATAACCGTCCCGAGGCATTGTGTCGCCTGGTCGCTCTGTAGCGTCAACCGCATTGTTACGATGCAACTCCCAGTTCTTTTGTTGCCGCTGCGCTCACGTGTATGACGACAATTGATACTAAACTCTATCTACACACATGAAGGTGTTATTTTCAGCGAAACCGTCCCAAGTGGCATGTTATGGAGATGTTCCCGATAGAAAAATAAAGGCAAATGAAAACAATGATTTTTCTTTTACAAAGGTTTTAGCTTTTCAATGGATCGTGATAGGAAATTAAGGTAAATGGTCCATTTTATTCAATGAGGTTGAGTTAGTTAATTGGCGGCTGAGCGGGTTTCCGGGGCCGCAATTCATTAAATCAACATTGGAAATCATATTCCTGCATATCGCGTCACTGAGTGCTTCGCAGTTTTATTTTATTGTTGTTGACACACCTGAAAATTTGATTAAATATGCAGCGATATACAATTTTGTACATTGGTGTTTTATTGTATGGTAGGATGAATCTACTTTTTATTATTAAAAACGCTTTGAAAAGACTGCTTTATTTTGTTGGGATAAAATATTATTCCATTTGCATTTAATATTTTTTTTAACATAATTTAGGAGAGATGAATTGTGTAATAATAATTCATCTCTCTCTACTTCCACCTAAAATCTCTAACAAAAGATTGTAACTAACTAAGCCCTCTAATCGTGTAACAGTAGCAAGCGCCGTTGGTTATGATGTAATTAACTTCTAGTCCTAGATAAGGTCGGTCTAGACAAACTGACGATCAAACAGAAATGGAACGTTTGACGATAGCCCGCCGTCTTGTGAGCCATTTAGCGGGTGAAGGCAATATTGTGGGTCGAAGTGTAATGCTACTGGCAGGTATAGGTCTGCTATTAAACTTCGTAAACTTTTATAAATAGAGGCATTATTGGTGCCATAAAAAACTAATTTCGATCAACAGTTTCAAAAAAGTAGCCTGCAGGCGACTTGATAAATGGTTTATGCCAAAAAAAAATATTTTTTTAAATTGAACCAGTAATTCCTAAGATAAGCGCAACCAAACCAACTCTTTAGCTTTATAAATTAGTATAGATATCGTTGTGTTCTTAGGTCAAGTACCATTGTATGTAATCTATTTTTAAGATACCCAATTATACCCCTTTAACCAAACATAATATAATAATATCTGCTTACGTAATAACGCCCCTATAAGCGCCGCCTACAAGGTGCTAGCAAAAATTTCCATTGAAACCTTCACACGCACGCCTTAGTGAAGCCATTTGGACCAGATAATGGTTGCTCCTGCCAGCAACACCTACGCGGCCATGCGTCAGGAAGTTTAGCGGGGGGAATGTTGTCCAGTTGGATGAACTATTCTGGTGGGCGAGGTTTTATAAGGCCATAGTTTTGGTCGGTTATATTATGATAACTATGTAAATGTAAGGGCAAATATTTATCAGAAGCATTAAATATGCCATTACAAATTGTATGAGAGAGAAAAAGTATTCAGGAATTCACTATGCTGATTGACACACAGCACCGCTACTGTCGTTGAAGCTCAACTCTTGTTGTTTTAAGTTCTATGAAATCCGCTCAAACTTACACAGTGCCACCAATTACAACAAGTCCCGTAACCGAGCCGTATAACGACATTCTCGTAGGATTTTAGACATTACCTAATTCATTATAATTATCCGATACTTGCTGACCCGCCTAACTTCATTACGCCTCGTATTGCCTAAACCGTCCCTGGACATCTACAATGTTTATTAAACCAAAATAAGCCAAATTGGTCGAGCTAGTCACGAGATTTACTGACACAAACGAACCGCAATTCACTTTTATATCTCAGTGAACAAATAAAATGTTTATATAGTTTATTTCTAAGAAATAAGCACTAACATCGAGTAGACCAGGCCACAACATAAATACTCATGAAGCAATAATATTATGAAAACATTCAGTTCTCCGTAAATCTGAATTTTCGATGAAATATTTAAGAAACCAATCAAATGAACTGAAACAATATTATACCGCGAACAAAATAATATCAGTCGCGGGCTATTGTTTTATAGTATACGTGCAGGATAAACACTGTTATATATCTAGAACATTTATATCCACGAAACTAGAGAGGGATACATTTTAGAAATAGTCAGAAATAGTATTTTTCAGCATTTGTTTACTTTGATATAAATCACTCGTGAAATATAATTTATCTTGATTGCTACAAAATAGAGGCTTGTTTCTATCTTTATGTATATAAAAAAAGAAGAAAGCAGGGATTTCATAATGTGTGAAAATAGTAAAGTTTCTTTGTTTCTAATAAAACTCCACCTATTTGTATAATACAGTAGTACGAATATCTCTATAATGAGCCAAAGTATTACCGACTCAGTTGAGAAGTATTCGCTCCACTTGGGCTACGAGACAGTTATATTTTTTCTGTATATATTGTAACTTTGCAAAAGGAAATGTTCAACAGTATTTGTCTTCTACGAAAACATAAATACGCAAAGGATATCGGATTCTTGGAACTAGGTCTGAGGTGAGCTTGTCCACAACATATGTTTTAATTTAAATGACAAATTTGTGGTTTGGGTATCTTAATGACTATTTTAATTGTCTTTTTGATGTGGCATTTCATAGTAATGTTTGCTTTCTAGGCGTAATTAGCGGTTGAATGGCATGGACTTCATCTCACCTATCTCGAAAACCAACAGTTGTCATGCTCACAACATTGAATTTCAAATTATTTGCCATTAAATGATACTCGAGAGATGACAAAATATCGAATCGCGGACAGTGGATATTTTTTACCGGATTTTGAATTGATTCATCGGATTTAAGGATGAGTTATTCTTCGTTTTTATTCTATTATGTTTTGGTTTTGGGTTGTAAACTGACGTCGTCTGAATTTACATTCGTCTCAAGATGATTTAACATCTGATGTATGACCAATACAAAATAAAGTTTTGCGTAAGTAAAATGCTTTATTCATTCAACAGCCAGCATTACGCAAATCAGTTGTAAAGTGGCCCTTCGCAAATCGGGTTACGACGGGAATCTTTTTATGGGACCCATTTGATATCGGCGGCATGATAGCCGCATATGCGACGCTGTGCCTAGCACGGGACCATGCATGGGCCGTAAACATCGCATTATGTGATCGAGGGAACCACTGTTAGGCTGGTGGCATAGTAGCAAGAAAGATCTTTAATGCTATGCGAAGCTAAGTATAGATTGCTTTTCTTCAAGAATATATAATTTAATTTAATTCTAAAGAAGTATTTTTAAGTAAACCTTAAATTCGTGAATTATGACACATTCGACAAATTACCCTACCAAACAAAAAAAGAAGTATTCATTATAGTTAATCGATTAATATACATAGATCATAAAGCAGGCTCCCATATTCATTAAAATCACCATTCTGCTGTAGTAGTGAATCGCTTGGCGTTATCGATTAATCGCAGCAATTAGGTAACCTGTGTTGAGCAGTTGGCATATGTAGATGTTATGTTATACAAAATTAAGACAATGACGATGATTCCTTTGTTCAGCGCCAAATTAAAATGATTATGTTTACAACATGACGTGATAATAACAATGAATCAGTATTGTTGAGATAATCATTTATTTTTATTTATTCTTTGTTATAAACAACCTAAAATGAAATTCTGTTTTAAATTGTTCTCTGTAATGCATTTTTAAGGTAAATAGATCCTCCATTGCTCGTCTACAATCACTTTCATGTTAATTCTTGCTGTTTTTTTTTTAGTAGTTACCTAAACATTTAGGCAGATAGTACACGCCTCTGTCAATTTATAATTTTTGTTTTATTACCTATTATATACATATTATGTACCCATAATAAATCGAAGTAAATACTAATCTATTTTATTCTTATATTCGCTTCACATAGCATATCTCACTGTGGGCCACTGAACGACATATACGTGTATTAATATTTTTACTCGCATGATCCACGGCGATGTTCGGTATACATACGCCAAATTACAACGGTCAATATGCTCGAGTATTGCGCTATTTTGCATGTTATAGCCTTCGTGCCTTAGCGTGTACTATAAAACTCTGTACTGTGTGTGTGTTTGAATAATATGTATTAGACACTTATAGAACATAATTCTGATAATACCTTAAATAGTGCGGCTGCGCTGTTTTGATTGAACATGTTGATTTTAGAATACATACCTTATAACCTAAATTATTATTGAAATTGTCTTTTTTAAGAATTTTCTTTGGCGTACGAGGACTGTTAGGCGCTACGAAGTTCGCAGGGTCAGTTACTAATTAATAGAAGAATCCAAAAACTGTAATAATCATAAAATTAAAAATAATACCCTTTAATTTGAGAAGTCATTTAATAGTCAATGAATTTAATATCACATTTTATTGAAATACATAATAAAAATGGCGCCAATAAATTCTCGTCCAGTAATGACGATATATATTTAAAAACCAGTCTACTTGAAATAAATATGTCGTTACTTTTCAATAAAAAAAAATTCAGGAAGTGAAATGGTTTGGGTTCATGTACAATTTTGGAAAAAGGAAAAAAATGGCCGCTAGTGCCCGGGTCTCGGTGTTGATTAGTTCCGAGTTTCATCAACGCTGGAATGTTGTTTGCGAAGGCGTTGTGCCCAATATTCCGATGAATGAATTGAAACTCAAAACAATTTGTGTACGTATGAGCAATTTGGTTTTAGAATTTACTACAAATTATATTGAAAGTGATGTTTCGCTGTGCGCACGTAATTGCACGCTTATACAAACTGCTAACTAATTGACTATTGATTTCGAAGCTAAAATTACATTCAATACGTATTGCAAATAAGTACACAGAATTGGTAATACAATACAATTTTAATTTAATTTTGAGTCCTTTACAAAGAACAGTCTTCAGTTACACATATTTTCGCGCCGTGACAATGCAAAGCTGAAAATGGAGCTCTTAATAACCACAATTAACAAAGAAGTTCTGAATATGAATTGCTTTTTAAGTTAAATATAAATTACTATTCGGAGAAATAACTATACGTCGATTTAAATACTGCTTTAGTCCTTAAATGTTACCCTACGGATCAGTTCCTGGATTGAACCAACTGTATTATCACTTCTGCAGCATCAAAAACAAAAATGTTGGAAAAATCTTAATATTATTTATTTGGTTCAAAAACAAACCTCATCCAAAACATTTGTCTTTCGAACCGAATACCGGTACCTAAATAGAAGTAGAAACGAGAAAAAAACAGTATTCATTTGTAGAGAGACAAAGCACTCAACACTGGTGAAATCCGAAATATCTAACACCTAAGACAAAGGGAACTATACATACATTTGTTGATTCCCAAATCACAGAGCCACTTCCCATCGATCCTGGCGAAATTATTGACTGTAAGAGGCGATTGTGTAACAAAGAGAGGTAATATTTCACCCCCTCCCCCTGGGCCGGGGGATGTAACCTCCGGAGGCTCTGGACGAAGTTCGCCATCCGTTTAGCTGGTGATTAAGTTATGACTTACATGCATAATGGAGGTGACGGTCTGAGTTTATGCCCCGTGTGTCTCGGTGCTGTTTGTTTGTGTACGTCTTATTCATATGTATATGGATTTATGGGTTTGCGAGCAAATGACATTTTTAACTCGGATTTATAGGACATGAAAGTACTAAAATGTTCATTTACTTTTAAGCATTTTGAAAACCAGGTTTGAGGATGAGTCTGTGCGCATTTCCAACAGGTGTTCACAGTGTGGTCGTAGAGGAAGTCAATATACCATTATAAAAATTAATTTAAATAGAAATAAATCTGATCGCACAAATGATCCAACCTAATTTGGTTTCTCATGGTTCGACCAAAACACGTAAAAGAAATTACACTTTGATGTCACTTTCTGTAATTTATCTTGAACAAATAGACAACTTCCTCGTCGCAATATAACTTCAAAGGTTCGCGTCGAGCAAACCCGAGGGCGATCACTAGCCAATACAGAACCTGTCTATATTCATGTTTTCTATATATTGTATTATTTCGTATCCTATGGACAAGCGTCACTGCCGCAAATACGTTCTGATAAATCACGAAATATTCCTGGATTCACCTTCGATATTGAATATCGGGGCTTACAATGCACTTTGACAAAACAAACCTTATATATTCACAGATTAAGGTTGAATTTTGTGTGGTGTCGGTGCCGTATGTTATTGTCTAGCCGGGCTGCCTCTCACTATGAATACGTAGGTGCTACTTCTGTCGGGAGAGGCGACATGTGTCGAACGAGCGACTATTTGTTTACACGCTATCTTATACTGTCATTTTCATTTAATACACGTGACATCTACCCTCTCGGAGATTTCCAGGTGAGGGTGGACTTATTTATAGCGCCATATTTGGTTAAACCGTCGGAAAAAGTTAGTACATTCCTGTCTTATCGGGCTAGTGGGATCAAGTCTGGTGTTCTACGGAGCGGCTGAGTAGAGGCCAAGTATAAAAGATTTTGACAGTTTTATCAGTTTCATAATTATTTTTAAGTAAATAAAGCTTAGTTATTATTTCTGGTATATTATAAACACAACGGTAAAATCGAAGCGTGGATGAATACACAAAATATAATTTAAATGATACATTCAATAAAACACGCTCATCATATACAACACCCAAGTACAGCTTAATCTGCTTACATAGCTTTTGCGTTAAACTGTTAATAAAGTAACAGAGTGAATAGTTCAGTTTACTCTCACTTGGAGGCGCCAGTTCGCACTCAGCTAACTTTAATCAAGTATCAGACACAAGCGGCTCGTACTGCCGCTCACGAAATGCTCAGCCAAGTGAATATCATCAGGCTTATTGCTGTCCAATGCAGGGCAGACGATTTTGATCATATGGTGATAAGGAATGAGCACTAATCGCGAGGCTCAGGTCTAGTATCAGACTAGTATTAAAAATATAAAACAGGTAAAATTTTGTGATTGTTAGCTAAGCTCAGGAGGGAACTCGATGCTCATTTTGCGAAACATTATACATCCTACAATATGACCATAAAATAATCGTAAACACGAATTACTGTGACGACCTGACTCCTAACAAAATCCTAGCACCCTAGCAAGCATCCGTTTACACTAGAAGTCGACACTAAGGTGCCAAGTTAGGCTACATTAAGTTAAATTCTAAACTTATTTGTTAGTTAGTTGTTTGAGTAACTGCAGGCTCACTGCGAGATAAATGTGCGACACACGTGGTGCCGGCGACGTCGCCGAGTGTTGCCACACTTGGCACGATAATCACATTAATATCATAAAATGGGCACTTGATCTAAATTATCTATTTAATTTACAACTTATCCAAATTCAGTTATCTATCTAGGCCAGGCTGCTATAGCTATCACTTCGATGCTGCCGGGAAAAAACAGAAGTGTGTATTGTGTATGACTGAAATAATGGCCTGAGACTAGCTATTTTTTTTTTTATTTCAGCTTTAAAGCTAATCTCCAAATGTATTTTTCCAGATTGGCTAGATTAGGCGACGATGCCAACGCCTATTTAACAAGGATACCCGCGACGTCCTAATTAATATCCCAACGAAATCTAGAACTTTTGTCTTATCAACAAGACAAAGATTTAGTACGTTGTTCATTAGACTCATAGAATATTAATTTGTTTGTTCTAGACTATTGTTGTAGTATTCATTAAGTGATTGTGTGGACTACTTACTGGCGATTTGCCAGACGCTAGTGTCAGCGAGTTACACGGTCATTTGTTCAAACTTAGACATTCAGATTTGGTTCTATAGGCTTTTAAGTCTTTAAATCGAATGCAGTAATAAACCACTGATAGAGATAACACTAGTGGTACTCAGCACAATTGGTTTGAGTACCAGTAAGTCTGACCGAATGATAATCTTTATCTGATTTACTTTAAAAGTACGATTAATGCCAAATATCTACAGTTTGAAACTTGTGGGCTGGTGGATTAGAGAACTCTTAAAAAAAGTTATGGCTGATAATAAAATAAATCCTCCTTCACTAAATATACGTCTGACATATCGCTTTGACTCTGGAGCAAAGGATTATCTATAAGAAAATAAACGTTCACTAATATAAACAAACAGAGCGTCATCAACTTGACATCATAATATGACTACGACGACAAGTTTTTGCAATAAAGATATTATACGGAAACAAACGAACTAGGAAAACTTATAAAGAAAACAAAGAGCGCTTTGTGTTTCACATAATATAATGTTTAATTCTCACAACGGCACTTGTTCCCCCAAAACTAATTGAACTCGTAACCGCGTCCCACTCGAGAGCGAAATACAAAAACACACGACACTACATACTAGTCTCCTCTCCAAGCTGCTAGAGGTGCAGCTTTGACAAACGATCATTAGATGCAGCCAGCCGACGTCATTAGCCAGACACTCTACACTCCCCCCCGCACCTCTCACCGCCCCCCGACCCACCCCTCAGCATCATTATAAAATATCCCACACGCCGACGCGTTATAACAAATGCGGAAAAACTACGTCCTCATTGAAATATGAGGTTAAACTTATTTATGTGCGGGCGTGCCTCCATGCGGCCGCACTTAAATAAAAATATTTTGAATGCGTTTTCTACGCCGTTCATTTATTTTTCTATTGCACATACTTCCTCCGTTACGTTCCGTTTCTGAATGAGAAATATATTCAAATAAAAGAAACGTGTAGATTATAAGGTTCTTGCTCGCTTGTGGCCTAGCGTAGCGTTCGTTAGTTAAGTAGTGAAATTCTCTTTGTAACTAAAATAAGTTGCGTCCTGAACATCTGGCCAGTAAACCGAATGAGCTAGTCCATAAAGTAACTAACCTAACCGCCAAAAAGCTAGTTTTTAAACAAATTAACACAAGAGTAATTCACAAAATTAAACATAATTTTGTTTCACAATTCTCACTCGTAGACGTTGTCTACGACAGGCGTAGCGCTACGAAACGCTACGAAAACGCTACGATTTAATTAATGCATTTCCAGAAAACGGGTTAAAAGCTTTGCTTTACACACAGTGAGCTCAGTCTTGTTATGTTAGTTTGTGTTATGTAACATGTAACGCGAACCATACATACGAACTTCACATAGTTCGGTTAGGCTATCCCTGTTCCGGGAAGTGGTAACTACGCCACAATGGAGCTACCTAGCTGGTCTTGTTTGGCAATTAATGTCTTCGTCAAAAAGTCTGATACTCTTGAGTTTGTATTGTCCGAATGTCTAACAAAATGTAGTGGTGCATCAGTACAATACAATAAAGCGTTGGGTTCAGCATCTCGGAGTGTGTTGCAGTAACGTTTGGAGCTTTGACTGGCCACTTTGCAATCCAATCGTGTTGTAATATTAATTAACAGCGTTTGTTAGCGCCATTGTGGGCCAATCTCCTCACAATGCCGACACGATCCTTACACAATGGCCGGAATTGGGCGAGCTGCCTTTTGTCCTATTACTATTGTACAGACTATTGAAAAATGCAATCCTTTTTTGTTTTACGTGAATGGATAACATTTTATTGCATTGACAATTATTGTTCATTTAGAACTAAAAGGACTGCTGTGTATGTGTGAATTTATTAAATTGTCTTTTTTCAAATCGCTCAAATTTACAGCGGGCCATTTTTTTTTATAAGTATAGTATAGTACAGAATCAATTTCCATAATGATAATGTATGTATGCTGTGAGGAAGGTCTGTAAACTTTTCATGGATGCGTAACTAATTTAAGTCAAGTATTTTACTAGCACATAAGAAAAAGCCTATTATCCTCGGTTATTATATAAACCGAGATTTTCTCCGGAACTGTTTGAATCCCCAGCAAAAAAGGATATTGTTTCGAACCATACAAATTACATTTCAAAAAAACGTTTTCCAAGCAGGAACTCGACCCAGAAAACACACAGATAAACCGAAAAAAATACATTTTAATTAAATTAATCAAGCACAAAGTCCACACTCACTAATTTCATACATAATCCTTTCAGCCGTGTCTCACATAATTAGTGCACATCGCTACGTCAGTGCGCTCACAGCCTTACATCCCACTCCAGGGTGCACGGAGCCTTAGCTCTGACGTCATTTTGTTTGTATATGATAAGCAAATGTTAGGGCTGTTAATGTGGTCATTGATGATTCAAATTATTTGTATGAATACGCTTTTACAACATGTTATAATAACAACAACAATTAATTATTATTAAGTACTAGTTTTAGCCGTAGCTTCGTCCGCTTAGTTGAGAAATTAAGGTAGCCTATCTAGGCTACCGCACACACGCTTAAACACTCAAAAACTTTATATTCTTTTCTGTTTCTTCTCCCTTTAAATCATACTGTTTCAATAGCTTTACATCAAATGACACGGGCATTTTGATATATGTAGATTCGAATAAGTACATTAGTTGGAACACTTCATAATTACAAGCCGAGTGTTGATTCCCCGAAATCCTCATCCATTTGTGATAAAGCCTGTTGTCACAAAAGCCAGTACAGGAGCTCCAGTACCGACGTGACGTCCTACTCGCTGACCTATCGACTCTTTGTCAAAACAAAATGATTAGTTAATTACACCGCCCTGTAAAATGAACATTGATTACCAATCTAGCTGTCTATCAACGTTGTTATTACAATCAATCTAAATCCAATTTGTAAATTGAAACAAGTGATTACAAAATTGATGAAAATTCTACCTTATCCATTTAGCTGCTATGTTTGAAGACCTTAGGTTTGAAGGCTTTAATAGATCCCAGTAGCTAAGGACAGCAAAGGAATGTTTTTTAAGTAGTAAAAGAAATTCACCGTTTCTTAAATAACCTGATCCCTTACCTTAAAAAATTCCAAGTGTACTCCGTACCTAGTTCTCCTGCCGACGGTACATAGGTTTCGTAGTTGCAATATTGGAAAAGTTTCCTTCAATTTCATTCGTCAAATATTTTCTGAGCTAGTTTCCAATGCTTCAGAAAAGTTAAATTTGTTTTTTGTTTAAACGTGCGTGATTGCCTGCCGAAATTAATTTTCGTAAAGCGTTGGGCTTATCTCCAATTTAATGAAGCTGCTGATGTGAACTTTGCCTAAAATAACCAGAATATTCCTAAAATACATTTCATTTCCTGGCTTCGGAAAATGGCTTTTTATCGTGGAATCGACTCGAAGCTTTGTAGAATAGTTGGAATACAATAACCCCCTCTTCTAGTGAGCTTACCAAACGAGCGTAATAAACGGTTCATTTCTTATTAAAGTTAAAAATTACTACTGTTACTAAATATTACATGAAGTTACATTAAGAAACTACCTAATATAAATATATTAAGAGGGCTACCATTTAAACTGCGCCGCTCCACAACAGTAGACAAAGTTGAACAGTTTGCGCTCACCAGTTAGCCGCTACAGCGTTGTATCGGCGATTAGCCGCCGCGCGCTTGAAGCGCACCTTGTTACCACTTGGCCACTTGATTAGAGGTGCTAGGTTTATTACTTAAGCTGGTCAATATAAGTAACGCTGAGAAACTTACTTTAAATTAATTACCTTTTTTTAACCAACAAAAATGAAGGGAAGGTTCTCAATTTCACCTATCCCTTTTTATGCCAATCTCTGTGCAAAGTTCTCGAAAATCGGTGCCGTTAGAAACACATAAGCAATGTAAGACTTATACACCGATATTTCTTCAGAACTTCTTTATGTCTTCAGTATGTTTGAGGGGTTTATTCAGATTAATTCATGTTGAAACATTTACTTGAGTTCCTGAAGTAGGTTGGGGTCAGCTGCCAATCAAAGTAGACGCGCAGAATATCAATATTTTACATAGAACTAGTGCCAACTGACCTCCACTATCAACTACTGAATAATACATTTTTCATATGATATTAGCGCATGTCCGCATCATTATGTGAAAAACTATTGTTGATGAGAACATTTACATACGGTATTTTTTTAACTTAAATTGGTGTATATATGTATATCGTAATTTTTTTTTCACGAATATGTCTTTACTTACATTTATGGATATAACATTTAATAGTAGGTATATTTTTTATTATACACATGAGTAATTTTAATTAAAAAAGGTTTACCGGGATTCTCGGAAAATAAATTATGAATCTTTTTATTGAAACATTAATGACTGAATGCAGTTTTAAAATTGCTTGCTCCAGCCACTTTAACGAGGTTCGGAGAATTTTCGCGTAATTATTTCAGAGGCAGTTAATTTTTGCCAGACAAAGAAACCGAACCAGACTTCGCTTGCACGCAATATTGCATTCGATGAATTTATCGGAAAATAATTAAATTTTAACAACATATATTAAGGACTGTATTTGATCAGACAATCCTCAGAAGTGTTTATCTGTAAGCAACCTGTAAGTTCGTCAATTATGCTTTAGTATCCAGGAAGTTAAGTATATTTAAACATTGCCATAACTTTAAAATAACGCTAAAAGTGAGACAACTTTTTTCAAATTGCTTGTCCCACCCACTGTGCATGTGCGTATCTATGGTATGGTCCACAAAAACGATCCCACAACAAACACTGGCGGACGGAAGCGTCCAGTCACATCGTAAAAATCAGTGTACCATTGAGAGTTAGACCACCGAGCGAAACCGTTTCATTGTATCGCGCGGATCTCTAAGTATCTAACTTCACTACACTACACTACGTCCGAATTGTTAATTCTAATCGCTTTGTTCTAAGACCCGAGGTCAAGATGGCGGGCTCTGCTTTGTGCTCATACCCCCAGGAATGGCATTGTACAAGTGTCTAAATTGTACTCTAAGTTCGAGTAAATTGAAAGCGCTCGTGGAATGTTTTGCGGCATCTGACATGCAGTGCGATACAAAAGTAATATTGAATAGTTTGTGGGGTAAGCAGATGTGTCGCCGATTGGATTCGCACACGAGTAGACCGCACTTGTATTTTGCTTTGTGGATAAACATACCGCATTATTTCAGAGTATCATCACACATGTTTATTTCCAAAATAATCTCTTAAAGCTAAAAATAATTCACATATGAATGCAAGTCAAGGATATACGCACTGCAAAAATATTTATCGGCAGTATGATGTAGGCCTTAAACTATCCTAAAGTATGACGTAATACTTTCCCTGGCTGTCAGTTGGTCGGGCCATATATCTGGACACGTGATCCGTGACCACAATGCTGGCGATATATTCCGACCGATATAATGGCGTGTCGACAATATCTTCACAAGTAATACTCACTTATGTATCACGTAGTTGTGCTCTATTTTATGTCATTTTGGTTGCAATCTTTGATCTATTGGCAATTTTATATATATGTAGGTACTTAACTTGTGCTTATTCTGAATGCTCTACTTGAGTTAAGTCAGACTGTTTTTGGCTTTCTTTTTTATATTTTTGTGCTATTGTTTGTTGTTTTAGACGTAAGTCTTCAATGTCCTTAAATATATAAAAGTTAAAAATGTTGCAAAAGCTTACATATCAAACGGAACGGTAACAGAACGGGACATCAACTTAACGTTTCCCATAAATTAAACCCTACAAGTGGAAAACCTTCTCAGACCCATGGAAATGAGACTGCTGACGTTTATTGAAGGATCAACATGACACAAAATGGTACGTAAGTACTCATCAGCAAGGCAATACATGCTCTGCGCATTGAAATTCACACTTCTCATTTAGTTTAGGAACCCATTATACAACTTTTGTGCTCTAATTTTGTTTTTCATCGAGCGCTAAATTCAACAACTAATAAAGCAACGTCCGAACCCTTGCAATTATTATTCTACGAGCGTCGGAGCAAGAAACTTGCGATGTAGTTTCAACAAAACCAAATAAAAAGTCAATAAAGTACAAATAAATCAGCCTGTCTGCGTAATAAAGAAATCTAACTAAGTCCCAGCCTTACTAAGGTCTGAACAGACTGAAGAGGTCACGCTTAAATCTAAAACTTTAGCTTTAAACTTAGCAAATTGACTGTTGGTTCGGATTCGACCCGAGGACAGATGATAATTTAAACTTTTATCGTTGAAATTCTGTTGTGAATTCAGAATTAACAGAAAAAGGTTTTCTATAGTATTCAGTAACATAAATTGTTTTTATAGGCTTCTATTTTGAGAGTTGTGGCCGTTTCAAAAGTACTTTTACATTTTTAAGAACTTCTTTAGCGAAACTTTATCTAAATATTTAACTTGAAGATCGATTAAATAAAGTTATTTACGAATAAGTTTTAAGACTTGTTAATCACATGTAGATAATTTAAAAGATTATTCTTATCTATCAAAAATCTTTTTATTTCTGTATGCATTTGTGTTATAAAATATGAACTATTAGATTCGCTACGATGCGCTAGTTCGCAGTTCAGGCTATTGCTAACCATGTAAATACGTTGAGCAGAACAGAGCCTAATGTCCTCGCCTATCCAGCAGTCCATCCGGCGAATAGCCGCCATAACCATTACCATAACGACCACGAAAAAACGCGAACAAACCGACACAGTGAGCACACGCCCTAACCCATATTGTTTTACTTAAACGACATTCTAAACTCAAGGGATTTAGATCGGCGGACCGGCGGACCAGCACCGATTTATTTTTGTACTCTTCATTTTAAATAAGTTAAATCAAATTAAAAGTAACATTTTAAACTGCTCGTTACATTTCAATATACAGGGTGCATTTTCGTCGATTAGCTAATAAAGTTAAACCCATTACAGTCACACTAGACTAGACTAAATTTTTCCATGATATAAAGTATGTACAATTTCCCTCCGGAGCTATTTCGGTACAGATGGGAAATTAAAGCATTACCTGTGTGATGTCAGGTTCATAATTTCAATTTAGTTGCGAGCCGTACAGACAGACAAATTAAATTGAACAGATTAAGGAGTGTGTTGACGCTCTGTTCGTGTATTTCAATACATTTAGCAAGTAAAATGGCGGCGCGCTCTTATACATTATTTGCTTTTACTGAAGGCACTCGAGCAGTTCGCGGAACTAATTATAGGCCCTACGTCACCTTAAGTAGACGTGAGGAGTATAGTAACGCAGCGATGTTTAACAAAATAAAACTACAATTATTGTAAAGGAGCATACTTGTTATAAGTCGGCGACTGACGCAGTGCAACATGAAGTATGTTCTAAAAGGTATTTATGCAATAAATATACATTTCCCAACGTTGTTCTCTTGCGTCGAAAGTATTGAAAGCTCCCGCGTAAATATGTTAGCCTCGAGATGACGTAAGCAATACGTACACGGTTCACGCGCAACATCTAGGTTTTAAGTTGCCATTTAAAAAAAAAAAAAAAACAATATTAGAATTCGTTCACGTGGCAGCTTTTGCCAGCGGTTTCACCAGCACCACAATGGAGCAACTCCGAGCACCCGGATTATAAGTAGCGTTCCTCGATAAATGAGCTATCTAAAGCCACAGATTTTAAAGCAAAATCATTTTTCAAATCGAGTTCGAGTACCGAGTTCTTCTCGAGAAAAGCAGAAGTAATGGTCAAAATTATTTAAATAACCTAAATCCATTTGGTCATCGAGTCATGTTAACTATACGTTAAAAACAAGAAGAAGTTTGTTATAATATTAAAACCCTCGTATAATAATTAATAATGTCTAATGTCTTAAATTAATACATAAGCCCCTTACAGTTCCCCTCAGTGGAACCAAGTGGTTTATTAAATATCTCAGCATTTTACCGACTTTTACAGATCCGAGCTCCAACTTCATAATCAGAAAACATTCGCAGGGTATTTGTGTAAGCAATAATGAAAAAGCTTTACTCATTTACTTAAAATACAAGCAAAGAGATTGGCTTTTTGTTCAGAATCTGTTAAATGTTGCCATATATTGAAACAAATTGTAGACATTGAAAATATTTCACATTTTTATAGCATGCCACTTTACATTGCAAATTATATCGCAGCTCTGTTATATTATTGGATACAAGTTTTAGTTATGAATTTCCATATTTGTTTAACAGTTTTGTGAATAAAAGTTTGTAATCAATTGGTCTTTTATACCTATTTGTTGATGGATTGGATAAAACGCATGTATTTTTAACTATTTATTTGAAATACGTACATACAGTGGCTGAGTGTTTATTTAAAGCCTTTGTAGAAACTAACCACTGTCATTTATTTAAATAGAATTTTACCAGTAGTTACGTCGATCATTCATTTTTATATCATGTGCAATAGTTATGAAGTATGCGCACACGCACATACACATCTCACCAGGCAACTTCCATACATGGAACAACTGCCTGTAAGACATCCTCAATCCAGTTCCCTGGACAATCTGACTGTAACGATTGCTAAAGATGGAATTACAAATGCCAGCTGGGACCCACCAATTTAACTTGCCTTCCGAAACACGAAAAAACTCATGACAAAATGGTCACACCCATCCGTTAACCGACCGCACTAAGCGTTGCTTAACCTTATGATCGATTGATCCGTGCTACTGTTGCTTGGCCACGAGCTTTTGGCCTTCGAAAGCGAAACCGAAGCACTACACGAAGTACTTGATTTCATTGAGAATATACGTACAAAAGAAACATCCCACTAAGGTCATAACAATAAGTTACAAACGAAAATCCAGAACAAACTCAGTACACAGTAAACCGCGTTTAGGTTTTAATAAAAACAAACTACCTCAAAAACTGTAAAACCCGAAAGGAATCCAGTCACGAGGCTAATGCGGCTCCCACACGACACTTATCGCGCGTCACGCTTGCGACTCGCACGACTATCGTACGTCTGAATTACCTTTATAGTAATTAGAACTGTGCTGTTTGATAGTAGCAACTCCATTGATGTTATAGAAATGGCCAAGTTCGCCTTTGTAGCAAATTATGCTAACGGCCTTTAGATTTGTCCGGTGATAGAATCTTATTGGTCGGGCACTACTGTAAGTTTATTGTATGGTGGGTGCCCGCATCGACATACATATTGTATCTTCGGTAGATTACCCTTCCGTTTTTCTAATGTCTACAGATGAAATGTTAAACATTACTCGAGATTTTTTTACTGATTTTTATATATTGGATGATAACAATTCTATGAGACTTTTTAAAGGTGAAACAACTCATACATCAAAATAACAATAAGCTACTTTTAATCCCGTTGAGGGAAGTAATGTCCACGAGACGCGGGTGATACCGCAGGTACAAGCTAGTAAAATATATGCTAAACAAACTTATTAACGATACCTAGAATAGTTTTTACAGCAAGTAAGTAATTATTTCTGAAAGGTATGATGAATGATATCAGATATCGATATGAGTTTATTGCGAATAATTATTTAATTTTCACTCGAATGGTCTCGATCACAAAGAAAACAAGCTGCAGGTAATTATTTACACGTATTCTGTTATGACTAGGGGGTCGATTGAAACACAGTATCAAAGTCATTCTTCGAGATAAACAGTTGAAACTAATAGCCTTGGTGACCTTATTGACTTAATCTTTTGTAATTCTCTGACCTTTGTCTCTGTAACTCTGTAAACTGCGAATTACAGACAATGTGTGGGATGTTGCGATGATCGTAAAATATAAATTTTAAAAAGAAACTAATTCTGAGGTCACACATTTGTTTACTTTTTGATGAAACAAGGCATAGCCAATGACTCAGTACTAGTAAAATATTATGCTAAACCTAGTCTTAAGATAAAAGCGAACTTATGTATTTTCTCCGCAAAACAGGCGTAGGAGTAATATCGCGTGTAAAGGTGTTGTTCAGCGAGACACCTCAAGCCCAATGAGGTGAACAAGAGATGTGCTGAACGTGAACTGTAACTAACATTACGGGAAGCTGTGGCCCTGTGCTCACTTATACTTTTCAAGTCCAAAATAATACAAGAAAAATATGTATTTATCATTTTGGATAGAAAAGTGTTTGTTTATAGAATAGGTATTTTATAAACTGACTGCTAAGAGTGTTTACTATACTTTTGATAGTTCTTTATTTTGATATATTTGAAGACAAAGATAAGCAAGCATAAACTATTCTTTACTCAAAAACACGATGATTCCGTATAGTAGACTATTTCATAAAGTCAGATCAAAGTTAAAAATACTTTCTAAAAAAATACTCGAACATTCAGTCGCAAGTCTACCACAAACCTTAGCAGTATATTTAAAAGAGCTCCTTATATCGCTGCAACGTTATCCACTGCAGTGCAGAGACTGCAATTGTCTGTTAGTCCCGCGGGAATTAATAGTCCCGGGTCCGCGCCCAACACTATGGTTCGTTTTAATTGATTCCCGTTTAATTGGGCTTTTTATTAGAAACAGTAAAACAGCACTGTAAAAGTTCGTTTGGGCTCAGTTGACAGTTATTTGCGTTTCAATTTGATGCGGATTTGAGGACTATACGCCGCTGTTTGAGCTCCGGGATTACACCTGGTTTGGTTGTTTAGAGGTTTATTGAAATTTCAACAGTTTTAGTTTTTTTTTATTGCCGTTGCACATATGCGAAATATATATATAAAAACGTTATATTACGTTTCTTACACAAACTATCAATATTATTCTAGATAAATCCCTGACAGATAACGGATGATCGGCCCGATGACATTAGACTAGAAGAGGTCAGACCTAAACGATATAAGGAGATGAATATAAAAAAAATATTTATAGAACACATTTCTGTATAGAACACATTTTATAATATTGTACACAATTTCTATCAAATCCCTAGAGTGCATTGGGTTTGAGCACAAATAGTATTTGTATCGATACAATATCGTCAATCATCGCAGCATCGCGCTAGTCGGCCACCGATCCCGCGCCCATTACAGTAATTGAATTGCCAACAATTTGTTTCCTTTGAAGAAATTGTTTATATCTTAACAACATCCCTAACAAGTCAATACCGATACCCCTGAATTTTAAAGCAAGCGACATAAGGTACATTATTGCGGGGCAATCGGTTTTCGAATGGCAACTGGACATTGGTTACAGGACCACTCGGAAGTATTCGGATTTTGATTTATACCCGATAACGGAATTCGCTTATACCCATGAATGCGTAACACGAGAATGCGGGAACGGGAAATTTATGCCGCTTCTTGTTTCGACTTTAAGTGGAATTGAGATAAGCGATGCTGTGGCCAGTCAATGGGATTAAAAGGACAAGAAATCTTATCCCAATGTGGCCTTTTTTGTATACCTTATAACTTTATAACTCTAATTTGAAGTTTCAATTGTTAACTGTCCTGAATTCAATGCCGTCGAGTGTACTATGAATTGTATGACAAGTTTATGTATTTTAAGCGCAGACTCCCGGCTGTTCCAGCAAAGTTTACATAATAATTAATAAAATTAACGGTACAAGTGTCGGGGTGACAACACCCTCTTGTTATGAGCATTACGAACGAGTTACACAAGTGACAACTTTGCTCAACTTTACCAGGCCGGGCTGTAGGTAGGCACGTACATACTAAGTTCACGGCTTCTATGCAGCTGTGTGAACATACTTCTGGATAGGTTTGCTGTCATATTTTTTTATTTGCTTATAATTTTGACACTTCTCTTTAAACCAAACTTTTAAATTAAAAAGTACTCCATATGTCAGACACAGGTCATATTCTAAACCCGATCATAAAAAGATTACTTGACAGAGTCTTTGGCGATATAACTGCGGGCTAACTTGTGAGTAGCCCGACCGTGTACTACACGGCGCTAACCCTCAGCCGCTGGCGATCTCTAACTTGTAATAGTGTGCGCTGCAGTGTTTACTGCCAGTGTTTGTAACTCATACAAATTGTTTGTACAAACGGGGGACGTGCTTTCATTTCATTTGAAATTAAATTTGTTTTCTTTGTCAACACTTTTTTGATGACATATACATATCATGTGCCCTTACTTTTTTATGTTCTTAAACTCACATGAGATTGGTTTTCTCAACATCGGATTGTTTTGTTGTAACTGCATATAATAGACCTCAGCTTGAGTTTTAGTTCCGTTTTAAATTAAAATAAATCATATTACATTGATAATAGTATAAAATTGGTAAACTTCAGTAACTGCTGCTTATTTTTGCGTGATTTTTTTCCATATAAGTGACAAGTGAACAAGCTGCAACTCTCAAGTTACTCTGAACAGTAAAACTATGATATTGTCGTTTCCGTACTACCCCACATATTGTCAGTAAGCCCATAACTTTATGGCACGTCCGCAGCGCGAGCTGACCAACTTGTGACGTCACACACGTTTACACATCCCGACAACTATTACATAACCAGTATTACTATACATTATCATAAGGTCGGAAAAGATTTACTCATATTAATGCTTCCTTTATGGAGAACAGTGGTTATACAAATACATAATATGTAATCTGAAGGATTCTGGTACACTATTTGGACTGTTAGGTTAGGCTTGCTTTAAGCTCAACTAGAGGCGTTCCTAATAGAATGTCATCAACAAAATAATTATAAGATTTGATATTATACTCCAGATCAGTCAAACCTAAATAAAATAAAAAGCTAACTTCCACTGCCTAAAAGAACAATATAATCCCACACACGATTCATTACACTAAAGCACTTGTACGGTAATTAGCGGCACCTGCTCCCCGCTAAAGTGGCAAGTGTGAGTAAACTGTGACGTCACCGCCACCTCGCACTTACCTCCAATCCTTTGCGATATTAATCTCTCTGGCGCTTGCCTAGCCCCCAGATTAACTGTGGCTCCACTAAAATAGCTAGTATACATGTATTGATAAGTTAGCTAAGTAATTAGGTAAAGTTAAGCTGGGAGCGGCTAGTTTCTGGATGGATAACCAGTTTGTTATCATCATGTGTACGCTAGCCAGAAGAGTTGTCTTTCCTGATCTCTCCAGTGGCGAACCATAGAACATATCAAAATAATCATCACGTGATAAGATGAAACAACTAAGGTCTTTCACAGATTGTGTTTTTGGTAGTAACTATTTTTCACGCGTGTTCTTAAATAACAATTCTGTACCGAGTCCACAAGCGAGTCACAGGTCACTTATCTGACTAACTACTGAATAAGGCTGAAAGACAGTTAAATCAAACAATTAAAAAGTACTTATTCTTGTAAAAGATTTATTCGCGTTTTTTCACCAATCCGCTTACTCTAAGTCAATTATTCCCAGACCGACAGTTTCTTTACATAAAACTAGAGTTTTATTCTAGGTAAAAGTAATAGGCGTCGAGATGTAAGTACGAGTAAGTAATGTCTGTCGGTTGGGCCATTTATCTCCGAAACGGCTCGACCGATTAGTGCGGCCTCCTCTAATGGTTTGTGGCGTTAAAGTAGTGCTGTAGGTAAGCCAGCTTTTAGGTCGATCCCAACAACAGACTCCTAAGCGACTCTGAGATTTATTTGCAATATTCTTTGTAATGCGGAAAATCGCTAATGTTCATAACATTCTCCAATTTCTTTATATAAAAAATGCTTATAATGTATATTTATTTATTCTTCAACAAATTTACATTTGTGTCGAACAGTGAGGTTTGACATTAAAAAAATACATTTAAAATACAGCCAGGAAAAGCTGATAAAGCACAATAACTTACAACAATATAACATTTATAGTTCATAAACATTCTTCGGCAATGTTTGAGTCCATTAATTTGATTTTAACGACCTTTGATTTAATAAGCTTATCTCTCCAGTTGAGAAAATAAATGTGGTGATGGTTCACGTAAAACATAATGCTCTTCGCATTTTTGTAAAATTTGTTTAACTTAACAGGAGCTAAGAAATAACTTAGCGAAGAAAATAGCTTATTTATGAATAATTTATGTAGATATTAGTATTGCAGTTGGGTTTGTGAGGCGTGAGGTCGACGTGACGCGGCGCCGGGCCGCGGGCTCAGCTCGCGCCTCCATCGACTAGGCCTCACTTAATCTGCTGCAATAAAAACTTGCTTTAACTTCTAAGTCACAGAGCGAAAGCCCTGCCCCTAATAGTTTCTGAATTTTGCTTACGATAAATTATGAAATCAAGATTCGTCGTCTCGATGCTAGGCGTCCAACGCTAGGCGTCGGAACGCTAGTTGTCGCGACGCTAGGCATCCCGGTACTAGTCGTCACGACGCGACGCCAAGGGCACCGACGTAAGGCACCCCGACACTAGGCGTCCCGACACTAGGCATCCCAACGATAGGCGTCCCTACGCTAAGCGTCCCGACGCTAGGCGTCCCGAAGCTAGGCGTCCCGACGTTAGGCGTCCCGACGCTAGGCGTCCCGACGCTAGGCGTCCCGACACTAGGCGTCCCGACACTAGGCGTCCCAACGATAGGCGTCCCTACGCTAAGCGTCCCGACGCTAGGCGTCCCGAAGCTAGGCGTCCCGACGCTAGGCGTCCGGAAGCTAGGCGTCCCGACGCTAGGCGTCCCGACGCTAGGCGTCCCGACGCTAGGCGTCCCGACACTAGGCGTCCCGACGCCAAGGGCACCGACGTTAGGCACCCCGACACTAGGCGTCCCGACGCTAAGCGTCCCGACGCTGGGCGTCCCGACGCTAGTTGTCGCGATGCTGGGCGTCCCGACACCAGACGTACGCCAGACACGTAGACGCATGTTAGTTGTCTCGATGCAAGGCGTCACGGTGTGCACTAATTTGATATCTATTATGGCTAAGATTTTACCCAACTGCCAAGAAGGGTTATGTGTTTTGCACATTATCATTCATTCATAATAATGTATGTTTGCATGTCTTTTTTTTACCTCATATTAAAACCAACTGAACGGTTTACGATACTGAGGGAGGATTTGTATTCAGGGAAATGTTTTGATTACTTGTGAAGTAGTTTCGGTTTCGGTAATTTTTATTCTATCCGTACTACCAGTGGCTGTAGCACTAGAAGTACGTATTATTATTTAAATTTACCGCCAACTACCGAAGATGGCGTGAAACAAGCCTAGCCTGTCATTATTTAAAACTACAACAAAATACAGGGCAACCAAGAAAATAATATTTAAATTTTGTGTTGCCATTAAACAGTGACGGTATTTATTATTAAATTCGCGACCTGTTTTACACGAATTGTTAATTTCAGTTTGTTTTCGTTTTTTCCGCAACAATTATCGTGCGTCGCGCTGCGGTACGACGCGGTGCGACGCGACGCGATGATTAACGAGCGAATTGTGAAGACTCACTTGAGCGTCATCCCACTAGATCGAGAGCTCATGTATCAAATATTTCGGTGATCTGCTGCGAATGTATTGTTTCTGGTTTCTGCTATTGTTTGTTGGTTTCTTTGTTTCATTCGATACGTATGTTATTGGTATCTATATTTGGATGAAATGTTTCGGTGGTTAACTTAAATTATCAGTTCCTAATCCATTATTTTTGGAAAACGCGATATCTATGAACAACATTTTTGAGAACCATCCTTTTTTTCTTAGCAAGCATAAGCAAGATTAGCTTTCACAAAAAATAATAGATTTTCGTGTTCTAGTGTAAATCGACAAATGCCTGGTATTTTGCCTAGTTCTAGCAATGAGCCGTGTTCATCACTAGCTCCTGTGCTATAATAACAATGTGATACCTCACCTGGCATACATTACATATTCAGTGGCTGCGCCTATCGTAACAAGTCTAGACCGAGAGCTGTGCGCTGTTACTTAGGCAACTCATTAAATATGCAGCCATAGCAGGTGTGTTAGTCGGCTTATGACGTGAAAAGAGCAGGTTTTATGAAAATTTTAACAACAAAGATCATTGGGATCTTTAAACACTTATTTTACAGATAATTTCATATCATACAACTTTATCATTAAAACTAAATTTTTTGTATTCTCGCAGCTTATTGGAGGTATATAAGCAGTCAAAGTTTTGTTTCAGTGATTTTGAAAAGAAGTAAGTCTAGTAACTAATAAGACTTTTCTGAATAAAACAGACCTTCATTCGTATTAGACCCAAGTATATTAATTAATCAGGGATTTTCAGCATCTTCTTTGAATGAGTTGCAATCTGTCTGTTCGTAGAAAAAAGAAACCCTTTTTACCGACTAAAATGTTCATTAAAACAATATTTGTCTCGCCCCTAAGTGAAACCGTTGTTCAGACAAGATTGAGACGTCTACAAGACTGCAATCCTCAAACAAAAAGTGTTTTGAGTACTAGGGACCATGAAAAGCTACAGTGACTACTACGGCATGTAAATATCGCGTTAGCATGGTGAATAGTTCAGTGGGCAATATTGGAAACGCAATCGATCAGTACGGCAGACACCTGGGACGAGAATACATCTATAGCTGTTCAGCTTACTATCATCGGTTGCTGCTGCCCTGGTGTGAATAACTTATCTCACATGAGTTATTATTGGTTTTTAACACAGGAAAACACGAAACAGAAAATCATAAGCTACGGCGGCCGTTCTCTCTACAGAGATCAGCCAGCTGCGCAGGACATATTATAGTGCCCAAGCATTTGAGCAAACACAGGTGCACTCTCTATTGCCTCACTCTCATAGTCCGATGGGTCGGCAACCCGACACGACTGGAGAGAAGATCAGGCGCCGGACCGATGCACCGATGCTCTCCGATGCACGTCGCACGACAAATTAGCGAGTATGGCGTGTCAGTGGAGGTCTTTGTTTTTAAATATTTCGGTATCTGTTCCAGATATGAACAGTCTTGCTGGGATATCATCACATGCACATTTTCTTTTTTAATCCAAATTCGACAAGTTCAATAACAATTGCTGCACACGGAAATCAAACCCACGAGTCCGCAGTCAATTGCTCAGCCGGTGCGCTAGCGCCGCTGTAATTTGACATTGATGGATAATGACGCATCGTGGATGCTCTTGCTGTTCCTATTGTACATACAAAATCGTGACGAAGATCTATTGGTTAACATATGTATAAATACTCGCGATGAGTTTTGCCACACAAAGGAGTCGCAAATCAGATTTAATCCAGCAGGTATAGTGAATACAAAAGATTTTTGTCTGTGCTTTCTGTCTTCCCTCAAAAATGCAGTCGTAAACTTAAGTAATTGAAGCTAATACCTGAAAACTCGACGCCAAACTAGCGACCTTCAGTAACACTGTAATTTTGAACACTATAAATAGTATTTAAATACCTTTAATTATCCAACTTCTACAACAACGTATCAATTATCAAACTACGCAAGGAGAACCCTTACCTGAAGTAATGTCATATAACTAGTGTAACAAGCCATGATTGCTTCAAATGTCACCATAAACTAACAATTAATTCTACTTTATTAAATACCATGACGAACAAATCCACAATTGGGTGTGTAGAATATGTCCACACAATGAGTGTCCACACATAAAGTATGACGTCAACGTCAATATTGACTTATTATGTGGTTAGTCTCCAAAATACACGAACTAAGTGATGTCGTGGCCTGAAATGGCCTGGCACAGCCTTTAGACATTTACAATACATTTGAAGAACAATAAAGGCGGTAAATTTTATGAATTTAAGCGATTATTACAGATAGCGGTACACACCCACGACACGAGCATAAAACGCGCGTGGGCAAACGCAAATGCTTTACGCGCTGCGGTTGCAAATATAATTTGGGGCCGAAGAAATATTCTAAACTGATCAAAAAAAATTACTTGCAGCTTCTAAAATGGTATTTATATTACCACAGATATACACAGATAACCCTTGGTAATACATCTATTTACTATACATGAGTATGAGCAATTATCAATTTCCATCAATTGTTTATTTATATTTATCAATTATGTTTTGCAAGACACGCAAACAAATGTGCCAGATATGAACATTGCCTCATAAACATAGACTCGAACAAGATTCAGAGACCAACAAGACAAGAACCATTACGTCAGACTCGCAGATGTAACCAACAGATACCACAACAAACAATTTATCAAGAAAAAAAATGTTGCAAGTCACAAGCGAGTTTCATTTGCATACTCTGTGTGCAATTGGCAACGCTTAAAAGATTTTTAGAAAATTCGAATATCCCGATCAGTTACTCAACTCAGTGGCCGTCAAATATTTACTGAGAGAGAATCTTAATTCGCGCAACATTTGCTCAGTGGCGACCGACCGCAACTGTTTAAAATGCAGGCTCCACTTTGTGCCAGTTTGAATCAACAAGAATTTATCCTTAACGAATTTGTAACCGACTTCTGTTACACAGGGCCAATGGAAATTATCTTGACCTTGTTATTTAAAACGTATCAAACGTTTTGTTGAAGTTCTTTTTCGTAAGAAATTTTCCTACTCTGATTTTTTCCAATAACTTCCACCCACTCAAAATCTCTCCGCCTCTGTATGTTACATTCAAAAAGTCAACCGAGTTATTTTAGGATAATCATTAAATCTCGCGGTTTCATTTGCTTCACAAAGGATTCTTCTTATTCACAGAAATTAATTTTATTTCACGTTCATCCCAAGGGCTGAGTCCAAACACAACTCTACGTGAGATTCCTGCTAAATCGACTCCAGGTGGTAGACGTACAACCTAATTATTTTTGCCATCAAACATTTGTAGTCAAAAGTAGGGTTTCCGCGAGCGACCCAGCACTCTATAGTCATGCACATTACTTGGATCCCGTGCGTAAAACGCAACGACATAGTAACAATTGTGATGCAGTCGCATGTATCGCATTGTGTTTATGTCCCTAATCAACACGGCCTGCCAAATGTTCATTAGTGCCGGGAATTCGGCCGGATATCCCCTAGCATAACATTGGCAGTCCTGCCTTTAAATCAAGCCGACAATTATCTACCTTAACACAATTATATCAGCCGCCCCTACACCGAACTTAAGCTTCGTCAAACTAACAATAATTGATATTGCCGTAAGAGGTGGTTAATCCTTTAGTATGTCTACAAATAATTACGGACTTTTAGTTAAAGCAGTAAACAAGAAACTGGATTAATTTGCACAAGCGGACGAGTTTGAATTTGACTAGCCCGCCTGTTTTAATAATTATTGGATGGAACAACCTCTTTTTACCATCATGTTAAATTTCCAAAGAAAAGTGAGCGAGTATAATTACCGTCCGGTACATTAGTTGCGGTTATGACAGCTTAACCAATAACATGGTTGTTAGCAATCAGTAGTTCTGTATGTGTGTGAATGTCCCACCATATGCAACAATGTGAAATTCATTACCGTGGCGCGGTACACCTCGGTGTGAGCACGACGGAGGAGCTCATTGAGACGTGTCGCGTGACAAATGAGACGCACCATCTAATTACCAGCCGCAGCTTCTATTGCCACAGAGATATACAACCGCGGACAATCCTCTCTGCTTCGTCTTGTGTAATTGGAGAAGGAAGCGAATTTATATTACTGATGGAGACATAAATAGTGGGCAACGTAACTTTCACTGCATCCTTAAATGTATTTAAAGCTTCTAAAAATCTGTGAATCGATCATCAAAAAAGGATATCTTAAGAAAGTCAAATTTATACATGAATGGAGAATTCCTTGCTTCCACAATAGAACAATTTAAGTGCATGAAAATCTATACAACTACCAAATGAAATCTAAACAGTTTCAAATCAGAAAACTAAAACCTATAAACAAAATATTTGAAGTCCAACAAATCTCTCTGTCGTCCCATCTCAATACTAAATTTGTCCATTTCTCTTGACAGATCGATAGCTAATTTACCTAGGTGCAGGAACAGAGGATGTCGACCGAACCTCTCTATCGACACAACTCGTCCAGTTTGCTGAGAGCCGACATCGCAATACCTACCTGATTATGTTACCTACAAATAATTATGTTTTGGTGGGAACTATTTAATGTTATAAGTTAAATTTGTGAATGTTATGTTATGTTAGTTTTTCGTATTAAGAATCAATAAGGCAATATAAAACACTGTTCGTCTCAATCTCAATAAGCAATGGTTACAAGACAATCATCTTTCCATGATTTTTTCAATATGTAGGTACTTGATACTCAATACAGTGTTACACAAGACGCACTAGCTCGTAAAGCCAAACATATTTCACTTTCCTTCGCTAACAAAAATATTAAATAAAATATACCACGTTATCAATTCCCTCGCAGCTTTCACTAAGAAAAACAAGGAAACTCAACATAAATAAGGGGAGAACACTTTCTTAACAATATATCAGGCGTACGTCTATTAGGCGTCGTCAAAACACAACACTTTTAAAGACAGATCCTGTAAACACACAAACACAAAGCTATACGTGAGAAAGCTATTTGTTACGTCCGAGTGTTTGATAAAAGCGTTGCGAATAAATATTTTCCTAGCCATCGACGGGTTCTTTGCATAAATTTCAGTTATGGTAAGACATTTGTCAATGGATAATGCGGTCCCAGCGATATTCATGGTTCCGAGCGGCCGTATATCGACGCGTGCATACATCTCGCGCAGAATGCCGACTGTACGATAAATATGATCTACGACTGCTCCAAGACTGTGAGATCCCTTTGCTGGTACAGATACCGCCAATTATTGGCCCTTAATACGTTCTATGTCATAATATAATCTCCATATTTCGGTAAACACGTTTGAAGTTCGCGAAATTGTTTTTTGATGTGATTATGTCTTTACGCTCCTCTTTTGGGGGAAATAATCACTGTGAATCATGTAAATTGAATTACAGAGATGAAAGGAATTTTCAAAAATATGTCTTCACTTTTACAATCTGTGTCATCGACAATCCTGAAAAATATCGCCCATTAAATTGGTAAAATTCTGCAGTCGGGTTAATAAACCAAAATATTATTTTTATTTGGCAATTGTCGGCAATACAGGCATTCATTTGAACATTTTTCAATATTTGCTTATTTATATTCAATCATGCCTACTAGCCCACATAAATGTGCCTAACCAAAATATTGAATACACAAAGCAAAAGTCTGTATAAATCGAAAATAGGGAGCAGAAACACGCGAATCATTTTCAACAGGCACCTAATTTAGGAAGGCTGTTAATCCCGGATTATATAGACACAGAGATTTGTAAAATAATGAGATCCACCGCTGCGGGACGCGTGTCGCTGGGTGCGGTGGGAAAATGTCTTATGTCATCTGGTAGTCCGTGCGCTTAAGCCCCTGATCGACGGCCAGGATTTACGCAGCCTTACTGGCTGTTGGTTAAGGTACAACTACAAACCCACGGGTTGCAAAACTATGGTAGTACTATACATCCATATTGCTACCTACGAAAAACAAAAGTCTGAACCTTACTGTTTTCGAAAAAGGTTTTCCCATAAAATATGTAATTTTAGGTATAAAGCACACGTCATCTCAATCATCAGTTTGAAAAATCTGTTTCACTGTCTCATTTGGAACTCATACCATTATCTCTCAATGTAATATTAAACCAGGCTGAATAACTACCCATAATATACCAGATACCAATTCCCGAATATCCCCAAAATACACCTACACTACTGGGAGGCAGAGCCATAAGCACTGATGTCGTGTTCACGGCGAGGCGAGTTAGCCGCGCGCGGAAATTGCGAATTAAGGCTGAACATCGGCTGTTAGGACTAACGAGTGATCTTGCAGGACACTTCGGCGGCTGCCAGGGATGATCCAGTAATTATCTTAGGTAGGGTTACTGATTCTGATGTATTTGTCTAACAAGGATGGTAAAGGGAGCGTTGAATATGGTTTGAGTCTGGATTGGGTTTATAATTAATAAGCATTTTACATGGATAAAATAATGGTGCCAATAGAAGCCATAATAATAAGTCACTTATTGGGACGACATACCGGAACCACATTCCGATCTTTTTTCTAAAGGCTTCAAGCTATTTGCGAACAATTACGAAATCAGTTTGTTGTCTGTTATGGTTTAATCGTAACAGACCAACACATGCCTTGTTGTTCATAAACAGATCTTAGCATCTAGGATGCTGACTTCACGAAGTTGAAACTCAAATATTTTTCAATGCTTACATATTGACCACCGATACGAATAAATTCCTAAACACCAGTATCGGCGGTAAGTAGGTCGCCATGTTGGCAGCACTTGGCTGCTAGCTTTTTGTTTGTGTTTCAGTTTGGCCGCGTGGCACATTAAGTAGTGCTCCAGTCGCCATGAATAACGACTATAAATAACCTCACCTGAAATGCTATCCAACATGAAAGAACATTCGAACGTATATTTATTTGCTTCGCTTCACGTGTATGGAGGTATTTGCTAGATTCTTTCAAGTTGCATCTTTCATGCATGAGACATAGTTTCTATTAGATTGGAACGGAACCTCGTGACCGTGCAAGAAGAATATTGCGACTGTAAAGGCTATTTTTAGATAGTTTGCAAACAAACCTGCTTCACCTGCGAAAACTAGCAACATACTTTATTTTTAGCAACACGCCACTCATCACCTATTTTATTTTCATCGGATTTCCAAAAATATTGAGGAAATATTCAAATAACTTGCTGAAGATTATGGTTTGGCATGTTCTTATTTATTATATAACAGAATATTCAATTGTAATATGTTTGTAATAGTCGGTATACAGAAATAGGTGATCATTCTACTTTCCAAGTCGACATTTCTAAAATATTAAACAATTCAGTCAAGTTCATCATCATCATCATCAGCCTATCGCAGTCCACTGCTGGACATAAGCCTCTCCAAGTGCACGCCACTGAGATCGATTTTCGGCTTCTCGCATCCAGCTCCTGCCAGCCGTCTTGCGCAAGTCATCACTCCACCGTGCCTGAGGACGTCCTACACTACGTTTGCCAAGACGCGGTCTCCACTCTAGAACTCGTTTACCCCAACGGTTATCGGTTCTTCGGCTGATATGGCCAGCCCACTGCCACTTCAGCGTGCTGATTCGGTGGGCTATGTCAATGACCTTGGTTCTCTGACGGATTACCTCATTTCTAATGCGATCCCTCAGAGAAATACCAAGCATAGCTCTTTCCATAGCCCGCTGAGCGACTTTAAACTTGTGGACCAGCCGTACCGTCAGTGTCCACGTTTCGGCTCCGTAAGTCATGACAGGTAGGACGCACTGATTGAAGACTTTTGTCTTTAGGCACTGTGGGATCGACGACGTTAGGACTCGACGTAGCTTCCCAAAAGCAGCCCAACCCAACTGAATTCTCCTATTCACCTCGTCCTCAAAGTTGTTTCTACCTAACTGCAATGTCTGCCCGAGGTATACATATTTCCGAACAACTTCGAGAACGGCGCCGTGTATCGCAATCGGTTCCGGTAGAACATGTTCATTGAACATGACCTTGGTTTTGTCCAAGTTCATCCGTAGGCCGATGCGTAGAGAAGATTCAGCCAGGTCGTTCAGCATCTGTTGTAGGTCCTGCAGCGTTTCCGCCATGATGACGATATCGTCAGCAAATCGCAAGTGAGAGATGTGTTCGCCATTGATGTTGATGCCGCGTCTTTTCCAGTTCAGCGTCTTGAACATATCCTCCATTGCATTAGTGAACAGTTTCGGGGAAATAACATCCCCTTGTCTCACTCCTCGATGCAACGGTATGGGCCTTGTTTGCTGATTCTGTACTTGGACGGACATTGTAGCGGCTTCGTAGAGACATCTCATCACTTGGATGTATCGCCAATCTACTTGACAACGCTGCAGGGACTCCAGAACAGACCAGATTTCAACCGAGTCAAAGGCCTTCTCATAGTCCACAAATGCTAGACACAGGGGCTGATTATACTCTTCGGTCTTCTGTATAATCTGCCGCACTGTGTGGATGTGGTCTATGGTGCCGTATCCGCTCCGAAACCCAGCCTGCTCCGGTGGTTGGAATTCGTCGAGTCTTCGCGCAAGTCGGTTCGTGATCACTCTTGAGAACAGCTTATAGACGTGGCTTAGGAGCGAAATGGGTCGGTAGTTCTTCAGCTGGGTTTTGTCTCCCTTTTTGAAGAACAGGACGACAACACTCCTACTCCACGCCTCTGGAGTTCTCCCTTCAAACAGGACGGCATTAAAAAGCTTCTGGAGCTCCCCCAGTACGGGCCTACCTCCTGCTTTTAATAGCTCTGTTGTAATGCCATCCTCGCCAGGGGCTTTTCCATTTTTGAGCTGTCTCAGAGCGATCTCGATTTCGCCACTGCTGACTTCTGGCAGGTCTTCGGTGAAATGGCGTGTTAATGTGGCTCTAGAATCCTCATTTCCGGGATCAGGTCGAGATGCATGCGATGCGTATAACCGGCCATAGAAATTTTCCACTTCCGAAAGGACTGCCGGTACTGAAGAAACGACTTCTCCACTTGTTGTGGTCAGCTTCGTCAAGTGGCTTCTTCCAAGAGATTGTACGAACACCTTTGACCCCCGATTCAGCTCAATTGCTCTTTCAATGTCAAGAGTATTGGAGCGCCGGAGGTCGCGTCGTACGTGCTTGTTGATCTCTTGGTTTAGAGCCCGCTTACCTGACGAAGTGACAGGCGGGTTTTCACGTCGTTTCTTCATAAGCCCTAATGTCTCTTCCGAAAGCTTTGATTTCCTGCCCTTACGCTGCATGTTACAGAATCTCGAACCTTCCTCCCTGAGGATCCGAACCACATATTCGTGGTTCTGGTTAACGTCTGTTGTGGTTTCCACGGCGGCAAATCGGTTCTCCAAATTTGACTGGAACGTTTCAGATCCTGTCATGGTTTGGAGCAGTGTTGATCGGAGCCTGGCCTTCATCAGACGGAAACGTTCGGCCTTGAAGTTGATATTCAGAGAGCCTCGGACAAGTCGGTGATCGCTACCGGTATTAAACCTATTGATCACGGAGACGTCTCTGAATATGTGCTTCTTGTTCGTCATGATGAAGTCAATCTCATTTTTAGTCATAGTGTCGGGGCTTTGCCACGTCCACTTCCTTTGGGGCTGCTTTTTGAAAAAAGAGTTCATCAAAAAGAGCCCCTCGCGTTCGAGGAAGTTGACAAGCATTTGCCCCCTATGATTCCTGCTTCCAAATCCATGGGATCCTACTGCCGATTCGCCGCAAATCTGTACTCCCACTTTAGCGTTAAAGTCCCCCATGACAACGGTGTAATGGGTCTTTGTAGTGAAGTGGAGGGCCCTTGATATATCATCAAACATATCCTCCACTTCATCGTCTGAATGTGTCGAGGTCGGTGCGTACACTTGCACTACCTTGAGGCTATACCTGTCGGTGAGCTTTACGATAAGGTACGCTACCCTGTTCGACACACTAGACACCTCCACAACGTTATCAGCTAGGGACTTATTAACCAGAAACCCAACGCCACCTTGGGATTGTTGGTCTCCCTCTCGGAAGTACATTAGGTGACCTGATTCGAGGGTTATGGTGTCCTCCCCCTCTCTTCGAACTTCACATAACCCTAATATGTGCCACCTAATCTTCCCAAGTTCCACCTCGAGTTGCGCCAGATGCGAGTCAAGCCGTAGCGTGCGGCCGTTATACGTCGCAAGAGTCAGTTTGGTTTGGTGGCCTCCCGTAACCCGGAGATTCTTCGCACCCCCTGTCCCGCCGTAACCACGGTCGCCACCGTGACCGGGAATAGCGGGACTGCCGGGAACTAGGGGCCGTGGCTTTTTTGTTTTATGCATTGGAGGAATTTAGCCTACTGCTATCACGCTGGCCAGACGGGTTGATAGAGGGTTTTTTTTCGAGTTTTCCTTCTCTCGCACTGGTGTTCGGTGCATTTTTAACTCCATTAGTCGACTTCTACGACACCCACTGGAAGAAGGGGTAGCGACATATGTATTCTAAAGCCGTCGCTAGACGGCTTCAGTCAAGTTAGTGTTTGATAATACTCCCTTTACTTCCCAAAGCTCACATTTTCGTCACACCTGTAACAGGAGTAAAAAATGATTTAATAAGACCTCGTTCCAAATATTACTTCACTGAATGTCAAAAGAAAACAGCAGGGCGTCACAAGACAATTTCTAATTAAACTTGTTGAGCAAGTGTTCAGGCGAAACTCTGGCGTCCAATTATAGCGGCATAACATGTTCTACATCGTGTAACACGGGAACACTCGGCTACGTAATAGCTACCTACTGAGGATCCAGCCATCAACAAACTGCTCTAACTAGAGGCAGTTGACAATCTAAATATCGGTACATTAACAACTTTCAGCCGGTTTTACTCACGTCCCGAGCGTATCTACTTGACTATCTACAAAACGTAGGTACCCGAGTTCTACCGCAAATAAACAACGAGTGACAAATTTAATTACGCACATAACTACATATTGGAAGCGCTTCTTTTCAATTTTGAACCTGAACTTCGTGCTCGTCTCGCTCTAAACATATCTAGCCCTACACCACATGTCTTCAAATCCCTGCCATTATTCATCTTTCTTCAAAACGATGTGCTTCATAGAAAATTTCCAACTGACTTGCTTGACACGCTGAAAGGCGGTTCTTGAAGGATTGTGTTTGATCGTTTTTAAAAGCGCCAATGGCTAAATTAATTTAGAATCAAAGGTTTGTCTAGTGATTTTTATCAGAGCGCTATATCGAGCTTAACTAAAAGCAACTCGCAATGGTCACAAATTGTTCACACTTATTACTTACCTTTTAGAGTATATAACTGTACCTGCAATATATGCGTTTGCATATATTTATCGAAAAAACTGAAGACCAGGTGATATTACACACATTAGAGAAGGCCCGTGTCCGGCAGGAAATATCGATTGGGCGTTTTTCCACTCACCAGCCCGGCACCGGCACCGGCACCGGCACGGTGTAAGCAAAAATGTACAGAAAAGTATGGCGGCCGGGTCGGCGCCGGCGCCGGCAAGTGTAAAAACGAGCCATACTTTTCTGTACATTTTTGCTTCCCCGGCACCGGCACGGTGCCGGTGCCGGTGCCGGTGCCGGGCCGGTGAGTGGAAAAACGCCCATTAAACACGTTGCTGATCACGAGAATCATACCTACTGACACGCTAAAACAAATATATTCGATGCCAAAATTATCAGCTAGATTCGATGTAAATTGAATAGAACTCCCGCGTTCGTGCAAACTACGATAACACAGCACTAAACTATAGATTCCTAAAATAGCGCGTTAATTAACGGCCGATAGATTGGATTCGTAATCAAAAATAATGTGACCCACCACAGACATTATTTTGGGACAAGTTTTCATTGCAGTTTAGTTTTTCGATGTTTAAAGGATATTGAAGGAAGATGTAGGTACAAAGACCTCATTTCAGTTTCCACAACTCTGTTCCCACAAATACTAACACATTCTTCTTACATCAAACAATTAATGTGGTTTAGAGCTGTATTTTCAGAATTGTATAGATTTGAACTGAATGCATTGGTTCTTCCAGAACTTGTAGGTATGTATTATACGCATTATATGCAGGTGAATCTAAAATATGTTTTTTTTTCTACATAAAATTGCTATGCATGCATTATACCAGTTAGGTATCAGAACTCCCCAAAGACCGCTGTAAAAAAAATATATTCTTACTGTGACATCACAATGTATATATTGTTTTTTTTTTTAGCGCAATCTGCAATTTTTTAAGGTATACTAACACTTTGAACACAATCCACTTAATAAGCCAGTGCCGACGCCTACAATACATAGAACTGAATTAACTGCGACAGGCACTAATACGGCAGGCTAAACCGAAGCAGGAGACGCAGGTTCAATGTCAAGCGCGCCGCCTGCAAGCGCGGCACACATCAATCGGCCGTACAGCCGGGGGGTAGGCGTCCTCCGTGAAATGCATCCGGGCGCACTATACGTGACGACGCATGACAGAAGGTCTGCTGTTCTACATGAACAGATTGCAGATATACGTATGTATAGATTCTTTATATGTATGCCTATACATTAATGAGTTGGTTGATTTGATGAAAGTTTGTGTATCTGGGATCTAAATCACAGATTGTTAAACCGCGTCAATCCGCTTGCAAAATTTAAATTTTGCTTTTTGACCATTGTTAAGCAGGGTTAGGTATAGTAAATTACTAAACCTCACACATACTAGAGGTACAATATTATGTCAATTATTCTACTAAAATTTTTCATTAGCTTGTTAGCGAATCTTTTAGTAATCATCAAAATACTCAAAACTTGTGGTGCTTAAGATTGTTATGATACAGGATTGTTAAAACTTAAATAAACCATTGACCTTCTGCGACCACTTGTCTGTAGCGGGTGGACCCCACGTCCGCACCCCTCTCATCTGTGTAATGTAATTCTATTTGCAGTTGCGTCTTGTATGTACGTTACGGATGCTGCACCCTAGGTGTCGGCTCACTGCATGCCTCGGGCTTTGCTGCATTCAGATAACCCTGTGATACTACGAGTGTCAGAATTAACGGCTAATAACTGCTTAACTCTCATATTTGACGTACTTAACTATGTTATTTTGTATTTTATGTAGTGTGTAGATGGACACCGGACAGTCCAGCTTTTTCTAGTGTATTGACAATGTTTCTTAGTATGATGATTAATAAGAAACGTTTTTTAATTAATTTGTTTGAAAATGGCGATGGAATCTGATTTCTGTGTACCTTTATATTAGATGTTAAATAAAGAAATATTGTCAAGAGTTTTAACTGAAGCGACCTAAGTTTTCTAAGTGACAGCAGATACCTACATATGTACTTTGTTTATTTTGATAACCTTGAAAATAGCCGTAATTGTATATTATCACACAATCCAACGCAAATCACCGCTTTTTATAAGAGGTCAAATATTTCCTTACGTTGCGTAACATTTGTGATAACAAACACCAATATATTTTGCGGCTTATCATAAAATAAATATACATGAACAAATTGTTCCAGTAATTACATATTCACATCAGTTTGATACAAACATGGGTCGACTGACTACGGCTGAGAAGCAATTCTACAAAGACAACGGCTACATTGTACTGAAGAAGGTTCTTTCTGATGAAAGTCTGAATGCCATCATTGAGGAATATGACAAGTTGTTCGCGAGGAAGAACCAGGACAAGATGGAGAGCTCTTGGGTGGGCAGTGATGCTGATGACAGGAAGAATAACTCCTCGCTAACGGTGAGTGACAAAGTCATCAAACTTGGGACACTACTAATTTACCTCTATTGCTAAATATCATATCGATATTATGGGGGAAATCTGACATTTTCACATTTAAAAGTATTAAAGTTTCCACAATAAGAAAATTAAGTAAGATTAGCCTATTTATGAATTACAAAGAGTGTATGTAAGAGCTAATTTGTTACGAACTGCCCACAGGTGAAAGGCATCCACAACCTGCAGTACCACCACGCGGTGTTCAACTCGTTCCTCTTCAGCGAGGGACTCCTGGATGCCCTGGAGGACGTCATGGACACTCCCAACATCACGCTGCATCACACCAAGGCTCACTTCAAGCCACCGGAGAAGGGCGCTGCATATCCTATGCATCAGGTGAGGGGCGACTGCACGTTACCGTAAGAAAGATTGATATTGCTCACCAAAAAATACAATGAACTGTAGGTACCAAGTCAACGAACTGATTTCAACAAAATGTTCAATTAACGTGGTAATAAATAATGTAAGCATTAATTTCATAGAACACACGAATACAAACCTTGAGTTTTAGTAGATAAGGTGCCTAATGCACGTTGCACGCAATAACTGCACTTTGATCACATCACCCAATATCCTTGAATTCCTTTTAGTTTCACAGTAATGAAGGAGCTGGCTGCTCAATTGCTATGAAATTTAATTAAAGTTTGTAGTAGGATATCTTATTTAAATACGTTCCAAAATCCATAGGGAAAAAAGCAATGAGTGGTTTATTATTTGTTATTACTTAACTTGTACCTATTGTCCTGCTGACCAACTCCATATCACAAGTTATCTCTGCCCAGGATTATCACTACTTCCCATACAAGAACGACTCTATGATAGCAGCCTTCCTGCACCTGGACGCAGCGGGCCCCGACAACGGCGGCCTGTTCGTCTACCCTGGCTCCCACAAGCTGGGGCCCCAAGAGGATGTTGGAGCTCAGGAGGGCAATTTCCATTATGTAGACCAGGTATAGAATATTTCAGTTGAAACAATATTTTTATTACAACGATTACCCCCATGATCGGACAAGGCATCTTCTTACTAAGTGTGAGCATAATTACCGTGCTTACTGCAGAAACGGACATTTCATAGTTTTCTTACCTGCGTACAAGACTCCTAAGTAATTAAAAAAATTTGGCACTCACCAGCCTTACTGCGGGTTCTTAAAGTGCAGTTACCTTTTCAGTTATCCAATCTTCTGAGCCTTATATAATATTACTTTAGCTTTCAGGCAATGACATGCATGCCATCTAAAATTTCCTCGCATTACAGAGTAAATTCCCCCTCGAAAAAGCGACGCCAGTGATTGCAGACCGCGGCGATGTGGTGGTGTTCTCGTACCTGCTGGTGCACGGCAGCCCCCCTAACACGTCCAGCCGGCCGCGCCGCATGCTGCTGCTGCAAGCTGCCAGCGCTGACGACGAGCCCCTCGGCCACCAACCGCTCCGTCCCGGCCAGGGCTGGCTGCTAAGGGGCACCAATGTCAACAGAGATGCCAGCATATCCAAGAGATTTGAGACTAACTGATGTTCAAAACGTAAATAAGTCAAAAAGATTTTTGGAAGCTTAAGTAAAATAGAATGCTTGCGGTGCGTATTTCATTAACGTACATAGAATGTTATCTATCTTAAGATCAAATGAATCAGCTTCTTTTTCCTTATATGTAGTACGATACAAATATTTTCAACCTCTATATAACATGTGAAAAAAAATCTAGTTTCAACTACGGTTAAGTGGAAATAAAATAACAGAAAGAAACGTTTATTGAATTTAGTTAACAAAGATTCCTTTGTTTTGTGCCGCAGCGTAATGAACAAACGTACCAAACAATATTTAAAAGACCACAGTGAGCAGATAACATGCTAAAAAACGTCGCAGTACAGTTATACAAAAGCAATAATTTGATAGAGTTTATTAGCCAGGCAGCGGTTCCCCGACTTGCCAAGAAACGAGAGAACACAACAAAAACTACATTACCGACTGTTTCTGCAATACATAAAATACACAAAACTGTTGAATTTTTGTTTAGCTTTGATTGGATTTCCGGCTGCTGTGGAATGAAGCCAGATTTTCAGGCTCATTGATCTAGATTTCCTCCGGCTATTGAGTTCGATTTCACGCTAACTTATTCGTGTAACGTGGAGCTACCCTCCATTTGTTCTGATAGGTCCGCTCAGGCCAGGCACACAAACACTTACCGAGACACTCGCTCCCGCGGGAAGTCGACAGCCGAACAATATATCTGGAACACGCTGAAATGAGCACAAAATATTCTGACAGGATGCGAGCGGTACAATCAGAATCCGTTAGTTACGCATTCTTATCCTGACCAGCGCGACGTGACCGCAGGCCGCGTCATGTGGAGTGTTTCGCAAAAAGCCGCAGGAGGTAGTGTGCGTAATCAGTATTCTATGAGCGGTGAGTGGTAGCTCGTTGTTTTTGTTCATCCTGGCTAATGAGCATTATAGACGTGATGAAACGCTCATGTCTGTCACTGGGGGCGCTGAACAATGGCCGCGTTAAGTGGACGCTAAGCCGTGAGCGATCGGCCGCATCCCTCAGCCGCGCTCACTCGCATGCTCAATCTGTTACGAGTTAGCCTTCACGCGTTTCTACGTCGGCAATGCCGTCAGGGCATATTTTTATGTTTTCATTGAAAGTATCACTTCGTTTCGTCACACATGAATTTGTTTTCACGACAAGAAATATAAATGTGTATGAAAGCGTGCCCTCTTAACAAAAGCACGGTCGGGTATCGGAAAAAAAATAGCGTGGAGCCCAGCCGGGACCCGGAGCCCGAAGCTCTCGATCACGCAGCCGGACCAAGCAGATAAAGCCCTAATGTATGACCGACGATTACTCCACGTTTATAAGAAAACCCTCGACAACTATTTCGTCGGCAGAAAAGTAAAAAATAATGTTTCCTTTACCAAAGTTGTTCGTCAAAGTATTTGTAATAAATACTACTTATTTGTGACCCCTTCATCCAAGAAGTCAAACGTTAAAATGCGTAAAATCATTGTAATGATGATCATGGATAAAACAATAGTATAAGTATATATATAAATCTCTGATTGTAATAGACAGTCGAGTTGCTGAAAAATTTATTCATCATCATTTCTTCCTGCCATAACACTAGGAAGCGTAGCAACGGGGTGTTTTTGAGGCTCAGTCCAGTGCAATTGACTTGAAAAAGTTCAATTTTTTTAATTTAAAAAGCCTGATTCTGATTTCAGTAATCTAATTTGACTATGAATACTTTTGACATCTGAGCACGCAAATAACGCTGTAGTTAATAAACCAATTGGATAATTGCTCATATAGGTGAACAATTTATATACACAATATTTGTAGCTTTATGAACTATTGAAATTATGCATTGCAGTTTTATGCAAATTATGCAGTTCAGAGGACTTGAGCACAAGAGGGTTGCTTTTTAGACTATCATAGTGTTGAAATGTAGACCCCAATCGAGCTGTAGCAGCACAACCAGTAAGCTGGACAAGCCATGTATTATCGGACAGGTACACAGCCTACGTGACGGAGTACTCCATGCGGTTGCGCCCACGCCGCGCCGCCGCCAACCTGCGACATAACTCACCCGGGCCAAGGTGTCTCCTGCGAGGACGCCATTAATATTCGTCACCGGCCTGACCCTTCCTGATCTCACCCTACCCCACACGCGTCAAGTAACATGTTCATTACTTTAAAAGCTCGTCTCACAGCGAAAAACCACAAGACACATTAGATATTTTAAACAATATTTCAGTACAATTAGGCACATTTTGAACTTTTCTATCTTATCAAAGTTTTTGGCCGCTGAAATACTGAAAAATTAACATACCTACGCTTAGCACATGAGACACACTTCGCCCTATTAACCTCCCGCACGGGAAAAAAATTACTTTTTGATAATCCTTTAAACGTAACTAAAATCATCATCATCATCAAAGGCCATTATTTAAGATCACGCAGCAACAGGTCTGTGCTAACGTGAGACGATGAAGTCTAGGAGCATTAATGATGCGTCGATGATATTTTTAGAAAGTACATACAACATAGCATAGTTACATTGGTACTTGCCTGCCCTGGAATCAAACGGATCGTATTTAAAAGTACTTCAATTTATTCCCATTTCATTTACCTAATTTTGCCTGTGTTCCACCAAATATACTGAATGTGCACCAAAATGTGTTCATTAAAATATGTCATAACTAGCATCTATTTAACAACTGTTGCAAATTTGTAAAAATAGTAATACACCTAATTTAAAAAACAAGCATTTATTTTTTTAGGTTTACTTTAGATAATGCACTGCTAAATGTATTTGAATCAAACACCAATTAATGCCCAATGTAGCTTTATTAATAAAAAATGAACACATTATAAAATGTAATGCTTACTAAAAAGGTTTTTTTTTAACACTAATCAGTTGTTCACTAATCACTAATTTAAATAAGTATACGGTACTAGGATACATACTAAATATTTTGTGTAACATTCAGGAATATTTGGTGCACGAACAGTATTTTTCGAGGAAGAATGAAATACTTATTGTTACAATAGAATATTGGCAGCGCAGTACAATAAAAAAGTGTTATATCTTGGTGTTAATTTGGAATTTGTTTGATGTAACATCTTTTGTTGGCCGAATAGTTTAATTATAGTAAAAAAAATAAACGGGTTTAAGATCAATATTTTAGAAATGCATACATAGATGTACCATTAGATTTTTGGTTAACGCAAAAATATTATCCGAATCAAACTCTCACACGCGTATTTAAGAAGCAGGTCCTTTTTTACAACTAGGCTACCATCGCATGTATTTTATATACATAACTTTAATACATATTCCAACCACTTTGAACTTTTGTAAATCTAATAAAAACTCGATAGTAATTGCTATCTTTTTGACTCCATACGAACAACAAATTGGTCTAACAGCTTTGGATATATACCGCTGTGAGGACGCGAGCAGTACCTAGGTAAAGGCAATCTTCAACATGTGTCTAAATTGTTTGAAATGATCACCAGTCAGCCGAGGACAACGCTGCATGAACTGAAATCTAAGCAAGCATGAATAATGTAATCACATTGTTAGCTAATAATATAATTTTCACATTGAATAAATTATAAACGACATTCTTTTGTTTTCAGAAAAGGCAACGAAAGCTTTTAAAATATAAGTCAAAATCCCAGCGCGGGCTGCGTATAATTCAATCACATAAATTCACGTGTGATTTCTGAAAAAGAAAGTATTGTAGGTAATGGCAACAGGTAACTCGATCGAGTGGAGCCTGCGTCGCCGGGCACGCAACAGCGCTGTTCGTCACGCACGGCTCATCGCCGCATCGAGCGTCTGCGTTTCTCACAAACGTGTTAATTAATACGTATTATTAAAAAGTTATTATTATTTATGTTCTTGATGATGAATAGAAAAACAAAAAAAACTTAATTAACTTGAGAGGAATCTACTAAATAATAAATAAACGAATAGATAGTCTATTATGGGTGTTTTTATTCATTAAGGTGTACTTCAAAGACAGTAACAATAAGGTTTCTATTTAAAACCAATTTGCAGGCGGCGCTCGCGGCACCACAACAAATAATTTATTTCAATTGTGCACAATGAGTTATATTCTGAGGCGATTGTAAATTTTCTTGAGCTTAGTCGAGAGCCGGGCTCAGTTCGTACCGGTACATACTTAACTATGTAAGCACATAAGCATCACATAAGTATTTGATTTGCGTAAGAGCGCCCAGAGCCCGCACGTCACGGAATAATTATTTGCTTCAGAAACAGGCCTATTTGCTTAAGACCCTCCGAACCTTATGTAAATATATTTTGCCGTGTAATGTCTTCATTATAAATAATTAATTGGAAATTATTACATTCGAAACTTGGCACATCGCTAGCGAAATGAATGTTAAGTGATAGTCTATGTCGACGCCCCTCGCATTGAACTCAAATGTTTACGGAGCAAATATTTATAGTAGAGTGCTGACACCTACCTACTCAGACGAATGTTAGTTTTACGGTTCCACGGCACGCGCTCGTCCGCCGCGCCATGAATTGCGAGCAATATCGCGCGGGTTTGTAGCAGTTCGATATGAAATGCTGGCATTACAATAAGTAGGCGGACAATAACGCAGCTGTATATAAATGTGTATGTAGGGGAAGGTACGCTCATGTCAACAGCCACCGGTATAAGAAAGCAATATCGTAGTGTTTGCAGCGCGCGCCGCCCTGCGCCTGTTGTTTGCGCCACTCCGGAACATTTATCTTTTGTTTAATTTGTATCAATATCGAGCTTGCGTGTGTGCTCGCCGGGACTTCTTTGCTATGCAGTTAGCAGAGTATTGCTGCTGATAGTATAACAGCTCCTTCACAAAAAAATTTGTAACTTCAGGGTCCTTCGTTACGCTCCGGCACAATAAAAAACCTGATGTATACTTACAATAACGTAATGTGCACTATATGTTTTAGTAGGTATTAGAAGTATACAAACACTCAGTGCTCCTGATGATGTGCTCAACACGTTCCAAAATTATTTAGTTATCTTATCATCTACACACCAGCTAATATAAACTGCATACAAACATGTTGGAGCGCAATAAAGAAATTGAGTATATAATGTCACAGCCGTTAACACAACATGAGGCCAACGGGGCGCGAACCCGTCACCACGCGTCAGACGGCATCAGGTTGCAGCTGACGGCGTCAGGGCGCGCGTACGGGCGGCGGTCATGAAATTAACACGACAAAGATGAACATTAGTCACAGAACTCATATCATAATTCTTAACAAAGTCGCCGGCTTGTAATTCGTCTGCACGTGTCCCGTTCCGCGTGATATATCGTCGAGATTCAGCGCGCGAATAATTTTTCCCTTGCCTTTTCAAATTCACCCCGCGCTGTGTTCACACATGACAAATTGCATTCACTTATATACCTACATTTACTCACACAAATTATCTTTATTGACTCAGTGACACATAAATTTACGTGAGTTTATCTAAATATATCATGCTGTTTTTGTCAACACTTATTACATTAATAATTTAGAGGTTTTTTTTTTTATTATGACTCAGTTTTCTTTATTCAGCGTACCTATTCGTTATATCCGCTACCCATATTCCGTTAAGAGTTCCTAAACGTACATAGTTTACGTAGTGTTGGCTTTTATCACACATGCCAACATGGATGAAGTAAGCAGGAAGCAAATATGCAAATCTTCCCATTAGGAGAATAAGATTAGTATTGCTAAGCTGCTTTTATTCACCACGTTTATAAATAAATGAATCTTATCATCTTATCTTATCACGTTCGACATATTCAGCTAGATACTGTCTTGTGGAAGGGATGGTAAACGACAGAAAAACGCAAATGTATAACGGAGCCGGTCTCCAACCAAGTAGAGGTTTTGGTAAGGCTCAGAGAAGGACACAGTTGACAAGGATGGTTTCATCAAGATTGAGAAAAAGAAGCCTCTTTGTCGGAGCTACGACCCTACATGCTGCGTCTAGAAGTCCCGACTACACCGCTGTTTAGGAAAACAGGTGATGCCGTGTAACGTCGTGACGCGTGTAATGGTCACCTGGACCTTGGATTGCTCGTAATGCGAATTCTACTTCATCTGTCTAATTCGTTCCCAGTAATCTAACCGGATGCAGCTGAGCACCAATGTCTTCCATGAAACATCTGCCTGTAACTAGTTTCCTGAAATAATTAAATAACAAGTATATCTAACATAACAGAAGCATAGCATACATTATTTTCTTACTTTGAGTTCATCGTGTCCTAACGTGCACAGGCCATCATTAGTCATGTGGCGTGTAGCATGATAGCATCCTCACAGGAATCTTCATTTTACACAAATTAATCACAACTTTACAACAACGGATATATAAGGATCATGTCACCATTATAATCGTCTTCGCTATCAAGTTCACAATGGTGTTTACAAACCTACAAAGTATGTTATTAACAATTATTATTTTCGATAATAACGTTCACGTCTGATCTTCGTTTTTAAACAAATGAACTACCTGTTCTTTATATTTTATAACGAAAATGTACATACACATACACGCTATTATTCAGCCGGAACACAGCAGAGTTCAAGAAATTAAAAAAATATAAAACCTTGACTTTTATAAGCATGTCTTTTAAACTTCCAATAAATAAAACACGTTATTTTATTTACACGAAGCTTTTGCATTGAATTAAGAACAGTTTCAAGTGGGTCGCTAATTTCCTCGCAGCAGAGAATAGGGAATAAGCGGGAAAACAAAAACTGGACAAACACGGTATGTCCATTAACGATCACTGAATGTTTCTTTTTCTTAAAAATAACAGCTCTGTGAACTTTCTGTTTGGTACTTAAATCTTTGTTTTTCGTTTTTGGAGCAAATAATTGGACCTTCTTAAGCTAACGATCCAAAAGTAAGTACCTACCTGTGAATTATTTACTTACCTAAGATTTAGCCACAACAGATATTTTACGTAATATTACCAAAGCATTACATGCTGATACTTGACAAAACTTGGCAACGTCGAACTTGGCTATTTCAAATGTTCTTTTCCCCGCACTAGTAAACAAATCGAGCGATAAAGAACCAACAAACCCCGGCAGGACACGGACAGTATCCGAAGCACTCAACTTGCAAACATAACGTTTGATTGTTAAGGGGTGATAAAATGCACAAACAACAACATGCACACTCAATAAACCCAGCGCTATGACACGGTCGAGAACAGCCATAAGACGTAAAGTTGAAAACTTTAAAAGCACTGCTTTGATCGCACGCTACATTATGCAGCTCATGCCGGGAATGGCAAGTGACGTCACACTCCATGACACTACCCCAACGTGTTGTGGTATTTCATAACAGCACTCTGTTGTTCTTTTTTGTTGTTAGAAAGAAGCGACGACATTTACTTATGCTAATAGTTTTTGTTGTGCCGGAACTTTTTAAAGCTTCAAGCTTTTATTGTTCACAGAACTAAGTTAGGCACTACTGCTGTCGGTTTGTTTTATTATGTTACGGAAGACAGACAATGACTTACTGAAAATTAATCAATTCCATAATTAAATTCTCATCCAGCCACCCCTATCCATGCGAAAAACAATTTGAGGTTAAACCTCTCAGTAGGTTGTAAGTATAAATTGGTCTAAAACTCGTAAATAAGCAGTTACGATCACCTAATTATCCAATTGTCGACTGACAGCCACGGGCAATCCAATAAATCACGTCCTATAATGCTCTGCCGAAATGATTCTAACGTAGGTACCTACCTAAATCATAAAAATGTGTGGAGCGGTCATCAGGCGTAGATAGTGGAGGACAAGTCCGCATCAATCAAACTTAGTGTCGGGGGACGGCTCGGCGGATACTGAGCCGACGATTTTCGAGGACAGCTTTGTACTCCCGCAATTGCGATTTATTATGAGCTTTGGTTTGTAAAGTCATTTCAGATTCCACTTTGTCCTCTAAGAGGTTTTGAACAACGGCGAGATCAGCAAAAAAAGAAAAGAAAAAAAAGGCTTTTTCGAGACTACTTCGCTAATATGTCAAAGATAACAAAAGTACTTTTAGAGACTGTAGATAAATTAATACTCTCAAACATACATCATCAAGACAGGTCTCATCATCTGACATCCAGTACCTACTTAACTTAAACCTACGTCGGAAGGCAAATTACCTTCTCACCTTTGAAAGTTTATTCAGTTAATTTTATATATACGTTACAATAAAACTTAACTAAGAACTACTATCTATAATTAGAACTAACAAAATATATATCTAAATTAACATACTTATATCCTAATCCTAATCCTATCCTAATCCTACTACTATTATAAAGGCGAAAGTTTGTAATCCTACTACTATTATAAAGGCGAAAGTTTGTAAGTATGGATGTATGGATGTATGGATGTTTGTTACTCTTTCACGTAAAAACTACTGAATGGATTTGAATGAAACTTTACCACAATATAGCTTATACATCAGAATAACACATAGACTACTTTTTGTCGCGAAAACCGACATCCACGCGGGCGGAGCCGCGGGCGACCGCTAGTATATAAATACACGTCAGGCATCGAAGTATTCCTCCGCGTCGCTGTCTTTCGGAAACGTGCCTTCTCACCTAATAGAGAGGATAACTACGCGGTTCCCCCAAACCCAGTCATAAATTTAATAACCACATAGGTAAGATGGGCTCAAAGACTCCGAAGGTTCGACAGGCCGCCAGCTCGGCACCGTTCTATCTTTACTGACTTGTGATCACGTGACCGCTGCGAGATATTCCACGCATGTCGCGAACACGCAGCAACACGTCTATACCCTTCACAAAACGAAAAACTTACGAAATTGCTGATTTTGGGTTAATGCTAAAGTTTCATATATTCGCTGCCTTGCAAAAAGATACGACTAAAGAATTCAGCGTTTATCTGTGTATTACAGAGAGCATACAAATTAAATCTATACTAATATTATAAACCTAAAGTTTTTGCTGCTGGACCGAAATCAAAGATTATTTCAGTGTTAGATACTTAATGATAATGATTGGGGGAGGCTACTTGTAACCTGGGCGCGTGAAGTAGTGCCTACGGGACGCAGGTGAAACCACTGGCAGAAGCTTAACTTATCCTATCCTAATCCTAATCCTAATATCCTAATCCTAATACTATAATAAAGGCGAAAGTTTGTAAGTATGGATGGATGGATGTATGGATGTATGGATGTTTGTTACTCTTTCACGTATAAACTACTGAATGGATTTGAATGAAACTTTACCACAATATAGCTTATACATCAGAATAACATATAGGCTACTTTTTATCCGGGTATGGAAAGTACTTCCCTCAGAAAGCGGGTGAAACCGCTGGCGGAAGCTAGTACTATTATAAAGGCGAAAGTTTGTAAGTATGGATGTATGGATGTATGGATGTATGGATGTTTGTTACTCTTTCACGTAAAAACTACTGAATGGATTCGAATGAAACTTTACCACAATATAGCTTATACATCAGAATAACATATAGGCTACTTTTTATCCGGGTATGGAAAGTACTTCCCTCAGAAAGCGGGTGAAACCGCTGGCGGAAGCTAGTATTACATAATTTTTGTGTTATTATTCCGGTCAATCGCATTTCCTTGTGAATCGGTTCAATACTAGTTGTGCATCGTACACACAACGTAAACGAATCAAGCTGTCCGTTTGAATTTGAACTCCAGCAACTTGTTTCGTATTGTCCACCGAGTACCTATGTAGGTACTAAAGTCATTCCAAATGTGAGGGCAGTTCTATGGATGTATGAGACGAAACGAATCGATGCGGGCCGATTCTATAATAATAGCACTGCAGTCGTGTTGGAACTCCGCCGAGATCCAACGGCTAATTAAACCCAAAGTTGTAGCTTGTAGGTACCTTTCACTCGGAGCCGTAACCTTTCCGCAGCAGAACTGAGTGCGGTACATTACGCTATAGCGGGAACGGTATATTGCAAACAATATCCGTCCCGAATTAATTTAATCTCATCGGTAACAGTAAATTGTGAACTCCAGATGTACTTTGTTTACAACACTAATCAGAAGTTTTTGATATTCAACGCGGGCTGCTCAGCGCACTCGGCACTCGGCGCGCGGAGCCGCAGACAGCGCTGCGACAAGCTTAATAAGTATTCATCTGCGGAGTTGAGCGCACCACCAACCCACGGGACATGAAAGTATCTCTTGAATAAACGTTTAACTTGGAGATTGGAGCTGTTATTCCGCTAGAGGGAGCCGTGCTCTCCGCCGCTATGAATTCTTACAACGCTAATGTTCAGCGAAGCAGTTTTATTGCACTACCAATAAAATATAAAATAGCATATAATATCGCAGCGTCGCGTCCGCGGCACACGATCAATTCCAGATATTAAAGCCGCTTCGAATAGTAAAAGTTTTATTTCCCGCGAGGTGGGAGCCGACCTGTGAGGCATGTTTATAGTGCACACGTAATAGAATTTTTACCCTACGATGAATGTTAGTTGAGCAGAGTTGCTCTTATTGTACAGTACGTGGGCGAGCACTGCGCGATCTTTAACGTGATATTATAGCGTAAAATATGTATGTAGACGCTGAGCGCTTGCATCACCTTCGCGGAATAAGATACCTAAGCGCATTACTTTCATATTCAACATTCGTGTGCAGCACCTGCCCCACGTAGCTCGCTTCACTTGCAGCTGCTTCATTCAACTGTACTTACATTTTGTTTACATCCCAAATGTTTAATGTTCAGTTACCTCACATCACTTTCCATCATTGTAATGCCGAATTCAAACTCAAACTCAATAAACATTCTAGCTAGGTATTTATGCGTCACCTGTGGTGAGCTAGAATTTCCGATGTTAGTTGATTAGTTGGCGGGCTAATATGCAAAGACCCTCACAACCCAACATAGAACCCTTGGACTGTGGTGGCTTTGCACAACCCCATAACCATTTGCTTTTATAGGCCTCAGAATGGGCCAATTTTTGACACCTCAAGTATTTGTTGGAGGGGTCCATATCGGTGTCGAGTTGACGATGAAGTACCTAGCGTCAGCCAGAGTCCCGGCAAGCGATCTTACGGTGCCATGCAGGGACCGCCTATTGCATTGCCGTACAGGGCCCACATTATATTGGGAGACTTACAAGTGGGAGACGACCGCCAGGTGGCGAGCTTCGCAGCTCTGCGGGCCGTGAGTTATGGGTGGGTCGGCGTCCGCCCGTGTCAAGACTACAGGACCGAGTCAGCAAACTTAAAGCCAGGGCTACGGTATTGTCCGAGAGTTACCGCGGCCCCGGTTTACAAAGTGCTCCTAAAGGAACAGAGGTAGTTTTAGTCAGCGGAATTCTGATACTCGAGTCATCAAAGTTTATAGAATTGTGTGTTCATAAATGATTGTATTAGAATGCATCGTACTTTTAAATCAAGCTTTTATTGGATTAAAAACGAAAACAAAAACTTACGCATATTACAGATAAAGCAGCATCTTTTCAGACTGTTTATGCGACTTGCGTTGTGCGCGGCAAACCATTAACATAATATTCAATAACGACACATAACGCTTGCCTTCTCATTAACGTCTCGTACACAAGGGCACAAGTAGCGCCAATAAAGTAAACGACGCGGGCAACTGCGGCGGCTCGTAAACACTGCGGCCGGTCGGCAGATGGCGCCACTCGCGGTCACTATCAACTGATCATTAGGCCGCACTAGATAACAGTCGCTAAGCGCGTATCATCATTTTCATTTCATATGGTTTACATGTTTTGTTGTCTCACCCACTGAGTAGGATTTAAAGACTTATGTAACATAAATAAGGGTACAGGGAACGACTTTAATATAAAATACCACTGGGAAAATTAAGAGCTTTATTCTTAACTATACACATACAACTAATTAACTTTACACAGTACAATGACTATCAGTCTTGGCTGACATCTTGTAATTCATTGCTTCTGAACATATTTTTTTTGCAAAACTGTATTAGAACATCAGATAAATTAGTTATGGGATTTCGCAAAACAGAAAGAAAAATAATATAAAAAAGCTATTTACATTGCAGAAGAAAATTGAGAAAATAGAAAAAAAAATAATGATGACCGGCTTAACACCGCATACACAGCTATCCGTTTTACACCCGTTGTTAAGAAGCGGTTATATTTAATACTGGATTTGAAATTACAATTCTGAGCGTAAAGCCCCTCATTCTGCTACATACGCCATCACAGAATATCCTCCTTCAGATGAAAATCTTGTAGCGTAAAACGGGCAGTTGTGTGAATGCAACTTAATTTATTGCAAACTGCTTAGTTACAAACAATTTGTTTATATTCAGGCGTAGAACTTAACAAGTACTTTCAAATATTATTTTAAAAAATACTTCGTGTTAGCATTCGATGTTTGAACATTACATTTAAGTGAACACAGTCATCTTATTTTCGCTTCGCTAAAGCTTTATTACAGACATTGAGACTGTTTACGCTTCGATCAGGAATACACTAGAGGATCAAGTACAAAATCACATCGCATAAGTGACCCCAGTCGCACTATGTACATACCAACGAGGATATTGAATTAACTTAAAGTTTAATTATGTTCGCGCGAATAGGTTTGGCAAATGTTTTGGACGAAAGTAATTCAAATGTTGACAACGAATGCCAAATCGCCAACGTTGGTCCAACAATTATAATTTTTAATTATCTTATTTTATTTATTTTCTTAGAATATTTAATATTTAGCACATAGTAATTTACAGTATTTTTACAGTTTTTGAACACACAATGCGGCATTGACATGATGTTAGCTGCATTGTTTGAAATACGGCCATGTTTGAAATACAACTTGTGGCAGTACTTTTCGGGACATTGTTGAAGCGCGCACCGGATATCTGATATATTCTTGATCGAAATATTTTCGTCAACCAATTACTTTAGATTGTGATGCCAGCCTCAGGCAGTCACTCTTGTTTCCATAGCTACAGCCAAAAGTATACCTAGATCACATTTGTATTCATCATGTCTTACACTAGTATACGTAGAACCTGTAAATTCGTACGACAAAACATAAATGACCTCGACTAAACTACTTGCTATTTTAATTGAGAATACTATATGACCGTTGCGTTTCGTCATTTATAAACTTAAGGTTCTACGTAAACATCGCCCCCTTTCTAGCCACCAATTTTAAGAGCACACTGTTGAAGCCTTGCTTAGGCGCCGTATGACTATCTACGTATAATGATGTATGTACAAAGCTCGCTAGGTTCAGGCCGGCTCGTTCACCGGCGCGAATTGACGGTGCGTTGTACTGAGGACATGCCGTCCACGAACCGCGTCCGGAACAACACGTTCGCGTTGTTGAACATACCGTCTTTTAGAGATACTATTATAAACTGAAATAAAAAAGAAAAGTTTTTGTTTATTTGATCCAAAGCTTGTAGAAGTACGATTCCTTTTAGAATGTTCAAAGAAAAACCATCAAGATATGTAGAGTATCCATGGTTGATTAAAAATATGTATGACTTATGATACCTGTGAATGCTTAAAGTGTTCCTTCAACATCTGGCCAATATTCTGGGTGTGCGACAGGTCTAGGGCGGCATCGACCTCGTCGAGGATGTAGAGCGGCGCGGGCTTGAACAGCAGCATGGCCAGCACCAGCGACAGCGCCACCAGCGAGCGCTGCCCGCCCGACAGCTCGCCCAGCGACTCCTTCCACGTCATGTTGAAGCCCACTTTCACCTGGTGCAGGTTGCCATTGTTGGAATCATATAACATTCTTGTACAGACTCGCTCATCAACCTACCTAAATCTGTCAAATTACTTTAATGGATTTTCAACCTTATCACTATACTGGAAGTTTAATATTCGAATGGTAAAATTTGACTGATTCGAGTAGGTTGACCTGCTGGCGTGTGTACTACGCTGTACTAAGCTGTGCGAGTGCAAGAACCGTAATTTTGACCCGCCTATGAAGAAGGTTTATACTTTTATTTAGATTTTTATTCTCAGGTGGTAATAAATAATGGTCCATAGATGGCAGGCCTACGGGTAACGTATACGTGAATATAATGTGTACTATGTCTGGCCATCATAATTAATATCAATTAATCAGATATTTTTCAAAATTGTGATGTAATTGCTTATGACAGTTTATAAAGAAACTAGAAAATAAGTATCAAGCGCAATAGTACTGTAGCTCATGGTTGCACGCGTTTATTCCAGAAAGTATTTGTCTAATTTGAAAAAATATAGTAAAATGCTCATCAATAACATGACCGTAAATGTGGTTGTAATTAAGTATATCATAGGCAGGGCGGCGGCGACTGACCTCGAGCCCGTCGAGCACGCTGAGGCCGTCGGGCGGCTTGAGCTGCGCCTGCGCACCGGGCAGCAGCGTGCTGAAGATGGAGCCGAAGTCGCGGTTGACTTGCGTGCACGCCGCCAGCAGCGTGCGCCGCTTCTTCTCGTCCAGCTCCGCCATCACCTGCACCAGCTTGGCGCGGTCCGCCTCCACGATCTGCTTCTTGCGCAGCACGTCCTGGTACTGTGACACACGATACGTTACACCGTGCGGGGGCACACACGTCACACACACTACAGTTAGAGAGTAGCCAAGCACCTGTTCCTCCTCCTTGCTGAGCAGCGTGTGCGCCCGCGCGTTGAGGCCGCGCGCGAGGCGGTCGCGGCGCTCGCGCAGCTGGGCCAGGCGTGTGCCGGCCACGTGCGCCTGCCGCGCCGCGAAGTCGAACATGCCGCCCGGCGCGCCGAAGTACGACTTCTCCGATCTGATCCACGGGTTCTCGTCCTCCAATGATATTATCTGACAACAAAGACAGATTTATCACCAAACAGGTGAAAGTAAAACTAAGCGCAGCATATCGAAAATCGTCCAAGGCTTCGGTGTAACAAAGCTACACGTAGCCCCATGGCAATGCTTCGCCGCTGCCGTAGCGGCGGACAAAACGTTAGCTACGAGCTATTAGCTGAGCGACGCGCATCGAAAATGCAGCGGCTCGTTACATCTGCCACCCAGTAATGGAGACGTGACGAGTGTAGGCGCGCGGCCCGCACCCGAATGGAACGCTGCTGCGGCTGCGGGACCGCGGAACCGAGCGGGGAGAAAACTTCACGAATATGGCTGTGGCACAGATTACTGAATAGTTACTACGTAACAGATACTTCACTCAGTAGAAAATTTCCAATACCTATTACGATAATTGCCTACTCCTTCGCGTCAACAACCACTGTATGCTAAAATGCGCCTAAATGCTCAAGCGTACAACAGTGATTGATTCGCACCGCGCGATTCCATAGTAATCGCAGGGCTGCCTCTTCGGTAAAATTAAATTAACATAACTTTTTATCTAAGTATGTTATTGAGAACTGTGTATATGTTCTGACTTTTATGTGGCAGTTAAAAATTTTATCATTTATAAAATATTTACCCACTTAAAAAAAAGGAGTTGATCAGACATAGGTACAGGCCAAACTGAGAAGTTTGACTTGTATGGTTTGTAGGTATGTATGTTTGTGCGCGATAATCTCGCGTTTGGCTAAATCGATATCGATGCGGTTTTCAAAAAAGAATTTGTTACATTTAGGAGAACGTTTTAAAATAAGTTTAATACTTCTTAGTTTGATGATGATCTTCGGAGATGTTCACTAGAAATGAAAAAAAAGCCTTAAAAAAACCGACATACACCCATCTACCGCACATAAGGCACCACACGGCATCGTAATACGCGTACGAACGAACAGCACTATTAGAAGTCGGTTAAAAATTGAACGGCGTGCGCGCGCTTCGCTTGCGAAAGCCGCACTGAATTCGCTCCGCCGGCGGACCGAGACCGCTCGGCTGGGCGGTAGGCACTTATAGCGCGCAAGTACATGGAGTGACGGAGGCCTGGCTGTGGCTCTGACGGCCCTGGCTCTAAACGCGGAACTTTTTTGTTTTTTTCTTGCTTGATTGACACATAGGCACATTTAAAGACTTATACAAAATCTATCAGTGTGTAATTAGTGTAAATCCAAAAAAAATGAATTAATATGGTATTGAACAAAATAGAAGCTATAAGGCCAGTTTCACCGGTTGCTAAGTTCCAGATAGTTTATCTGGCCGATAATTTCATATAAATTACGTTGGAATTTTTAATTTATCTGGTAGTTAGTGGCTATCCGTAACCTGTGAAACTGGCCCTAAGTCTTTTTATCTGCGCGTTTTTATTTTTGCATAACAAATATTCAGAGGTTTTTTAGGTGGTGGTTACACAGGTAGTGGTAGTACAGGTGGTAATTTATGAGATCAATGGGAGCGCGGCAATTTCAATACTTCTGGGATTTTCCTTATTCTCTCAAAAAATACTTAACACAGTGAGAACAATAAAGTTTAGTAATCCATAACTGTTTATTTACTACGGGGAAGCGCCACACTCGTTTGCTAAATAGCAGTGATCTATTTATTAGTCAGAGAGTGGTCGTCTCGCGCACACATGTGCGGCAGGCGCCGGCGGGGCCCCGCCAGCCAACCCCCGGGCGAGTGCGCTGGCCCGCATACCCCTCTCCCGGCCCCCGACGGGAGGGGGATACGTAATAGCAATTTTTCCCAACGCACACGCACACATACTCAACAATAACATAGGCTGCTAATAAGCGTGATATTTTCCACAACTTATTCAGTACAAAACATTAACAGATTCCCACCTTGGCTTGTAGCTCAGTAGCCTCAGTCTGCAACTCTTTTATCTTGTAGTCGAGCTCCTTGATCTTGAGCTCGAGCTCTCCGTTAGATTTCTGCAGCAGTTCCTTCTTGTGCAGTATGCGCGAGATCTCCGTGTTGCGGCTCGCGATCTCCGCCTTCTGCCGCTTGATGCGACCGTGCATCTCTTTAACAGCTTCCTGGTAAAACAAGCCAATTTTTATCACTAGATTTTTAGAGTAGTTACAGCGTGAAAGATTAACAAACCTAATCGCATTTATGCTCGTAATATTAGTAGGATATTAAGATCAGTCAGGATGACTTAATGAGGTTGAATCAATGAACTTCGTGTCAAAAAAACAGTTATTTATGGAACAAATAACGTATCGCAGCCATTCTGAGACCATATTCAATTCAAAACAAATTGACATTGGTATACTCACGCTAGCAGTGTTGTGTTCCTGTTTAGCTTTCTCTAAGCTGTCCTGCAACGCGTCTGCAGCCGCCTTAGTCTCGGCAAGTTGTTGCGTACTCGTGGCTACCGCTTGCTGCAACTCCGACACTTCTAGCTTCAACGTCTCCAGCTCTTGCTCGCGCTGTTTCCATGAACTCCCGTGCAGTTCCGCGTCCTTCTTCGCTTTTTTTAATGCTTCTTCTGCTTTTTTGAACTCTCTGATTAAAAATAATCCTATTATTAGTATTTAGATGTATGTTTTGATTTGAAAAATTCATTGAATGCCATGTTTCAATCAAATTATAAATAGACAAGTAATAGTAGACCAGTGAGCATCTGACCTCTCTCTGTGCCCTTTGATGTCCCGAACCTTCTCTTCCAGCTGCGCGGCTCGCGCCGCTGTCTCCTGCTGCGTCTGGCGGTCGCGGGTCACGGCCGCCGTCAGCTCGGCTACCTGTACAAAAATACCACTATTACCATACTATTCCCTAACTGATCATAACTGATAGTATTAGTGATATAACATAACGAAATGTAATTGATTGTGTTATAATATCGAATAGGTTGGTAAAGAAAATGGATTCGAAATGACTGATTTTAAAATGGCTGAAAGAAATATATTACGACACGAAATTAGTAGTGTATGTTGTAATTCGAACTATTAGTATGTCTACAGCAATACATTCAATATTGTAGTCAGGGAAATAAGAGGAAAGTAAATCAAAGTAATGTGTAATGAAAATAAATGAAATAATATTAATAAATAGTATATAAAAATGAAATTAATTCGAATCTTCATTCTTAAAAAACAGAATCAGATATAATACAAACATACCTGTGCCCGCAAGCTCTCTATCTCTGCATGTGTCTGCGCGTGCGAGGTTGTCGCCAGCCGCGCCTTCACTACGTCTAGCTCGTACGACATCATCTCCACTCTGTTACACAACATAATAACAATAATAGTTGTGATGGCCTAAATATAGTGCCTTGTGGGACACCCAACCCGTAACACCTATATTTAGGTGAGTCAGTGAAAGTGGTAATTCTTTTTTTATTAGTACTCGTCATTGTGATGCAGGTCTCACCGTGTGGTTTATGAAGTATAACAATATGATGGAAAAAAACATTTTTTCGACTACACTTGTTATTATTTGAAATTTTGTAGAGGCTGCGACATATTTATTTACAGCTCTCAGTTCATCATTAACACATGGATTTTCTCAGGTATTCTCGGTATATTCTCGGTGCAACTTGTAAACTTTCAGCAATTCTGACAAAGTGACATACTTCTGTTGCGTGGCAGTGTACTTTTCCCCAGCCTGTTGCATGGACTGCAGTTCATTGGTGCACTGCGACAGCTGCTCCTGCGTCGTCTTGAGCTCCTGTTCCAGCTGCTTCAACTGTTGTAACTGGACTAGCATTGAGCCCCCCTGTCAATAATGAGCTTATTATGTAGAGTATCTTTTGGAGAATTATTAGCATGATGAATATTTAAAAAATGCTTCATTTGTTTCCACAACATACAATAGTTAACCACGTACACAAGTCGTACACAGGCTGACGAAAACGAGAACAGACTCTTTTAATATTTATGTGGTAGTCCACCTCTGCAAATAACAGTTAATCTGAAAGCCAGATATCAGCGAAAAATGCAACCTGTCCCAGGATCATATAAGAAGCGATCAACGCAATGAGTTTGATTTAGTGATCAAGCAAGTAGCAAAGTGTATCCCTTTGTCGTCACCTTAAGCCTGGCCCCCCCAGACAGCGTGCCGGCGGGGTCGAACACGTCGCCGTCGAGCGTGACGCAGCGCCGCCGTATGGCGGGGTGGAAGGTGACGCGCTTGGCCACGTGCAGGTCGCGGCACACCAGCGTGCTGCCGAACACCCACTCCATGGCGGGCTGCAGGTGGCTCTCGAACGAGATCAGGTCCAGGGCCAGTTGCACGTTCTCGGGTCCGCCGCCCTGATCACAAATCACGAGAATAATAATACCTTACTGTAAATGCCGAATGCATTCATTTGGAGAGTTTTTTTAAGATCGAAAATGCTGCTTCCCTTTATTGGGCAATTTTAATATTTACTGTACTCTTAGCTTTTATTTTACCTAGAGTAATGTTAATCAAAATTTATATAAGTATTCAATGTGTTTCGCTTTTGCTAGCTCTCAGAAGCCAAACTACGTAGCAAAATCTATGGAGGCGTACTCTCATGTAATGTACCTGTTTACATGAAAGCCTGGGTCAGTCAAACACTCTTTTTATTTGGATTATTGCAAAGGTTCATAATTTAATTTTAAAAATGATATAACGTACGATCTCCTGCGCTTTGTGGACAGTGTTGCGGTCGATGACGTGGCCGCTGATTTTGTTTAGCGGGATGATGGTGGTGCGCGACGCCAGCTGCCCGCGCTGCAGCAGCAGCTTGCTCGTTACCTCCGTGTCCACCACTACGTTGTACAGCTGGCAAATGGGGACGTCATTGTTATTTTCACACTTATACCTTTTTAAATATTTAGCGATAAATTGAACTATATTAAAATGAATGGATCAAACACCCATTTGGTTTACGGAATATAAAAGTATGGTAGCTAAGTGTCGGGAGTAACTTACACGTCCACCCGCTGCAGTTTCAAGGGCGGTGCAGTATATCGGGTCGCATACGTCTATCAGTTTACAAATAGTACCTGAAATCGTTTAATTGAATTTGTCATTTCAGAACGATCATGATATTGAAAGCTTCGCCGTGAATATAATGGTCATTAAATGGACACAAACGTCCGTTCCCACAGAAGAAAGGGGTACATTGAAATAGAATGATTTGTCGGAGTGAAGCTGAGAGTGTCCAGTTACCGCAGACGCGGCGCGGGTCGAAGTCCTGTGCGGGCGGCTGGTAGCGGAAGTGGCAGCGCGCCAGGCGCGGCGCCAGCGCGTCGCGTGCGTCCCGCGCCGCGCGCTCCGCCCCGCGCAGCGCCTGCGCCCGCGCGCGCGCCTCAGCCTGCCGCGCCGCCGGCGCGCTCAGCCCCGCCAACTCCGCCTGCCGAATATTGGATTTTGTACAATTTTCCTTTTCTGCATTTGTGGTGCCTCGGCGGACCTCGCCCTCGCTTGATCACGTCGCTGTTCGTCAATAGAAGCAACACACTATTGAAACGCATAAACTTTCCTGGCTCATTAGACGAAAATTGCATCAAGATCGAATCTTCTAAAACTTTACACACATTTAGAATCTACAACTGCATCGAACTCAATATTAGTTAGACATGTATATGACCTTCAGCGTATCGAGTTGCGCCTGCTGCGTGGCTATATGCTGCTGGTCCCTCTGGAACTGCGCGCTGCTGCTGTTGAACTCTCTCTCTAGCGCCTTGAGCCGCTTCTCCGCGTGCGTCTTCTCCATCGTACTCTGTGCTATGCGCGTCGCAGCCTCTGATGCCTCTTGTTTTGCGGCTGGGAAACGATATTCGTTAATGACGCATATGGAAACCTATTACGAACTCTATCAACTATATGAATTAAAATATACATCATATTTACATAATTATCCACCAATGTAATTCAAATAATAATATTGTTTTGGCAAAGTGAGTAAGAAGGTAACCAACCCATGAGCTGATCTTGCAGTGACTCGGATGCTCCCTCGAGACCGGTACTAACAGCGAGGAACTTCTGCTGCGCTTCAGCTAGCGCCGCATTACTGGCTTCACTCGCAGTACGGAGATTCTCAAATGTTGACTCCACCTAAGAGGAAGAACAATAACAATAAAAACCGTATGATAGAGATATGAATAGACACGCTATTGTTATTTTAGCCTAGGGGCTTCAGGGCATGTGCAAATAATATATATGAATATGGAGAAAAAGAGCAACAGTGCACCTGTTGCGATTCATACCGCAATAAATGTAAATTAAGAGAATACATATGGTACCTTGTCCAAGGCGTTTTTCTTAGCAGCAAGCGCAGCCTCGTCATCGGCCAGCGCTCGCTGCAGCAGCCGGGCGCGCTTGTCGTGCGAGGCGAGCGCGTCGCGGCCGGCGCGGTGCGCGGACGACGCCGCCGCCTCCGACTTCTCCAGGGACTGCAATTCCTTTTCTAACTCCTTGAGAACGTTGCCACTTTCCTGGGGAAATAACTCAATCTCATGAGCATACGGCATGAATGCGCCCCACGGCATGGTATAGTCCGTACAAAACTTTATCGCGGCTTGGAAATTGCGCAACATCATCACGTATCGGTGGGCGGCGGGTGTGCGCGTAGGGTACCCATACGCGTACTTATGCTCTTAAAATAATTGCTGATACTGAACTGTGTGATGAAAACTTTAATACATTGTAGGTACACAAAATAAGGGTATATATATATATATATGTACATGTATATTTCGTTTTGCCCTAGCTGTTCCCCACGGTTGCACCCGCCGCCCGAAGGAACCCGATAAAAAGTGGCCTATGTCCGTTCTCAGACTCCAGGCTATGTGTCTACTTAATTTTATTCAAATCGGTTTAGTAGTTTTGGCGTGAAAGCGTGACAGAATAGACAGCTACTTTCGTATATAATATTAGTAAGGAAGAAAGGATAACACTTCAAGTAAATTTTTAACTTTAACTTATTAGAACAACACTAAAAACAATGATGAAGGGCTTAAAGTTTCAGAGCTTGCCCCAGATACGATCAGATACTTCTTCAGAAGCCCTCTACATATGCTACTTCCATCAGTATATAACCCAACCTCATCGAGCTTCTTGTTGAGGTCAGCAATTTGTTTGTCAAACTCTTTGGCCTCCTTTTGGTTGTTCTTGATCTGATCCTTCTGACTCTGAATGTCTTCCTGTACTTCTGTCACTTTGGTTTCAGCTTCCTTCGCGCGCTCTTCTGCCGTTACAAACCTAAAAATTACTTAGTTATGTTAAAATTTGAAAATTTTTCATCAAATAATGATGGAATTCAAGCCGATTGTCGGCTACGACGGCCGTTCTCTTTTTTTTTGCTACCGGAAAGAGATCAAATAATATTGTAGCTCTAAAGTAAGGCTACTAGTGAGTTCACAATAGGGATGCGGACTAGGTCATAAATAAAATACTTTATCATATTCATTTTGTCAAGCATCTTAAAATAATGTCAGTTTAATTTATTGTTTTGAATCGAAAACTGTTTTTATTTTTTTATTTATAATGTAATCGAAATAAGTATACGGATTGATGTGAAAAATCTGTGACGTCATATGTGGGTTTTTCATACAAATTGCATAGAGAGTACCCGTTTTTGACAGTTCAATAAAAGTATTGAATTTGACTAGTTGTCCACATCCCTATTATCAAATATCTGAACAAAACATGGAAATCATCAAATGGATAAGTTCACATCGACAAAGTTAAACGACAACAACTATTAGGGATTCACAAAGCAAACTCACTTATAAGCTATGTATAATCTATTGAGATTTTCCAACTCCCTCACAACTTTCTGATATTCTTGAAACTGAGATCGTTCATCTTGTAGCTTTTGGAGTTTTGGTGCTATGTCCTCTCTTATTATCTGAAAACAAATTTTTATTACAGATAACACTCAGATTTCTTATGAAAAACTGTGTTCAAAATTTATTATTCAAAATATGCTATAACACAATACATTCATGTACATACATCATTAAGTTCTCTAAGTTTGGCGTCTTTCTTTTCTATAGTTTTCTGTGCAGCTTGTTTCTTAGCCTCATACATCCTGGTGCCGGCTGCCTCCTCCACCATGGACAAGATCTGTAATCACAGTAAGCCTCTAACTGCCATTGGTGCCAGACACAAACTACTACTACAAATTGTCAGGTATTATTCCCAATTACCTTTGTAAAATAAAATACATAATGTATTAACCTAGCTCATGCATAAAAATATTATCTGATTAGGAATGCATACAATCTTAAGGTTCTTGTAGATAAGAAGCACTGAGTCACTTCCATGTTAAATTGTATAATTAACATAGTCTAGTTTCTCCACAAACAAATTAAATAAACATTTACATAACTTCTTAAAATAATAAAAGTTCAGTGACATAAATGAAATATTATCATTACCTTTTCCCTTAAGTAAACTTTTTGACCTTAAAATCATGAGTGTACTAACCTCAGGTGGCTTCATGTTGAGCACCTTAGTGATCCGACCCTGCATGATGAGGAAATGAGGATTATTCACATTCAGCTGCACTGAGCAGAAAAGGTCCGCCACACGCTTGTTCTGCACATTGATGCCATTGATCATGTACTTGTTCTTGCCTCCCATCACAACCTGAAATGTGACATTGGTACAGTAGCTTCTAGCAAATATATTGTCAAAAGTAAATACTTACTACTATAAAAAAAAAAAATGTTATTGTTTACATACTACTTCTTTGCTTTAACATAAATGATTGACATGAGGAAAATACTCTTTGCACCAACATCTAAACGTTAAAAGATATTTTTATCTTTACGAAAATACATGTACAGTGGTAAATATATGTAATACAAGCATATTTTACACAAAACATCTATGTATGTAATCAATGAGATGTATAACTAATTGCTAACATAGGTCAAGAGTCAGTTTTGCATACAGCGATTATAAGGTAATAAAATATCAATATACCTGTCTAGTAACAGTGATTTCATTTTGATTCTCATATCCAATGGGGCACTGTCTTCTGTCTCTGTTGTCGAATGTTATGCTGACAGTGGCCTTGGTGATACCAGCCTGGCCATGTTTGTAGATCAACTCCTGCAGACTGCCCGCCCGCACCTACATAAACAATAGTCATACTCACAAATTTCTCAAAGAGGTTTTACCAAAACGATCAAAAGGCTGACCATGATGAGGGAACTATTTTCATCAATACCTGTCTAGTATTCAATCATATAGGAAACAAAGAAACGCTTTGGCGGGAAAAATCTTAACCAATGCAATGTTTACAAATAAATGTGTGCAAGAGCGACTACTTACGTTTGATAAATTGGTGATCCCTAAGACAAAACATATCGAATCCAAAATGTTTGACTTCCCTGTGCCGTTTAGTCCAGTGATAGCGTTAAATTCGGGATCGAAACCGGTGATCTCCACACGATTTCCATATGACTTGAATCCGTCCAAGACTATAGACTTGATGTACATCTTGAGGTACACCAATTCATCGAGGAAGTTATGATAATACACAAGTTTTCATTGGTTCCAATTGAAAATAACTAAAACTAAAACTGTTGAATGTAATTCCGTTTAGCGGAAGCCGTTGGAAAATACAATTTTTTGACATTATTATCAACTGTCAAAATGGCTTCGCGGTACTGAAATACCCGTTCCTTTACATTGGTTCAGACTTGATTTAGATGTGATACAAACTTGATTGTGAACAAATTATTAATATTTAATAATTTATTGAATATGTCCGTAAATTGTTAGTAATGCATAGAATTTAATTATATAAATATATAGTGGAACAGTAAAACTTTTAATATTAGACTTTAAATGCGGTATAGATAAAATGTATCGTGCAGTGGAACGCAGCATATCGATCTTTTTGTTTGACGTTTAAATTAATAATTTGTGCTGTTTCGGTTATTTTGTGTATATATTTTTTAATTTTATCAAAATGGATTATAGTAGCACGGGTGCCATGAGGAGTCCATTCTCACCTCGAGTGAGGCAATCCATTACAGGGCGAAGGCCCACAGGGCTTTCGTCAGCTAAAAAGAACCAAAGGTATACATAACCTATTTCACTCAATATGAATAGTAGAATGTGTAAAAAAATATTCTAATGATGTATTTTTCAGTAAATTCATGCAGCCTTCAGGCGAGCCAGCTGGAGATGTTGTGTATAAAACTCCATTAACAACAATAGAGACCTATGGGATGCCCCTCCCTGTGATGGTGACTGAAGCACTTACATTTGGTAAGTAATCATGAATGGCGTACTACAGGTACCAGTTTGTAGTATAGGTAGTATAGAATTTTAAATGGCAGACAAAGTGGGCAAGGCCACCATTTGTTCATTTAATATTCTATCATTAAAATATTTAACTTTGCCCTTTTGTAGCCAGTGGCGAGGTGAGCGTGCGGCTGTCAGCATGTGGTTGGTGCTGGATAGTGTCCGGTCGGCGCATCATATCTTGGCCGCGCACTTCCACCTCTTCCAACAACACATCACTTGCACCGGCCAGCACTATCGCTCGGGAACTGTCACTGCCTCAGACTGATCTTGCACACAAGGCTGATCTAGTTGTACTATTTTATATGGAAGACGCACAGGTAGGATATCACATCAAAGTGCAGTTGCCGGCACATAACTTGGCAAAGATTTTGACTTTTTTAATGAAGATAAGTTGGCACATTGGGTGCTTTTCATTAATCTATGGTTATTGCCAGGTTTTATTTGTGATTCTGTCTGTTTCAAGGAAATATGATCCATTCCTTCCCAATGATTTTTGCCAAGTTACATGCCGGGAATATATTATAAGAGTTATCTTTAACAAAACACATTAGTCAAAGATGCACTAAGATCATTGGTTTAATTGAAGAATCAAAACACAAACTATGACACATCAATAGTGAAATCCTCCATGTGACACAGATGCCATCCTGTATTGGAGTGTCTCCAGAGGGTACAGTTCGCTACTGGCCATCTGTGGGGCAGGAGGGAGTATACATAGATGTGTCATGCGAACTAGCCGGCCAGGAGTGTGAAAAGTTGGGAGAATACACACCTGAGGGTCTGGTGCTGGCAACCACCACATGCACAGTGGTACTGCTCAACCCTACTGTTGTTGGTGAGTGACAATAATGAAATTTTACTAATGTATAGTGATAATAAATGTTAGGAAAAATTTTTAGTTTTAATTCTGTGAGTCAGAAATCCAGCATTGGGTGCATGATGCAAAGCAATCAATAAAAATACCACCCTCCCACTCACATGCACACGGAGAAAAGGCAGCAAGACCTGCAACCAAGCCAACACGACACATGTTTCAATGTATAGTGATTAATTTGTTACAATATAGTTTTTCCAGGAATACGTTTTCCAATGATCAGGTTGGTACATAAGCTTTCTAATAATGGAATAGGGACTCAAAGTTATCTTCACCTGTTTTTGTTATTATTAATAGAAATCTATTGAATTGATAAATTACTTAATACTTTTACTCCGCACCTTCAAATGTACTTTTAGCATAGACACTAGGTTCTGCCTTTGGTTTCACATGAACCATTAAGCATACAATAAACATTGTGTGTCAGACGGTCGCGCGACCGTGACGTGCCGCACGCTGCGGCCGCCCAGCGGCTGGCTCGGCGGCATCGGGCGCCGCGTCTCGCTGCTGTTCTTCGGGTCCATGCCTGCACATGCTGACACGGTGAGTCCTATATCTTGCTATACACAATAAATTAATGTCTTCAGCATCGATTCAGATTAGATCGACTACACAATGTCGCTTCTTGTTCTGACTTGCATGTTGTGATGGGTTTTGTTATCAATATTTATTTTTATTCTTTTGGGCTATCTCGTTGAGGCAGTGCTTAAAGTGAGTCATAATTTTGTAGAAACTAGTGGGCGTGGTGGTGCTGCCGGGCAGCGGCGAGACGGAGAGCACGATCGCGCTGGTGTCGGGCGGGCCGGCGCTGCAGCTGTGGCGCGGCGCCGAGCTGCACGAGCACGCGCTGCGCCGGCCGCTGTCCGAGGCCTACGCGCGCACGCACCTCGCCTCGCACGGTACGCCGCCGGGTGCCGGCCCCCGTGAAACGACACATAGATTATGCCAAAACTTAAATAAGGAAGTTTTTTCAGAGTTGTTGGATAGAAAAAAAATCTGTTAATTTTTTCAGGGGACCTAAACAGTTTGGAAATCATGGCACTCGACGTACAAGCGAGCGGGAACAACGGCCTACTGTTGCTCATAGCCACAGTGAACGTGGCGCGGTCACCGGAGATGCGATACGCTATCGGTATGCACACAGCTCAAGCTAGGTTCAGCTCATGTTAAATATTTTTCCCCTTTGAAGTAGGGCTATTTGATACGTTGTTACGTGTGTACCCACTTCGGAGGGGAAGCGGTGCAAGGCCGAGAGTGACGGAGGTGTTGCGCAGCGCACGTGAGCGTGGAGGAGCCGGCGCGGCCGCGCGTGGCGTGGGTGGTGCAGGCGCGCGGCTGGCCGGCCGACGCGGACGAGCCGCCGCGCTTCCTGCCGCTGCCGCAGCGTGCCGTGCTCTACACCCACAAGTGCATCGCCGTCGTCTCCAGTCAGTACACCACGGGTTTACTCTCTTGAATTGAATTGAAATATATTTTATTTTGAAGAATTTTGAAGAGAAGCATGGTTGTGTACAGCGACGGTGTCGAACGACAAGGTGGAGTACATCGACGTGTCGGGCGAGGGCGACGCGCTGCTGGGCGCGGCGCTGTGCGGCGGCGTGGCGCTGCTGTTCAGCCGCAAGCACGGCGTGCTGGCGCTGTCGCAGCCGCACGCGCCGCACGCCACGCCGTGAGTCTCGTGCTTTGTGCTTGCTGTCGTCCCTGTTATACCATAGATAATTATCCACCTGCTTCTGAATTTTAATAATCAAGTTTCCTGATAAGTTGTCCAAGCGAAGATACTACTGCAATTTAATAAGATTACTCGTTTCGTTGGTAGGTCCGTGTGCGAGAGTCCGATGGGCTCGCCCTGTCCGTCGGACATGTACGACGGCAACTTGTCCTTCTACGAGATAGATCCGCACGAGGTGAGTGTGTATGCGTAGCGCGGGACAGAATGCGACAGCACTGCGACCTGGTTCGTCCTGCAGGTGAGCGCGGTGACGCAGGACGCGGTCGGCAAACTGAAGACGGCGTTCCTGTTCCACGTGCGGCGCGACGCCGCCGCCTGCCGCGCCGCGCTGGCCGACCTGTTCCCGGGGCCGGACGAGCGCGACGTGGACGCGGCGCTGGACCGCGCCGTGCGCAGCATCGCCGCCGCGCTGCTGGACGACGTGCCGGCCGGCGACCCGCGCTGGCGGCTGCGCGGCGCCGCGCCCACGCACGTGTGCCTGGGCAGCTCGGCCGCGCTGCAGCTGGCCGCGCAGCTGCACGACAAGCAGCGCGCCTTCTCGCTCTTCTGCGACTTCCTGCGCGCCGTCGGCCTGTGGCAGCGCCTCGGCCTCGTCACCCGCGGTACGCACCACGCCACTGCATACACCTCATATGGTCTTCTGTTTTCACGATTTTCGAAAATACTGAAGATGATGAAAAGATGGAAATAATGTTGAAATAAAATTCATAAAACATGATGTATCGCTGATGTACGATTGCTCACCAGCATTCCGTGTTGATAACTTCGACATGTTTATGTTTTTACGACCATTGCAATAGATATTTAAATACATTATTTTATACATTCGACAGTTGATTATGATGATGATGATGATGATGGCATCCAGGCCGATTGTCGGCTACGGCGGCCGTTCTCATTTATGGAGATCAGCCAGCTGCGCAGGACATATTATAGTGCACAAGCATTCGCGCAGACACAGATGCACTCTCTATTCCCTCACTCTCATAATCCGATGGGACGGCAATCCGACACGACCGGAGAGAGATCAGGCGCAGGACCGACATTAACGTGCTCTCCGATGCACGGGTGAATCAATCACCAACTTCCAGACTCCAGGCTGCTTTGTGAAAGTTTCTCAAAACCCACAAAGCGATTTCGGCCTGACCCGGGATTCGAACCCGAGACCCCGTGCACAGCAGTCGCGCCTTGCGACCACTAGACCAACGGGGCAGTCAGTTGATTATAGCAAATTGATTATGCCAAATAAATCGAGTTACGGATTATAAATTGATACATATAACGTGATGCATGTCTAGAGTCGGGCGGCGTGGTCAGCACGGAGAGCGTGCTGGGCGGGCTGGCGGAGCAGCTGGCCACCGCCATCGCGCTGCGCAAGCTGCAGCAGGGGCCGGACGCGCAGCTCATCGATGCCGCCATATATCAGGTGGCGCCTTTATTTCATCAATTACAATAGTTTTACGTCAAATATTTTTGTCCTTTTAAGTCGACTGCTAGCGACCCTCACGGTCATGCGAACATGTGCGAGTGAAACACTAGTGCGGATGCGCAAGGTATCGAGCGGTCGACTTCGATGAGGTTCAGCGATCTCAACAGTATTAAAATTGTGGGTGCGACAGGTGGTGTGCGGCAGCGGCGCCGCGGACGACGAGGAGCCCGAGGTGGCGGAGGCGCTGGCGGCGGGCGCGCTGGCGCCGGCCGACGTGTGCTACCGGCGCGTCACGCGCATCTGTCGCGTGCTGCGCGCGCTGTGCGCCGCGCCCGCGCCGCCCGCCGCGCGCGCCGCCGCCGCGCACGCCGCCGCCAGCGCGCGCCTGCTGGCCGCCCTGCTGCGCGCGCGCCACGCGGCCCGCGCGCGCTGGCCGCCCGCGCCGCCCGCGCGCTCGCTGCTGGCGGCGCTGGCAGACTTCCACACGCGCGCCCTCACCCAGGTACCGCGACCCGCTCCCCGTTCCACCGTTCAGATCGAAATCCGCCGTTCACCGCTCCCTTTATTATCACCAAATAAAAAAATAATAACGAAAAAATTGCCAACGCCACATCTTTCACTATAATGTTCATTAGTTTTGGAATATTATTATTGCAGGCAGCGCACGACTGCCCCGAGCCGGCGCTGCGCGCGCAGGTGTACGAGGCGGCGGCGGACCTGGCGGACCTCATCCTGACCGATGCCGAGCAGTTGAACAGCTCCTCGCATACGCAGCACATGTACGAGAAGATCAGAAGGGAAACTATACAACCCTACGGTAACTGTCCCCAAACATAAAAATGGCTTTTGGATGTGCTGCAGTTTTATGTATCATGAGTACATTCGACAATTTTCGTAACCTAACTAATTTTAGAATTGCCAAGTTATATTTGTTTGTTAACATGCATACTTGTTTTCCAGTTGATGAAGGTCAAACAGAGCGGGCGGCGGCCTTGGCGGAGAAATTCAAAGACTTCGAACTGCTGATAGAGATGTGCGTCGAGAGCGACGACATGGACAAACTGTTCGCCTACATTGACAAATACTCTAATGAGGTGCGTGCGACGCGACATGCGTGTAACGAATACTTTATTGTTTAGTGTTATGTGAATAATTGTTTAAATGATAAGACGTAATTGATGCGGCAGGGCATGGCGGAGGTGACGTTCGGCATGCTGGCTGCGGGCGGCGGGCGGCGCGCGGCGCTGCTGGTGCGGCAGGGCGCGCGGCTGGCGGCGCGCCTGCGCGGCTGGCTGCGCGCGGCGCCGGCGCGGGCCCCGCTGCTGGCGCTGCACGAGCTGGCCGCGCGCCGCCCCGGCCCGGCCGCGCACGCGCTGCTGGCGCTGGCGCAGCAGGAGCTCGACAGCGTCTGCAGGCTCACGGTCGGGACACTGCGCCGCTCAGATCCGCCTCCACTTCGGTCGGGCCTCGATGTCTTATCCGCGCGATCGATGTCGTTCTAGACGGCGGCGTCGCTGGCCAAGCTGTGCCTGTGCGCGGACGGCGAGCAGGCGCCGGACGCGTGGGCGCAGCTGGAGGCGCGGCTGGCGCTGGCCGAGCAGCACCGCGCGCTGCCGCGCCCGCTGCGCCTGCACCACGGCCTGGACGGGGACGACTCCCCCGTGCTGCCGCCCGAACACATCGTGCAGGTATTGCACTGAGGTATCAGATAAGAGATATTTTATATGTCCTGTTACCATAATCCTCACGCTTTGGAACTTTGTATCGTTCGAAGATGTACATCGAGTCGGAGAGCTCCGCCCTGACGGAGTACGACTACAAGAAGGCGCTCGACCTCACCGACTTCGTGCACGACATGGAGCGACGAGATGACCTGCGCCTCAGGGTATGCTGTACATGAATATTTTTAATCCATGCACATCTTTTGATCATTCAGTGTCATTGCTCTAAAATTATCATATGAGCCGTCATGTACAAATTCAAAATAAAAAAAATGTCCGCATTACACTAACATTTAAATACACTTGTAAATAAGCTCTTTACACAGTCCATATCGATGGTATACGCTTGTCGGCAGGTGTGGTGCGCGTGCATCCGGCGCGACGAGTGGTCGCAGGCGCTGGGGGACGCGGCCGCCGACCTGCTGCAGCGCCACATGTTCTTCCGGCTCATCGACCTCGTGCACGTCATGGGTGAGCACCGCCGCACTCTGCGGCCACTTCAGCTGCTGCTGCAGCGCACTCTACATGTGCCGATCAACTTAACATCTCAAAATTTTAATATTTTATACTTTTATTAGTGAAATCTTACTCTTTTCATTTCATTTTGTTAAAATTATCAAGTCAAATATTGTTTTATTACAACCAACAAAAGTATAGATCACATTTCAATGATAATCATAAATATTTTTAAACGCGCATAAAGTGTATACAAAATTATAGGCAAGCATTATTACATAACAACTTCATGGTATCGTGTGAAAGAGAAAACAGACGTGTCGGTTAAAACCTCTCACAAATAGTTATGAAACATGTTGATTGCCGTGGCAGGCGGGGACCTGGAGCTCCTGCTGCCTCCGGTGGACGACATCCTGACGGCGCCGGAGCTGGCTGAACTGGTGTCGGACCCGCGGTTCCACTACATCATCAAGTACGGGTACGAGTGCATCGATACCACCAGGAACCCTGAAATGGTGGAGGGGTAACGGCCACGCTAAGGATGTATCAGTCTGTATGGGGTTTATAAGTGAGAATGTTAATGTTAAGGTTATACGGGATGCTAGTTTAAAAATGAAATAAGAATATGAAACTCCGGCAAAAATATAAAAGAACGATTGTTAAGACGACATAAAATTGTTATTGATCATTATGAGTAATTAAATGTATTTATTTAGTGTTAAACCAATAAAAGTTGCAATTGGCGCATGAGTGCGCTAAGCCGATAGCCAATCATTTATTGTAAGTGAGTAAATTAGCATTCAGAAAATGTTTATGAGTAAAGAAGTCTATTGTAGTTGTAACCTTCAAACATTTAACGTTAAAATAAATGTTAGACTTACTGCAATAGCTCGTGCCGTAACTCGTGTAAACAAGTAAGTAGTGGCATCGCTTAGGGTCAGTGATAGATTTAACATCGACTCTTTATCGGCTTGTTCGCTTCTTGTTTTTCTTTTTTGAGCTATGTATATGAGGATGTAGTTTTAAATAACTTTAGTATTAGTAGTGTTTCGCTGTTAGTGAAGGCAGGTACTTGATATGTAAACCCAACTTAAATAAAGGTGTTCACATTACTTTATAAGAGTTTCTTCCCAAAAGCGACGTTTATCGGGTGTATGGACGGTCGTCCATGAAAATTTAGAAACTTATCACATTAATTCATTGCTTTATGTGTTGTTAATTCATTGCATTGATTTATGATAAAAAACAAATGATTTGAAAATTCACTACCACTCGCCCCTTTCTAGTTAATGCGAAAACAGTTTCGAGATTTTTTGTGGCATTTAATATAGTGAGAACCGCAAGTAGAAGGAGATGGGAATAATAATAATATTAGACATTAAGTTACTTGTAAGTTGTATACCGTCAACTGCTTGTCTGTCGGTGGCAATGAAACCAGCGGCAGTCGAGTTGCCGGCCCCATGCAGTTGGCAATACGTAGCGAGATAATTCCGCTGCGGCTGGGTTATCGAATCGTGTTCCACTGACATTCGCGACACGCTCCTTGCGTAGCATGACTATTCCTTCCATACACAAGATCTGTTTCCACGAAATCGCCGTCTCCTTCGAGACTAACATAACCGGGGGACGGGTTTACATTAAGACAAAGAGATAATACCAGATAGTAATAATAAATCATTAATTGTGTCGGGCAAGTCAGTACCCGGGCGAGCAGAGACACATGCACGAGGCCAAGACCATCCATCAGAATAGCCCTGCAATAGAAACTTGTGGATCTTGAGGTACCGCAGTTCCTTAAAATTACCACGCGAAGGTCATTGTCAAAAATACATTCAATATAACATGGTATCTTTAATGGTCATGCTACGTGTGCAATTAGTTATACGACTGCAAAGCAGCTTGCTTTATTAAAAGTCTGATAGTTAAGACTGATGTTCAAATTCGGGCACGATATTGTTATACCAGAGGGCGTTGTATAACATGCAGGTTATATTTATACAAGTTTGTGCTCATATAAATACGAATACGTGTGCTAGTACTATAAACTGACTATAAGATATGATACAAATTACCTAGCTACGTGTGTTAACTAAGCTCATAGTTTGCACTTGACAAGACTGCTAAAATATAGGCAGCAGGGCGCGCCGAGAGTGTCAGTGGAATAGCAAAAGATATAACTCACCATTCGATGATGTGCAGTCAGACTGATTTACATTTAAGTACTTAGATAAGTGTTCGGAACGTGTCCACGTCTGACGAAAGTTTAATTAACTCGTAACGTATTCTATCAGTCTCATTCCTCTGTCAGCCGTCGGGCTAAGATTCACGCCCTTCTTATGTAATCTTTCAAACAATATGTGGAGACATAATTTTAAACTTAAGTTCTCTGTTAATGTCACTGCTGAAAACTATGTAACATTAAAGTATAGTATATAAGTATGTATGACATGACAATAAAACAATGCAGCAATACCAAACTTGTTATATTCAGAGAAAAGTAGAACAAGTACGACACGGAAAAGTTTCTCCTGAACACTGCATTCTGTATAATTTTCGTCACATGTGGAGTCGGTCCGATTTGTAATTTGAGTCAGTAGCTGCTCGGAGCCGCGACACCACATACGAGGAATATATTTCGTCTTGTAGTGCTTATAATGAAGTGTTCAATAAATTGCTCCTGTACACACAATTTCAATAAAAATACGCTTACTAAAGGCCTAAACTATTATCACTTGTAATTTTAATATGCACAGTTTACATATAATAGTACTATAAATTATAACAAATGCTGTAGCTCTATATGACATGCGACGTCACATTTTTCAGAAGAAAATAATTGTGAAACAAGTCGGACGTTGTATCATTCAAGTACCTAAATTAAAAAGACGGATCTAAAGTAGACTGATCTTGAATATGGCTTTAGTATAAATAGCTTGCTATTCACTCATTCAAATTTGAAAAGAAATTTAGTAAAACTGATGAAAAAGTACCGACACCAGCACATCAACCTAACTCAATCCGTCAAATTCTTTAATAGATTCTCAACCTTATCACAAAAGTGGAAGTTTAATATTCGATTGGTAAACCTTCTGGCGTTTGTACCTAACATAGCTGTGCACAGACTCAGCGTAAATAAGAGAGCAATAACGTTTGAAAGACTGTTCATTTTACATAAATTAACATTTCCGCAATAGGATAACATATTTTTTTATTGAAATTCATATTTAAAGTCTGAATTGATCAAATTAAAATATATTGAAAATATATTTCTACTAGTATCAAGATTAACACTTATTGAAGGTATAAAAGTAAATAGAAATAACTATCGCCTTCGAGTTTCCTTGAGTTAATTAGTATTCATTTTATCTACTTATATCTATCTAATTTAATTTAACGCTTTATTATGTCTAAGCTAAACTAGTTGTATTGTATTTCATTATAATACTAGGAGTTTAAGTATCGATGTTAATTTTATGAACAACTGTCTGTTTTACAATAATGGTTTTTGTTGATCTGATTATTTGGAAATAAATTTCGTTGAAAGAAAAATGTATTGTATAATTTTCCCCGTTTCCCGCCAATAGTGTCGTAGCGTCGCGTCGCCGCGCGGCACAGTGCCGCCAGCCGCCAGCCGCGGCGCATGCGTGCGTCCCGACACCTTTGTTTACGTATCTCCGCACGACAGTTGCCGGACTCGCGTCTCGGGAACCGCGAATTGTAATTAACATGGTTTTGTATTAAAATCACTGTACTATATAAACAAGCGATATTTCATTAGTGTGTGCTGGAAATACAAAGATTTTCTCGGCTGCAAGGAAAATATAAGGGATTTGAATTTCGGTTCTGCATTGCCGGCTGTACGGCGGCGGCGTGAGTATTATTTTTTAAAAAATAATGCAGCTATTTTATATTTTAAAAATTTAAGTAAATATTAAAATTACAAAGGAAGCTTCAAAGTACCTATCTTGTTCATGTTAAACAATCATAATAAAAGGATTTCGAATATCAATCCAATACTAAATTAATTATTAGTCAAACTAAATATTGACTTACATATTTGTAGGTCCTACGATCAGTCTTTTACAAAAGAATCAAGAGACTGCAACAAGTCGCCAGTTTCAGTAAGTGGGTAGGTACATAGTCAGCTCAAAATTCAGGCTTTCTGTCTGACCGTAAATTAATTAATGAAAAAATTATACAACAAAAGCAAGCTTACGCCAAGTCTGGAAAAACAGCTGGCGCAGATAAAGCGATCAAGATGTCGTTAGTTAGCACATAAGTGTTCAGTAGTAAGTATGACTGTGGCGTATAAAATTATCCTTATCTTGTAGAAATACTCCTCCTCTGCCTTGTACTAGATACTCCAGGAGCAAGAAGGGATACTTAAGTATTTTCATAATAGCAAAATTATTGTCTACACGCAAATATTATTATGTATTCCTGTTTCCTGCGAATGGGGGGTGAGTGCCGCCAAAGATCGCGTGTCGCCGTTAATTCTGGGCCGCTGCTTCTCAGCTAACTGAACGTGCCTGCTGTAATTGGGGCAATTCTACACACACTAAGCAAGGGTTAATGTTACTGATATATATTATATTATGTCGAATTTTTACAAACACACTCACAAAGGGATAGAGGCCCCTAATCACTTACTCGACTCTTTATGATCGTTCCAAATATATCGCTGACTCATACTTCTTTAGAGAATTGCTAAATATTGACATATGCAAAAAGAAATCTGTACTACTAAACCTAATCGGAACTACAGAAAGTAAATATTAAAGCGACATATGAGTACCTACCTACTTCAATGAGTTTTTCTATGACCATCTTGATCATCAATTTGATGGAGAATCGCGATCGGATCGCCGATGACCGCTTAGATTACCGACACGCTACACCAGCTCGAAGCCATTGCTACAGCTACCTTGAAACGACCTCACCGTTTTATATCTGATACCAAGCCAGACGGATTTCACCGAAATTATTTGGAACCACGATATAATTCAGTGCGCAAATGGCTTATAGTGACGAAGGCACTTCAAGTAATTAACCAATTAACCTCCTGGATTAAAGACGTGTTGACGAGGACAAGGTCGTCCATGGAAAATTGTAGACACAAGCAAACAGCACATTTGACTACAGAATCTGCAAATCCGTCGAAATTATGCTGAGATTCTTTTCGCTTATAAGATTTAAGCCTAATGCTGAAACCGGCAAATAAGCGCTGACTGGTGACAGAAAAAAATCTGGTAATGCCTTCATTAACCCCACATCCTGCAGGTTTAATAGTTTATATGTGCTTGTCAGCAATCATTTGAAATAACGAACTTATTTGCATATCTTTCGCTGTAATTAACAACCGCAGAAATAAATTGCGCCAGTAGGCAGGTGCTCTTATCAGAAAAGCGAATTTCTAATTGCGAATTTAAGTTACCATGTAAACATGTATTCACCGTTACTCAGAGTACCGAACAAGGGCGCCGTTTTATTGCAAATTACGTCACACTGGCACGTCAGCAGGCGAGGGGGTGCGTATCGAATGGAGAATATTTACAGCCTCCAGAACAGTTTTCGTGTCGTTAAACAAGTTTTCGCTTAATAGAACCTTGTAAAAATAGCTATATAAGTTTGTCTAACAGTATGTTGCATTTTCACAAAATGAAAACAAATTAATTAGCGATCAGAATTACAAAACGAATTAACCACGGTAAATGGCAATTACGTGAAAGCGTTACTTATATCTACGAAGTAGCGCCAACTTTGATACGAAATATTCGTTTGCTATCTAATGTTTATTTGGAGCTGTTTAGTTAGTTACTGTTTAAAGTTATAGTTTAAGGTACAAATATAAAACGGCAGCAGCCAGATGTTGTAAATAAATTATAAGTACCTAATAACCGATTCTAATTCAGCAACAATTGATATAAAAAGCAATTGATCTGTGACTCGCGATATCTTGAGCAGGGCCGTCTCTTGAAATCCAATCAACAATTAAGTAATAACAATGCTGAGTACGTCAGCGACGTGAGAAAGTCGTCTACTAGTCAATCGGTAGCCAGCGCTAGGTAGCGTTGTTGCCTCGCAGGCCAAACGTTAGTTTTTCTTCACCTATTGTGTGCTAATAAGGGGTCTCGTCATACTGCTATCTATAGAATGCTTGATATTAACTGATATCGGTTTTAAACAGTTGGGAGTTGATTTGTTTACTTAATTGTGCTATTTGAAGGGCAAATTTTAGCCATTTGACCCAAAAATGTCATATTTGCCTTGCAACCACGTGGAATATTGAGTAAGGATTTCACGGGTAACTAAATTCTACTGATATAAAGAACGGGAAAGATTGTAAGAATTTATGTACCTCTGTTTTTTATTGTTTCAGGCAAAAACTACTGACTGCTTTTTAGTGTAACTTAACAGTAATATGCAACATTTTATACATGTGCAAGAAGCAGTCCCCTGGGGGCGCGGGTGTTACCTAATTCAATTAATTTTCAAGTTTTTGCGAGTCTCACTCAGTGCTTAAAATTCTGCAAATATCGGCACAAAAGGAATCTTGAATGAACGCAAATATATATTGGGTGTTCCTGCAATGTCGCACGTGCATGACAATATGTAATTCAGGCCACGCCAGTAGAACAATGTGTTTCCTAAATGATACCTACTGGAAGTCAGGAAGGCTAAAGTTACTATAGAAACCTATTATCAAAGAACGCATGACGAATAGATACGTGATCATACTCCTTTATTTCGTCTGCAATTCGATTCGAAGTTCTAATACAAATCCATACCTAGGTGTAGTTTATACATTAGGTGTTTGAGCTCTTGGGTCCAGAAAACTGTGAAAGCAGAAACATTTCCTTTCGCTAGGTTTTCACATATTTTTTTAATAAAGGGTTCAGTCGCGGCACAAGCGGCCTTAAAATGTACAGAGGAAGCTGTATAACTCAGGGGAGACTAAAAAATTCCAAGTTCCAACGAAAACACATTAACTGCCACTTTAGATAATGTCGCTCATTCCAGTAAGGAGGATTTCCTTTATTGTTCGAAATCATCAGCTAATGCAATGATCTGTCGCCAACATCGCTGATGGCTGCGACCTCCACGCGCGATACTTAAGCAATCATGCTGCAGTCGTTCCCTTAGCATCGTCCACTTACTGAGAGGAATTTAGCTTACCCGCGGTTCCAACTGGACCTGCCGACTTGCCTGCACACTTATGTTATACCTATATGTAAGTATGCCACAGGTTACATAACACATAGTAGAAGACCTGCCGCTTCGCCTAATCCCATTACTTTGGCTATTACGAACTAGCTTAATGCTAACTTAGTTCATAATGGGCTCTCAATCACTAAGTTGATCAAGAAATAGACATGTAAATTTGATGAAGTTTACCCATGAGGTGCAGTTACTAGCAAAGATGAGTTTAACAACCTGGTCTTGCTATCAACTTACGAGCCGTCCCTGCGTGATGCATCTCTTCCCTGAAATGTAATACGATTGGCTCTACTTTCGTTGAGGATCGGCGCGCGGTGCGCAAGCGCATCCTACTGAATAATTCATTTTGACTTTGTTTCGAGCCGCACCCAGTTCCGCGTGCGCGATCCGCTTGCATTCACCACGATTTATTGCTCATTCATATCAGTTACAGCTAATAATTGTTGCTTTCTTGTCTGTTCAAAATTAAATTTAAAAAACCTATTGATGTTACTTGACGATACCGAAAATAAAATTCTAACCCCATCGTATTTAAACCCTACTCGTCAAGGACAATGATACGTAATTTTACTGTTTAATAAAAGAAATCAGTGGTGTGAGATCGTGTTCCACCAATAATCATCATACTGTCAAACCCCTCTGTTGGCTAAAGTTAAAATATAATATTTATTTGTATTTCTGTGATAATTGAACCCGTTTTATGTACACAAAGATTTCGCAACTTCCTTTATAACAATGTAATTCATAAGTTGTCAGTCAATAGTCGTGCGACACTTGACCTTGTCACTTATGATTGAAGTTCTGAAAACTAGCTAAAACCAATCGTCTTCAATGTCCCAAGTTTAAGAAACTAATGTTCATGAAAATTATGTGTTTATGATCTGAAAACTCAATATTGCAAAATAACTACGTATCGTATAAATAAATATTTCTGCGGAAACTAAGCAAACAGGCCACCATATCACAAAGTAAATACAGATCAGCAAGCCCACACCTTTCCGTTGGTCTATAGAGTAGCTATGTGTGCTGCTGGCAGGACTATTGTGTGCTGATGTCATGGCGCAGAATGAGGCATTATGTGTCGAGACAGCTGCGAGCTGACCGGACGCGCTTTTCAAAGAGGAAGCAACGCTGATACCAAAGGGGTTCTATATAAAAACGTATGTCTGTCGGTTCTAATGGACATGACTACAATAGCTTGAAGTCTGCACCTGTCGCTCACGTAACCAGTATGAACATTTTTATTTGATGAGTAAGACGAAGGTGATTGTGGATCTAAATGAATTATTGTAATACATATTATATGAAAGACATTTGTTAACAATGTTAAGGTTATACATGTATGAACGACGCCGACGCTAATCGCTGAAATTCTTACGTCTTGTTTTATCTCGAAGTAGAGTTTATTTCTCCACCAGAAAACAGAAAGCACGAATTTACTACGATTTAATTTCCGTCAAATTGAGTCGTGAATTCTTGACTTTTTTAATACTTAGGAATTGCCGAAAGTACGAACGACTTAATATTTCAAATATAAAATATTAAGACTCCTTTTGCCAGCTTGTCTCGCTGGCCAGACACCCCGCTGACCTAGTTTCGTGTAACTTGGGGACCCACCTCTGCACCCTCTGAGAGGGGTGGCTCGGGTCAATGACATATGTATAAGTCTGAAGGTCAACGTACCCGGTGTCTTAGTTTCTAATTTTCATATTCTAGCGAAAATATGTCTACAGGAAAAGAGTAATAAAATATTATTTCCTAAAGTTACTGAAATACAAGTTCGGTATTCGGAAACGAATTGAATTTCCGAGAGTTCATGTGAACATTTAAAATAATCTGTGTGTGGATAGATCTGTGTTTGATGAAGATAACTTTCAGCTCGACGCGCTACAGTCCACAAATCCTTACGATATTAAACTCAAACACGAGTCTTCTCAGTGGAACATAAGCTTGTAGTAACTATTGTCACGGTTCACTTACCTGATATCTCTAGAGATCTCTATTAAGGCACATAACTTCGAACAGCATTATTTATTGCGTGCTATAATGACACAATCATATCGAGTGGACGTCAGTCACGGTTCGAAGCGCCGGCGCTGCATGACTCAGTGGTACACCTCTCTGATCAATCAGACAGCGGGATTGTAAGTCTGTGCCAATATCATTATTGTCGGACACGGAGTTGGTAAACAAATTAAGTGGAACGAATGTGATGGTCGATACGAAATCTCCACTGAAGAGCAATCTTTTCTTTTCTTGCAAGATGATTCGTTCTTTCATCAGTCATTAGCAACCACATCTTTTTATCATAAAGTTTGCAGACAGAAATAATTTCATTCCTCAATACTATCTCTCTAACCTAATAAATTTTCGTATGTGAGTTCTATTTCTTTTGCACGAGTAACCCGGAATTTGATTCATACTCCAGTACTTTCGCGCTCCGTGCTGCGACAAGCTGTCACGGTCCATGGGTTACGTGGAACGATGCTGAGTATGGAGGGACCGGCGCACCTACGTGCCCACTGGAGCGCACTGTAGTCTCCACTTGGTCACAATAGCGACACAGCGTCTCTTGTCACCAATACTGCGGTACCGTCGCACATTCCCGCGGACGTCAGGCCGAGCCAATGTGAGAAACAATCGCTGCAATTTATTGAGATTTACAACAAGAAGAGAGTTAAGAACTCTATCTACGACAGTTTCGAGTACTTACGACTGCTGCTGAAGTTTTTGCAATGAGTTTTCCAACTCGTGAAACGAACCCAGGAACTCATACTTAGTAATCGTCCAGTGAAATCGAGACTAACGAAGTACCCTACCTCTTACTGTTGAAGTCAATAAAATACATCTTTAATTGAAACCTGATACGAGTATATCTAGCAAATGGTACCCATCGCTCTAACATATCGTAGTGATTAATATGGGACATATACATATAATGGGCCATACATTATGGGCGAATGGGCCAGGTGCAAATGAGCGTCACTCTGTTACAGCTGATTGATACACGTGACGTGCTGCGTAGGCGCAGGACTCGCTGATTCATAGCCATACGTGACTTCTGTGGAGTAAAAAACTGAAACGTCGTTCGCTGATCAGAAAACTGCTGTAAATGATTTTCACCAGCATCCCAATAATTTATAGTACTGATTCACAGTAGTATGTTGTCGTATCGACAGAAAGTCAATCCGCCTGGAGCAAGTGTGGCGATTAACGCTCATTCCTTCTCCGTATAGAGGAGGAATTTTGAAGAAAAAAGAAAATTCCATCCACTAGAGGCCGCAGCCCTGTAGTGTGACAGTAATAAAGGCTAATGATGTTGATGATCGACAGAAATAGATTTAATACTGATTTAAATTTAAAAATTAATTAGTAGAATACTTTAACAACAACCGGCCATCTTGGTATGATAGAAAACAATCGAATTAACCGAATGATGGCCGGCACAATGTGTAAATCGGAGTAAACGTAAGCTTACAAAATAAACCAGAGAGTACTAGAGTAAGTCCGAGTGATTCATTGATAGTGAAGTGCTCATATTGTGACATCGTGGTGTTGACACTCGTAACACACCTTTCTTCTAATGCAGTCCCCCTAAGGTGGAGGAGCGCGACCTAAATTATTTGTTTGTCGTGTACGGCGACGTGTGATGCATGTTTAATAAGTCATTACGTATTCCTACATAAACTAAACAATGTTTCAAGTAGACTTTTTATAGTTTGAGAATAAGAAATAAGTGACATCACAGGCTTCATGGATGAAATACTCAGAGTACCATCACAACAAGGGCAAAAAGTACGATAGATTTACAGCTAACTATGCATTCCTCCTTACCGTTAAGTATTGCAAAAAATTAGACCGCAGCCCGCTATGGTCCAGTGTTGCTGCTCGAAGTTGTTTTGTTAAAATTACAAAATGTACCGGAAAGTAATTTTCAGCAGGAATTATTTATTTAGTTGTAAAGTTGTAATGCTGAATTACCAATGTTAATATTGTAAAAATACCCTCTTTTAAACTACTTATCAATGCATCATCTAGTGATCGCACAGTCAGAGCCACAATTACCTAATGATGTCTTACCTGTTTCACTTTTCATATAAAATTTATTTGAAAAAATTGCATGGAAAAAATGTAGTGTTAGAAAATGTAGCCCAGACAAACGACTTACGAAGTTGTCAGCAGTGTTGCTTAATCGAGCTTATCAGTACAAATCCCGAGCTTATCACAGTTGAAGTGTGTGTCGTTGAACTTGACGCTCTCATACGAAAGTGCCAGCCCGAAGCGGCGTCACACCGTCACGTAGTCGCAGCGAGCGGGACCGGCGGCGGGCGCGGCGGTGGTGCGTGGACTTATGCAGATAAGATATTGTCACTACACGACGGTACAGTTTACGTTCAGAACATTTCCCCTTATCTTAGCAGAAGAGGTGGCGCTTCCGCTTCAATTTGCAAATATTGTAATGATTTTCGCTTTTTATATTTTAACCCACGACTTTATAATATTGTATTTGTATATTGTATTGATGATATCTTACAACAAGATTTTCCTGTCAAGGAAATGATTTTATGAACTAATTTGGAAAGTGTTGTGTGTCAGCTCTGTGTCTTAATAAATTACGTTATAGTTAGTTTTACCAAAGTTATCTTGTTACGTCCTCACATCAAGGAATTAGCCGCATTTGTATTCCAGTATCCAGGCGTAGAGCATCAAAGCGCTTCGCAATTAAAGATGCACCGCTAAGTGGCATCCAGTGGCGGTGTGCCTGACGCCGGAAGAGTCGCGCGGGTGTCACTTTACAATCGTCGCGGACATCCACGTACAAACTGACACACTTACAGCTCCTCAGTTGGTTGTAGTTGCGTCGGGAATGTGGGCCATCTCCAGTTGCTTTGTTGACTTTGACTGCAATCTGGACGAGTAACTGTGTCATGAATCACCATATTTTGAGCGCCCATAAGTCATAGTCTTTACGTAACTAACAAAAAACTGATCGGTTTCATGCGGTGTCGTGGTCCCTTCTATGTTGCAGCTGTAAAATAGTATCCAATAATATTCAAAGATTTCATTTGAATTGACCGGTTTTCTTTTTATATTGACAATACTGAGACGGACCGGTATTTTCACAAACAATAGACTGGAATAGAGCCACTTCATCGCGGGATAAGGGGATCAGAACTTTACAATATTTTATCTGTCGAAATAAAACTTTGATAGACATCAGCGGCCTCATACATTTTTTTTTACTTTAGATCCGTTTTCTAATAATCTTCAAGGTGAACAATATTTTTAGTTTACGACATCTATCGGTAGTACTTCATTGACGTTTTTATAGGTTTGTGAGTGGATGGTGTGGGTTATAGCCGGTCCTTGAAGCTGCATTATCTGAAATCATCGCCTCACTTCGTCTAGCCACTTAACATTGTCGTAAATCGCATTCACATAAAAAGTTTGGCCGTCATATCGCGGGGCCACCGGAGCTGTTACCGAGCTCTGCCAGCTGAGTCCTAAACAGCGCAGCGCTCTCACTCAACGAGTTTACATTTCCAATACAGTCATGGATCCCACGACAATTTAAAAATGATTCATTTGTCCTACATATTTGAGTTTACACAATATTCAGGGAATATTTTTACCCTGCTGACCAACTGAAATAATAAGTAAATGTTTTGCTTTTCAGCGTAAATAGCTACATCATCGTTCACAATACGTATGAATTATTGAACCATATCTTTCATCGTGTTTACAGGATCGTTAGAAGCTGTTTGTTTACTATAACGTTGCAAACATTTGGCTAATATTTACAACGATTTCACAAAGATCTTTGTGAACGTAAACACACGTTCGGACAAACCAATTTGTGCAGGAATACAATTGTAAAAAAATGGCATTTTACTCAATCGTTTTACGTGATCTGTTAACATTTTCTGCGGGAAGTCGATCGAAGGCCGAGTTTTTGTCGTCGATTGGTCAACGCTGGCGATTTGTCTCGCATCAATTCCCACAACGAGGACTTACTTTGTTTTTGTACTTTTTATTCCTGTCTCCCGTCATGTTGTTTTCTACAGTAGTAGTTTATATCACTTGACTATTACGAATTATAGCATTACCCTAGCTAAGATAATTCTAGTCTGAACCAGTTTAAACGATAATATTGCATTGTTATACAACAGCGGCTCAATCATGGCATCATACTTTAACCACTTCATCATATTATCCTTTGTGTTATTTGTGTTTATAGACATCGTACATCAACATGCAACAGTATGTTGCACTGTTAGATTGTCTAGTACCGGCGCTTTCTCAAACTGTCAGGAACAATAATCCGTACGTAATACGTGCGAGCGGACACGTCGGGCCCTACACCACTGACCCAATAACTGACACAATGCTCACTACGAATGTTCATTGCCCTTATGTGGTCTATCATAGAAATTCGTTCGTAGAAACGAAGATGATTGAATAAATAAAAACAACTCACGCGAAGTCGGTGATTCAGAAAGTAAACGTATTAATATAGACACCGAAAAGCTACTAAGTCTTCTAAAAGACCTACAACTATGAGTTAGAGTGCTATTGTAGGCGCATCTACTTTTCTGTTTATCAACGCATACGTATATAATCCATAACCGATATGGTAGGAGAACTTCCCAATTCCCTTACACATGATCAGTTCAGTTTACGTGTTAGTTCACATAGCTCAGTAGGACGCAGTACCAAGCGAACCCTTCCATGCCGGCTGCGGCTGCCGGCTGGTCTGACCGCGGCGTACTAATCGCGTAACGTTTCCAAGTGGTCGCCAAGTCGCACGCGCCGCGCATTCCTAATCACAACACCGATGCATAATATTGTGCAGCGCGCATCGTCACCAAGTGCAACAGAAGGTCTACTACGGAAATGTATCCAAATATCGATCTTGCGAAATACCCTTGCCGGTTATAAGCTTCCAAATTCGCAAGTAAAGCAGTCGCATATCTTACTAAACCTAGCTTTATTACAGAGTTAGAGGCTCAAGCTTTGCCTTGAGAGGTCTAGGTCTTCTTTTATTAAACTGGTCGTTGTCTCACGTAGGCTTCGGACATGACAGTATGAGAGTACGCCGTACCCGAGTAATGCAGCCATTTGTACGACTTGCAGGCTTCAGCTAAGTGTGAATAGTTATTGCAAGTCGGTACTCCGCCGAAGTTGGCACTAACGATGATGTTATTATTCATCATTTGAATGTGATGTGGCGGGAACGGAGCGATAAATGAACAGGCGTGTAGTCAGCTCAAGAGACATTCAATGACGTTTCACATTACACTGATACTTAACTAACACCACTACATGAATTTTGCTGTTAAATGTCGTAAGCAATTGCAAAGCAGAAGCTACATAATCAAACTTATATGTAGGTAATATTATTATCAGTCTTATTAGTACAGATACTTGACACATTGTTACACACTTTAATTTGTTCTCTAGTCTCTAGTCACCCTATTCAGTATTTTCGAACAATTTGAAACTTGTGCATTCGTGAAAACTATTTTAATGGACTTGTTCAAACACCTCTGATCAGTGAAAGTCGGTAATCAGTTGTTAGAACACCAGTAACTTGAAATTCAATGAGATTAAAGTACTGTATCCCTCGAATTAGCATTAAAAGTTTTATAATGCTTGGTAATTGTTAGTTTAACATATCTAGTATCTATGCCTAAATTATAAAAAACAATTTGTTGGTCTGTTTGTTTTCTTGAACGCGCTGATCTTAGGTGCGATTTGAATTTGTTTTCGATGTTAGACAACAAAGTTACGTTTCGAAAGGGACGCGGGTGAAACTACTGGTGGAAGCTAGTATAAAATATAAATATATCCACGTTTATGTCGCAGCGTTTCGAGCGGGTTGCCGCGAGCAATGGTATGGTGTCGCGGCGGCGCGGGGTGCGGGCGTGGCTGTGCGCGGGAGCGGCACTAGCGCTGCTGCCGCTGCTGGCCGCCGACGTCGTCTTCAGAGTACCTGAAGTACTGGTGAACCATACTTTATTACTACCTAAAAGACGTCTGCTATATTTCCTCCCATTTTATAAGAATATCAGCTTCTAAGTTACACTTTTGGGTATGGGTGGGACACCTCGGGACGCGTTTGGCAGCGCAACAAACACGAACCCCCCTATGTCATTAACTTCTTGAAACAAAATAAATGACTTTTCGTCACTAACAAGCATAACTTAAGGTTAAGGTTTACTTTAGCACTGCAGCCTCTTATTGTAATCTCCCTGGTGTCAGGTGCGTCACGCAGCAGCGTCGCGGCCGGTGGGCACGGGGCGCGGCAACGGCTCGCGGGCGAACGACTCGGAGGCGTGGGGCGCCGGCGACACTCTGCTCGAGGTGCGCTACGAGGAGTACTTCGTGGAACACGACGTCTCCACCGCAGACGCACGCCGGGCTGCCAACACTCTGAACCTTGACGAAGGTGAGTAGCTAAAACTTACTACGTAATGGTCAGAATCTTCCGTAAGTCCTCCGGAACTATCGCGACATGACACAAAGGTAAGATTCCAAAGTATTCTTCTATACTCTGAGAACATTGATTTTTCAGAAGAGCATAAAACTACTTGTTACCCTTGCACGGATAAATATATCTTCGAGCAGGTCACCTGTTAGTAGAATCGATGTAATCTACAAAACAACTACTTCTAGTCTCCAAAGTGCTCGTAATTCGATGGGCCAGTCATTCCGACATACAGTGAGCGAAGTGAGTGACGCAACGGCAATTGCTTGACTTGCTCCAATTAAACAGAGAAGCTCGCATGCGGGCGCGGACGTGGCACGAGTCACCACAGGTTCGGTTTATGATGTTATACTCGTACGACTACATGCAAAGCTTTCAGGGGTTTCACTAATTGCGTATCTAATGCCTTATGAAGTAGGAGGAGTTGAGCGAGATACCTAATACTAACATTTGTTTGTTTTGATTTAAACGTTAGTCACAATGAATTAAAGGTTGATGTGTATGTACATATTAGTGATAGTTTGGTTCGATCAGAGCGATCAAATGTGTAATTCGTTAAATATACCTATTTCATTTATCTAGACAGATTCACAGCAACAGCGCTAATCAACGCTATCTAAGCATCTCTCAAGTTGATACCTGATACGATCTAGACTTCAGATGGACGTAGGCGTTTCGTTATCCAATGGATAGACTACGGACCGAGCTTCAAGCTGTACACTGTTGGAACGGGTCTATTTATAGGCATGACATCCACTAATTGATCCTGCGATATGCTCCAATATTTAATTGATGGTAAACTGGCTGATCAATGGAGTGTGTTCAATTCAATTGATGTTTATTGCATTGTTATTGTTATCCTGTACTCCATCTGACTGACTCCCACAGTCTACTAGATCTTACATTTTGGAAGACAATTGATGATAATTGATTTCTGTCTGGTAAGCTGAACACAATCCCTACAAGACACACCAGATAAGAAGAAAATGATGTGGAAGACACAACCTGTAGCGGCGCCAGTGTGGCGACAAGCAGAAGACGATCCGTCATTAGCGTCATCTGATACGCGAGGACGCACGTACCACACACCGCTATTACCCGCCGTGGTTACTGTGTTTAATGCATTCTTTATTGCAATTACTTATGAACAACTATCAAGTAGGTAGCTGTTAGATAATATACTGTAGATTCTTCACTGAAATTTAGCTGCCGTGAATCTATGAACCATCCGTTAATATTATATGATTATGATTGATAATATTATATAAATGCGTCCAGAGTGATTGTCGACCATGACGGCTGTAGTCTCTGAGGAGATCAGTCAGCTGTGCCGCCACAGGTGCACTCTCTATTCCCTCACTCTCCTAGCTCAATGAGTGGACAATCCGACACGACCCTAGGGAGATCAGCGACGAGCACTGGACCAACATTACATGCTCTCCTGTGGACAGGTGTATCAATCACCAACTTCCGGACTCCGGGCTGCTTTTGTGAAAAGTTTCTTAAAATCCACAGAGCAATTTTTATCATGGAGCAGTGGTGCCATGCGACTGCGTTGGTCTAGCGCGGCAATATTGAGCAAGTAGCCAATAGCTAAACTTATATAATAACAAATGAAGGATCCCTTGACCACAAGAACAATATGGAAACGGACATTGGATACTTTTCCGGGTGCAAGTCAAACCGCCGGCCACTGCTCATAAATGCGGTATAAAGTTCGCAGTTTGCCGCAGGTACAGATCTTATCCGTTGTTGGATATGATCCATCATAACAATTTAGAATGATGAGTCAGTGGTATCTGTGTGATTGTCGTGGTGTCGCTCACGACTAATTAGTGGAGCGGCGATTACTTGGGTGCGATCCACACGGATGAGATGTTATCATGAAGCCAACGTTGGGAATTAGGTGCATGTATTAGGTGGAAGTATTTTTTTTTCCTTTCCACTGCTTATTTATTATATATGTGCGAACAATATGGGTTTTCCATTTAGATTTATTTATTTTTTAGGATGTTATTCTGTCTGACAGTTTGATGTCCTTTTTAATGGAATGTCCGTCGGATTGTTGAGTTCTTAAGTTTTTATAATTCCGACATTATGAAATACTCTATTAACTTGAAGGATTCCTAATCCGATACAAGTGTCATTCATTAGATTGGTATCCAAGATACAGGTTTGCCGAGTTTGGGGCCAATTGTTAAATTAACTGCATACATATGACATTGTCTAGGATGATGACTTAAATTTTTGATATAGATCATAGCTTGACCTCTGAAACATTTCTGTTCATGCAAACCGTCAGGCGTCATATCTCAACAATTTTTAATGGTATAACTACTTTGATGTTCTTCAGTCCTCTCTTTGAACCACAAAATAATACTAGCTCTCAACATTTGCGCAGAACCAGAACATCTGTTGTTATTTTTCTTATCTAGAATTCTAGGCTGACAGCTCTTTGATGCGTTATTTTCCCATCGTGAACAATCACGATCCAGGAATTCGTTATAGAACTGTTTAAATGATTATTGTCTTTTGTAGAGTTTTATTTGTCTCCGTCTGTTTCCTCTGACTGTATAATTAGGTTCTCTCCAAGGTTTTCACGAGAACTGAATACGCGTAATTATTTAGTTTTCCTCTGGCTGACAACGGTGTGTTTCGAGTACTTGCACACCATGATATGAATTATGTCCGTCCTGAAGGCCGACGGGCGGGGGTAATGACGGACCCCGCAAGGTCCGGGGGCGGGGACCTATCTGTCACAGCATTGTCCACGCCATTGTGTCACCGTGAGTCAATGTTACACTGCGCACGGGCAGCATGGGCCGCACATGTATCTGCTTACATCATATTGTTGGTGAACCAAGTGAGATATTAAACAGAGATTTTCTCATTTTTCTTAATTAAATGAGCTCAAAATATTACATTTACATTATATATATAATATTATTTTTGATTAGAATTACCAACTTTTCTGTAGGTAAAAGTAAATCAGCAATCAAGTTTTATTATTTACTACCTACTCCTAGAGCCCGGCCCAAACATCTGTACAGAAGTTACGACAGTGCGATGTGGACATACAAATTATGATATTAATTCCAATTAACATCCACAAATGGTGGGTGGATATTCCTCGTACGAGGTGTTGGAGTAGTGTTGGTGAAGTCGTGAAGGAGCCGTCACAGCTCGACCTTACGCCTCAATTATTCAGACTCCGGGTTAAAGACTGATTCTGTTTGAGCTATTTGAATAAACTTTAAATATTTTTAGGAAGTAGCGCCATTGTTAAAAACAATGTAACACATACTCATTATACTATTAATGTATTCGAGTTAGTCTATAATGTCAGCTCGTTGGCGTCATAAACTGTACTTCCCTACCCTGCCCTGTTGCGTTCGGGGCGGGTGCAGGCAGGAGGAACAGATCGGGGGTGCAGGCCGCGGGTGCAAGTGCCGGGTCGTTTAGACCTGCGTGACAATGAATCGATACCTGCCGGCCAACTGCACATGCGTCGCCGGTAGCGCCACACTCGGCCGCTGCACCCCGCCCGGCGAGCTGCACTCAGGTAATTTATTACCATATTTTCTCACATTTGTTCACGGCCAATGTTACTTGTTGCTAAAGCTTGGATTCGCGAACAACCAGATCTACCTAATAGTTTTAAACGTCCTATGAATCTATTTCGACTGCTCTCTTGCGACAAATTCTTGCGCCTCCATATACGAGTTCAGCGATTGCAGACTTTAATTGGTCATACTCTAAATGATTTCATATCTGACATTTTTGCCGATTTCAGTGCACTATACTGGTACTTTTCACCATCTGCTCTTAGGTATTTGCATGACTTGAGATTATATGTAGAGGAGACACCTTAACGTTGGTCGACGCGTCTTGGACAGATTCCTCTGCTATCTACTGGGTGAATTGTGACTGTTCTTATAAAGTGAAATGATAGTAAGTAATGGTTGCCAGGTACATATTCGTTTGTTTTGAACTATAACTTGTGATGTTAAGGCGTGTGTGTCTCAAGCTAGATAGCATCGATATAATCTTAATGACGCTTAGAAAATTAGCGCCATCTGAAGTTAAATTAAATAAGTTTGACCAAATTATGACGTTAAAATACAACGCAAATGTAGCTACTGTCAGCAGCAGGCTATTGATAGAGATAGTTCTACGTTATAGGCTCTATCTACGTTCATGCATATCGAGTTGTGCAACGGCTACAAAGAAACAGAATATGCAAGTACCAAATAATACATACTGTACAACAATGTGTTCAAACGTGAATGTGTCACAACACTAATCTAGCCGCTATTGTGTGCCTGTGACGTCAGATTGCATTCATCGTGTAAATAATAACTACATAGCTCAGTATAAACTATTTAAAGTCGAGTCTATCCATTGGGCATTGGGCATTTTGAATACGCCACCTATAATTATAATTGGGATCAGTGCGTATACCTACGTGTGATGAGGAATTTTGCGATTTATCTCTTTATTTTCTTTGCCTTTATGCAGGTGTGTTTATTTTCAACAGAGGCTCTTTTATTATTCTACGAAATATGTATAACTCTTCTCTTCCACAATGGGAAACGTGACCACCAACGTGTTTGTTGGATTCGTTGAAGATGTCTGATATTATCCAAATTGTGTTAACTCGACAAAGCCGCTTCGGAACTAAGCCAGATTTCGGAATCGGGTATCTATACTACATGCACAGGCGCATGCCTCTAGGCCACTTAGTCTCAATTAGTAGCGACAAGCTGAAGACAGTGCGTGTATCCCCAGTCCCGGCGACGCGGCCCGGGTGCGGCACGTGCAGCCAGCGCGAGCGGGAGTACTGCGAGACGCGCGTGCTGGCGGACCACTGCTGCTGCGAGCGGCGCTTCGTGCGCGAGCCGTTCCCCTGGCTGCCGCACTCGTGCTACGTGGGCGCGCGCCGCTGCCGCCCGCTGGCGCACGACTGCGCGCAGTACGCCCGCCTCAGGGACTGCTGCTGCTACAGGAAGCTTGCCGAACGATGTAACTCACATTTACTTATTCCCTTCCCGTGTCTTCATGAAATAACAAACATTTGTCCGAAGCAGTAGTTTTGCTTTATTCATTTAGGCTAAAATCCGACCCCGAAATCGTATAGAAAGCTATTTTTCAAATGGCAGATTATATGAGATTGGGTAACCGCTCTTGGCAATGTTCAAACATGTTTGTTTCGTATGTTCCAGGGAAGGGTATCCTGTCGAAGTCGACGCGCGTGGGCGTGAGCGGCGTGTCGCTGCTGCTGCTGTCGATGCTGCTGTTCGTGGCGTACCTGTGACGGCAGCTGCCCCGCCCCGCGCCGCCGCCCGTGCTCGTCTGAGCCGCCCGCCCGCCTTCCCTGATCCACCTTCTTCCACTAACTCTTGGGCGTTTCTCTTTCGCTTCGACATGTATTTACCCAAATTAATTTATTTGCAGAAAGATTCAGAATAGTTGTCATTCACGAAAATTACTATTTATTTTCATCTTCATGAACGTGTCTTAATGTAATATTTTTCGGTCTGTGTCGGTAGGCGTGTCCACTGGCATGAACATTGTAGTGTTACCCATATACGCACGATTTTTTGGATCGATAATGTTACCTTACTTTTTTCACGATACACTTCTTCACGCTCCACTCGTAAATGATGAAGTTAAGTTATTTATTATATACCTAATTGTCAGATTATTAATGACCGAATACTCAAGCGTCACTGAATTTGAAACTGCGTCTACATCTCATGCAATTATTTATAAGTTTACAGACACATCAAGTCAAGTAAGTTAAGTGGCATTTGAGTATTTGTGTTTATTATAAAATGGTAGATAGCGTGATCTTTCTTAAATAAAATGCAAACCATAGAGTTGGTGGCACGGTATCAGTACACCAGACCTGAGTCTACCGTTACATACCGTTACGGTATGGTATCCAAATGGTACACCCTAAACATTTAAGTAGAATTATATCTATAGAGAAAGTTAATGTGAATATCGGTATATCGTCATTAATACATCATGCTCCAAAGTTTAGAAAATAGCAAATAGTCCTAAGAGTTTCACGAGATATCTCATTCCCAAGAAATAATTGCCTACAGCGGATAATAATCATCGAAAAAAGTTTAAGAATTTTAATTTGACTTAGCGTAGGCAACAAAAAGCACCGGAATGGCTCCACACAAGTACAAGCATTAATATAAACGTTGATTAGTTAAGTGTCGATGTTAGACGTAGCCTGCCTGGATGTGCAGGCGGGAACCATAGTGAGCAACACTAATGCTTCGGTACTGATAAGTAACATCTTACAAATCAATAAAATAAATAAAGCAATTGTCGGATAAGTTCTCAGTCCACATAAAGCAGACAACACATTTCCTATGTTCGGTAGATTGTCTTGTATCATTACAAGAATAAATCGGCCAAAATGAGGTGCAATATTAACATATTTGTGATCGTCACCCTCAGGGTTTCACTTAGAACTGAGATTTAACGCTAACATTACCCCATGGAAAAAGCAGGGACAAAGTCAGCATTCGGTACAGCCGAGAAGTAATGCTGATGAAACTGATTGAATAACACCAAACTAATGTGAAATGGATCAATCTAGTTTTTGACAGCTGAATAAATAAGCACATTAACTGTTAAAGCTCATTTCTGAAACCAGACAAAATTTAAATTTAGACTAAACAATACATAAAAGGGAAATATCTGTAGGTAGCTTGTACATCTCAACGTGTAGATTATATAATGTAAGTAAGTAACTATAAGTTTATGAAACATCTTTGTAAATATACATTGAGCGAGATAACTGTTTAATATTTGTTTGAAAGCCTAAGGGGCTTTATAACAACATAATCTGAACATAATCTGGGGATGGTATAAACGTGTAAAGAGGACAACCAAAGAAACCGTGGATTCACAGACGATATGTCTAATAGTAATAATGTTACTTGTGAGATAACGGCCCATAGAAGAACATGGAAGACCAAAATATGCGCCGACCCCCAAATTAATCTGGGATAAGGCCAAGAGGATGGTAGTGTTTAACAAATATTATATGACGATCTACGCACATACTCAGGTGACTATCATCGTATCGACAAGGTGACGTCAGAATGATCTGCCAATGCAGATTAATCTCAGCCAATTTAGGCCATTTTATAAGTTCAAGGGTCAGAATTAAATGTTACCCTTAAATAAAATTACCACTTGTACACTAATGTCACTTGACGATACAATGGCGGTAACTAATGTAGTTAATAATGTAAATTATTGTAAGCCAACCATTGTTCTGATATTTGTAATTAACTATTAAAGACGTGTAAAGAAATAAATACGAGTCGTCGACACACCAAACGATAATGTAGGCTGTATCAAATGCAGGTTTAATTTAATTAATTTAAAATTAGGGAACAATGAGGTAGAAATCGTGATTTTACCCATTTTCATGCGACGTGGTGAGCCAGCATCACTTCTCTGGATGTGACCATCAGTGGTACAGACACCCAGTGGACCCAGCCGCTACACCGGCGGCTACGGCTACTCGCATTCTGGGTAACGTGTCGGCAGTACAAACAAATCTGGCATCATCTGCAAATTCAGTTTTCTGTTTGACGAAGCTTGCCGTAAAGCGCATGCTCGGGAAGAATAATCTGGATCATTGCGACGGACGAAAACGAACAAAAAATCATAAGCAAGTCTGTAGTGTATGTAAATGCATGTAAATACATAATTATAACAAAAGAAACATCCGCATCCGCGATAAATGGAGCTTAGTAATGTTAAGTTATTCGTTGCGCAGCCAAAGGCTCTTCTAGTTGTAACTGGTGCAAGTCAATGTTGATTGTTTCAAAGGTTTATTTATTTACTTTATTCTTTTGTGGGCTATGTCTGTATAGTGTCGTGTGACGAGAGGAATGTATGAAACTATACCTCCAACCTGGGTTAACTGACCATTGTCAGCTGTGGCCGGTGTGAAAGGTAAAGCTTTTTTATATGTAGATCTTCTTAAGTGAGAATTAATGTGTAAATGTATTTGTTCGGTGTTGTAACTGTAAGCTATGATTAATGAATCATTAAAAGATATTTAAATGATAGAAAGTAATGATATAGCATCGTTTTACGTAAGATGTACCGTACCGTATATCAAAGATATCGGTGCATAGCGTAGCTTATACGTATATGTATGTTTAAGTGTGGAGTATCAAAGAGCTCACAAAACAAACGAACATGTAAATAGTAGAAATGTAAGCGATCGCGTAGCCCACACAACGCTCGCACATTAGCATCTCATCGTGTCCCCCTCGGCGCCCTCGGTGTCTCTCCCGTACTGACAATTCATAGAAATGTCTATCAATGTGAGTGAAATAAAAGTTACCAAAATTGAGTCTTGTTTTATTATATTATGTCGTTTATGTCCCCATAGTGACATGCCGCCGTAAGGTGTTGCCTTGTAAAACTTGTAATAACGATTCGATGGCGCAGCACTCTGCTAAAAATCACAATATTGCAAGAGCCTTTTTAGAAACGCAAAGCTATATTATAGTTGTAAAAATACATTTCTTTACTGCCTATTGTATGTTTACTACTATAAATAAAATAAATATAAATAAAAAAGCCTTTTATTTCCAGTAAAATGTACAATTAGTAATATGTAAATCTATGTTTGGTAGTTATCTTTACTTAATTCTATGTTATGTAATTTGTATTGTGTTTTTTTTTTCTTATTATTATTCGTTTTTTGTTATTCTACCGGAAACCCAGAATAGGTTTAGGCCTCCTCCGATGATGTCCATTTGGTTCGGTCTTCAGTACATTTTCTCCAGTTTGGACCAGCTATTGCTTTAACGTCGTCTTCCCATTTTGTCATAGCTCTACTCTTGTTCTTTTGCCTAGTGGACCGTTCCAGAGTGTTACTATTTTGGTCTATCTGTATCGGTAAGCCGTGCAACGTGTCCTGTATACTATTGTTTACTAATTTAGCAGCAATTAAACAAATTACTATACAAAGCTAGTTAAACATATCAGTAATAGTAATTACATACTGTGTGGTATCGGACATCTAGTCACGTGACCACCGCCACACACAATACCTACCGTTGCGGCTATATCAATTAGTGCAACATACATACATATATAGTGATATATATCGGCAAATGCTCATGATCGTGACGACGCTCTGCACCGGCAAGGCGAAACAGTACACTTGTTTATTTATTTATTGTCTGGAGTTAATTCTCATAATCGAGCAACAGACACAAATATATAAAAGTAAACATTACCAAGATGAGGACAGTAGATCCCGAGCTATGGTCTCGCAACCTGAAGAGGCCAGCGATCCGGGTGACTCGACGCATGCGGTTCGGTGAGCGCGTGGACACGGGCCTCGAGGCGCGAGTTCGGCAGAGCTTGTGGGATGCGGTTACGGAGTTCTGGACCAACTGCTCACTGGCAGCCGCCAAGTATTACAACATCGACCAACACCAGAAATGGGCGCGGTGAGGAACTTACGACAACTTACTGAACAGTTCTTATAACAGTGATGTCGCACCCTAATCAAGTTTACTCATTCAAAAATAAAGTATTTTGAATGAGCAAAATGTATTCATGGTTTGCTTTTTGAGGCCTTCATATTGCAGTATACCCCTGTTGGTTTATTATGTATTTTTAACATATCAGCTGGCCCGTTTCTGAAATAAAATGCTCGTGCATCGTCCGTCCGCCAATCCCTGCATATAGACAATATATAACGAGACGACACATAGTAAACATACAATAATCTAAATACTAAGTACATAAACGTAACGTAAAATACTAAGTTCAATAATCTAAATAGTAAGATATAAACGAAGCGAATAGTTCAAAGGTAGTAAGTAAGTTTGCCATCGTCTCTTTTAGATTTCAGCACGTGCTCTCGTTGGTGGTTTCGCTGGCGCTGGGCTGGGCCCTGATGATACACAACCATGTGACGTACGGCGCGCGGCCGCCGCTGGCCGTCAGCCGCCAGCCCGACGACCGTACCGTCGGTGCGCACAGCTTCCCCGCCGTCGCGCTCTGCAGCAACAGCATCATCAGCAAGGCCGCGCTGCGCAACTACTCCGCCTACTTATACACGTACGAGAGTGTGCAGTGTTCGACACCGACCTGACTGCATGTTCAATAGACATACTAACTGAATTGCCTGGATTTTTGCCGCACCTATTCATTCCATTAATGCAGAACCGATTGTTTTTCACGAAAACTTATAATACACACAATCGTTCGACTCAACAATTTCGTTTATTAACCTGTTATTTGTATTGCAGCCATCCTAAGAACAAACAGTACGGCTACCACGAGAGTGAGATCGAGCACCACCTGCTGGAGTGGGGCGCCCTGCTGACGCTGGTGCTGCCGCCGCTCAATGTCAACTTCGACAAGTTCCTCGCTGACGTGGAGCACCACCTCAATGTCACAGATATCATGCTCAAGGTACGCGTGGTATTCATGTCTTGAGCTTCCTGCTCATTCATGTCTTGAGCAGGAAGTTCTAGCGAGCAAGATTATTATAATATAATATAGAACTATTCTCACGGATGTCTTGTCACCAATCCTCCCAAAATCCTGTGTTTGACAAGCAGTTGTCTGGAAATTGCTCGGAGATCCTGCAACGTTGCAGCTGGCGAGGCGATGTGACAGACTGCGACAGTCTGTTTGCAACAAGGCTAACCGCTTTAGGATTCTGCTGCGTCTTCAACTCTAGATACCAGTAAGGGTTGTCAAATTACAACTATAGAATATTCTTAGTAGAAGAACAAAATACAGAATAACGTTTGCCCTGTTTACCAGACCCATAGACCACCACCGAGCACCCGCTATGTTAGACCTGATAGGCCAGGACTATGGACTGGGTGTGGTGGTTAAGGAGACGCGAGACGACTTCGCGTATGTACGGCGACCCGCTTACGGCATGGAGGTGAACAAATTTCACTTTGAATACGAATTATACATTGTGGACTGGGTTGTGACGTGTCGGGTGTAGTTGCTGTTATTCCAGGGAGACGAGTTCCCGCTGCTGGAGAGCGGCGATGTGCGAATGTTCCCTGTGCCGCGCAACGCGTCTCTCTTCTTCAACATCCGCACGTTCTCGCAGTATCCCGCCGAGGACATCAACTACTATCCCGATAATAGAGTAACCATTGCAATACATGATCAGTTATATACAGCCCGGGGACGTGACGTTTTTGAGCGTGGTATGGTTGCAGCGCGGGTGCCGACTTGAGGGCGGGGGCATGTCGTGGTGCCTGGCGCAGTGCCGACGAGACACGGCCGCGGCGCTATGCGGCTGTGTGCCTTTTACGCTGCAGCCGCAGGCGCAGCCCCTCGAGACACCCACCTGCACCGTCAACGAGCTCAACTGTCTTAACAAGCATAAAGGTAATCCTCATTTACTAGTGTTAACCAAAATGGGCACTTGATTGAAACACTTCTCACTTCTCTCCCTCGAGGAAAGGTTTTAAATAATTACGAGTATACTTACCGATACTGGTTCCTTTAACTTTTATGTTAGCTAAGCTTTTATGGTGAACATTATGTTGTCCTTAGAGAAGTTCATGTACCTGTACCCGGGCGAAGGCGCGGGTCCGGAGCTGAGCCAGGAGCTGCAGGATGCCATGGAGTGCTCGCAGTGCGTGGTGCAGTGCACGCGCCACAAGCACTCCGCCGGCGTCTCCTACTCCTTTTACAGCGCCAAGTCACGCATCTTCCGAAACTTTCTCACGTGAGAATCTTTTTAGTCAATATAAGCTGTTAAGCTTGAAGCCTACCTATCATCCTCTAATACTTTCTGGTTGTTGATCACAGTGAGAACCTATCCCTAGAAAACTCGACGACGATCCGTTTGTTCTACAGCATCGTGCACCAGGCGTGGTACAAAGTGGAACCCCAAGCGCGCTGGTATGAACTGTTCGGTATGTCACAGTTTTTCTATATAAATGTAGTTAGCCGTTTGAATGAGCCACGCCAATCAATCACAAGCTTGTCAGTGATTAGCTGATTTGCTGACAACCAACACCGCCATAGTATTGAAAACAAAACGCAAGTGGCGTTGCGCCGCAGTGGCTATCCCTGAACCGCTGCAGTTGTATAGGCCTTTCAAATTCAGCTATCATGTTGAACGTTTGGGTTCCTTCATTATTCAATTATAAAACTAGACGAGTGATTTTGTTCAGTCACAGGGTTAGCAGATTGAACAAGTCGGCTGCCGCTGTTAAATATATGTATATGTCTAGAACTTCGAAGTTCTAGATGTATCTTGGGATGTAAAGTGAAATTAGTTTTAAATAGCATTAATGAAGGTATTTTATTATCCTTATAATTTATTTCAAGTAATAAGGTTTTAAAGAAAATAGTCCATCAATATTATAAATATGAGAGTTGGCAAGGATTTATGATTGTGTTAATTAGGGTATGGGGGTATGTTTGTTACACTTTTACGCTAGAACTGCTGGATGCATTTTGTCGAAGTTTGGCAGTAAATATCCTATCATAGTACTATAAATGCGAAATAAAAGAGAAGTATGTATTTGGGTTATGTACCTACGTTTGTCGGTCGGTTCAGTCGGTTCAGTAAAATTCTTAAACAGTTAGTTTAAGAATTTTACTGAACCGACTGGATTTTGATGAAACGTAGCAGTGATATAGCTTACATGATCAGAATAACGTAAAGGCCACTTTTTATCCATGTCCGGGAAGCAGTTCCCTCGGGACGCGGGTGAAACTGTGCTAGTATAATAAATGGCCGTGCCTAGCTGTAGTGGGCGTCTGTCGCTTGTTTTGGAAAGTCCACATTATTGCGTAATTTTAATGAATTCCGCCTAACATTGCAGTGAAACAAGGAACGCAGTGGGTGGTGTTGACGGGAGTGTCACTGCTCACATACTCAGAACTGATGTACCACCTAACCATCAGGTGGCTGCACCACTTCAGGCGGCGCACCAGGCACGCCAACAACGCGCGACTAGTAGCGCTATCTAGGTAGACCTTTGTGATTCTGTATCTGTTCACACAGCGCCCTCTACTTAAGTGCCATGGAAATTTAATTATATATTAAAATTATAGATGGCGCTTCGGTCTATTTGATTGACGGTAGAAAAGATTGGATTTTATTATAACGAGATTATAAGAGTGTTTGTGTGAGTACAACTTTATCATTATATTCCATCCAGACTCCGTTGTATAACTTATTGGCCTATAAGTTTTTTATTAGACACAGCAAATAAGTTATTCTTCAGTGACTCAGAAACGTCTGCAACAGTGATGCTGGATGCAGCCGACACTGTCAGTTATGCTACTTCATTCAGATCATCTTTGTAACGGTTTTAGGTCATTGGTGTTCTATATTGCATATTGTAGACAGTACCAATAGTCAAAGCTGCGCGTGTATATGTAGAGGTGCGAGTTATCAAGAGTGCGGGTTGTCAAGTTGTGTGAGAGTTTTCGATGCGAACGTTGCTGTATGCGGTCCGTTTATTTAAAATGTAGTCTCTATGTTAGTAGTATTTAAACTGTAAGATATAATTAGAGTGAGGTATAGAGGTGCGTGGCATGTGACACGGCAGGGACGAGGTGGCGGCGCGGCGGCAGCGAGTTACTGCTATCGGCCCCCATACATCGGCTGGAAGGTGTGGGCGGTGGGCACGCGATAACACTCCGTCACTATAAATACTTCGCACTTGCACTAGTAAAGTTTATTCCCACAGACTACACGACACACGGTATCGAGACTGACAGCAGACAGTGCCCTGCCAGTGAGTTACATCTCCATTGAATGTGAACTTCATAAATCCGCCCCGCGCCGATCAAATATTGGGATGGTATCAGTGCCTTTCCCTAGTTATCAGGGCCGTCTTTAAACTATTTGAGGCCCTGGGCACATGAGGATCATGGGGCCCCTATGACCTAAAGAAAACACTATTTATTTATCTATACAAAATAGAGGTCGCTATGCGCGTGTTTTTGTACTAGGCTAATATTAGTGACATCTAACTTCGGTAAGAGTTAAACAAAATAGTCCGAGCAAATAAGTAGGTATTAGATATACATCTATCGATTATACGATTTGGTAATCTGGAAGGAACTAGGGGGCCCCAATCGAGCGCGGGGCCCTGGGCATGTGCCCATAATGCCCAGTGGGAAAGAGGGGCCTGCTAGTTATGTATTCAGCGTTCCATTTGGAGTGTGGCCTGAGTCTGGGCTAGGCCATAATTGAGTCAGCGGAACAGTAACGGAGTTTTTGGCTGCTAAATTGTGAGCAGTTAGTTGTACGGCAGGACGCTGATTTGTCTGTCAAATGGATATAAATAACTCGTTCATTAAAAAATTCGGCCTATTGTTCGGAATTTATTCATCAAACAGTCATACTCAAACACACTGCTAGTTATTTTACGAAACTCATTGCGCTTGAATAGACTCTCACGCCGTTTAAAGTCGATACGTAGTAAAAAATCTAGTGATTAATGATGCTCAAAGCATCACAAAATAATATCCGTTAGGTAATCGCGAACCGCACCTCACCAAGTCCTTTGATGAAAAGGTCGCCGAAACGTTGTTCAATGTTCTTGAGAGTGTGAACCACTTGACGCATTTTGTACTCGGAAACCAGCAACCATTTACATATTACTTAATTAAAACCTTGAGGGAGAATAGAGCCGACCTCCAGCTTTTGTACAACATCAGACATCAGCTGGTTCCGTCCGCCCCGGCGCCCGGGGGCGCGGGGCAGGGGTCACAGCGTGCGCGATCCGTGTCAAGGAGCGAGCGCTGGACAGCGGCTCATCGTTGACATTGTTATTGTTTAACATGAATTTATAATTATTTGTCAAAAATCTCTGTCAATATTTAAGTTATATTTGTGCATTTAACAGGCTTGTGTTGAAATAACCAAATACATATGAATCGTTTGCAGATATGTAGGTACCTACATACATTGGTAGATATGTCTCGGCGGATTATAAAAAGTATAAGAAACTTCTCACAGCAGCACATCTTAACTACCCAGTAGGTACCAGTAAGTAGTAAACCCATACGAATCATATCCCATACGAACTCGATCGACTATCTTCGAGGGTCCACGCCGCGGCGCCAGAGTTCGCTTCGCACAACATTACAAGTTCTCTTTCAGCATCCATTCCTTGCAATATTTATATGTACGTGCGCACCTCATGGCTATATACTATAATACAGGTAGGTATTATAGGTTTTACACTCCATGAAAATTCTGAGGATGGTTATTTCTAATAAGCCCAGATTATTTATTTGTATAGATTATTATTTATTTCTTTATATATTATTCTTATTTTCGTATTTAGTTCCTTACCTCTATATTACTCACTACTAAAAGTCATCGTGATGTACTACCTTAAAATTGAGATTAATATTAAAAATTGTGAGCCGACGGCACCACGGCCTCGTAAACTCGTGCTACGCTATTGAATGTCAATACTTAACGTTCAAATATTTTAGTTATCGGATTTAGTGGATGCTTTAGATTCGTGTCTGCTTGAAGTGCATGTGGGTGTCGGCAATCTCTCGGAATCTTACACTCAATTACGCGTGCACAAGTCCGCCTGTCCGCCAGCGCCGGGCACAAGCTGCTCCAGTACGGCGGTCCAGGGTGTTGCCAACATAATCTATTTATTTACGCTCACCAGCAAAACAGCCTCGAATTCTAACCAATCCTCATAATGATTACTCTAGCACGAAAAGCTTGCTTTATGAACGGCTTATAAGATGATGGGTGGATACAATACAACATTAATAAATACGTAGATACTTCTTATGTCGCTGTGTGAAGAATAAAATCTTTATTTATGTTCAGTGCAGGTTAGCAGAAATCTTAGATGGTTATAAATCAGAGAATCCTTGAGCTCTACAGGTATCGCAATAAAGCGGAAGCTATCTCTTGAATACATTACAGTCACGTTACAACGTAATGAGTATGACATCGGCGACGTCGCCGCCGTACATCACGCAGATACCGAGCATACACACTCTCCACCAACATAACCTATCTGTATCTGCCCTCCCACACACTCGTACATGTATGTATGTACGTATGACATAGCACGTGCAGATCATCATACTTACTCCACTGTATTTGCAGACATCACAATAAATCCGTTGCTTTGCAAATATTTATTGACCTTGACTAAAACGTTACATTTACGGAAGCAGCTTATTTACAATGTTATATAAAACGCGAATAATATTACACAAGTATACATTAAACTAATCTACCAAAATCGTAAACAAATATTTTTTTTTTATTAAAATGGAATTCTGCTTAGAAATTCATAATGGAATAAACCTTGTTCAGCATAATGGCTGCGATTATTTCTGTCACAATTAGTTACTGTGAAGATGGAATAGCAGATAACGGTAATATAAACTTGCCGACTTGATGAATTCTTGAGACTAAACACAGTAAAAATATGTTATGCTTGAATTACAATTTGCAATACAATGTTGGAGTTGGAAGCCCCCGTAGGAACTGTGATTTGTAGCAGATTTCCTAAGCCTGTCTGTCGTTGATAGTGACGGGGTCGTTGGGCACCTCCCCCCCTCCGCCCGCCGGCTCACACGGCCCGGGGAGCGGAGGCTCGCCTATGATCGCCGGTATCACCTAATCAAGCACACAAACGGTTAGGAGAGAGGAAATATCACATACTTTTAAAGTTGTAGCAAGGAAATCATCAAATAAATTGTATAAACAATCATATTCTCATCATCATCTAAGCCGTAGGACGTTCACTGCTGAACATAGGCCTCCCCTTTAGATCTCCACATATACCGGTTGGAAGCGACCTGCATCCAGTGGCTTCCGGCGACCTTTTACGCTGCGCTTGCTAGTCCGTCCGTAGTCTCCACTCTAGCACTAAACTAAAGTCACCGATATAGCCCACCGGATTAGCAAGCTGAAGTGGCAATGAGTAGGCCACATTGCTCGCAGAATCATATTCTACTTATTGTAAATAAGCCTTTGAATTGTTTTCGCCTGTTCAACATCTTTAAGGTTAACGTTAATTATTTGTATGTAAGAAAAATATACAGAACGTAGTGTATAGCGATTATATCTAACCCTACAATTTAAAAATAATTATGTATTGTTGTCAATGAATAAAGAGAGGATTTCATTCGAGTATTTGAGGCGAGCCCTTTCATTCGGAACCTGATACCTGCCATTTATTGGCGAAATGTACAAATCCTGCAATACACATCTGTCTGTCACTTGGGGGATTTAAACCGTGACCCGACACGCCGGTAATCCTTATTTGCCACGTCTGTCAGATTATTTATTTACGCTTTATTGTCAATGGCAAAATCTCAAAAGTTCAATACAAGAACACCGCTGCTGTTCAGCATTAATTACCCACGTTTCTAGAAAATTGCAGCTTCGTTTATTCCGCCACCTATTTCTTGTGGAATGTAACTAAAAGTTATTTTAGTTGCATTTCAGTGTTTTTGGAAGTCGTCTCTTTGTATTTTTTCTTTACTTTTCAATGTCTATGTCAAAAATCGTGCTTCGTTTTCGATTTACAAACTTCATCCACCCACTGCAGCTGTCATAACTCACATTTTTAAGAAATTCTAATCGATACGAATAGAAAAATAAGCTCGAAGACATGTTAATAATATAATAACATATCGGGACTCCTTTTGCACACACGGTCGGTTAGCCCCATGGTAAGCTATTGACTAGCTTGTGCTACGGGTGCCAACACTACTATGGCGCCCATAAACTGTTAAACAGTTCCTGGAACAGTCCTTCATTTCTATGGTAGACGCGCCAATGACAGTTAAACCGGTATTTAAAAAGTTCTCGTCAATACGTATAAGCCAAAGGACGACGTAGTTGGTACATACAGCTGCGCAAACAAACAAAATGTAATATACATCCTGAATAATTCTGAACCTCCTAACCGAACCTTTTTTGGGAAGTCGGATAAAAAACAACTATGACGTCTAAAATAGCTATTCCTAATTAAGTTAAGCAATAAATACGAAAACATCGCGTTGTGGAGTTTGACCACGTATATAGTAAAATCGTGGAAATAGAGGACGTACCCTAACCGAGTACCTGTTGTCCGAGCATCACGAGGATCTGCGCCACCTTCCGGATGGCGTCCAGGTCCTGTGGCGAGGGAAGCGGCAAGCGTGCATCCTGCAGCCGCGCCGGGTGCGCGCCCAGCCGCGAGCTCAGGTCCGACACCAGGGTCAGCGGGTGCGGGGACTCTGCTTGCAGGGACTGCAGGGGCTGCGGCGAACAGAACACTCGATTTCACTTCCCTCGTTACAAAAAGGTCACATGAATACACTTATGGCGATGTATCGCAGTATAAGTTAAAAAAAGTAAATAATACACTGCCGTAGAGTTCACATACGAATCTAAAAATCGACAGTAATACACCTGTGTCCAAGCTTGCATTTGTGAACTACGACACCGCTTACGCAGTTGTATGAGCAGTTCGCAGTGCCGTCCGCGGCCACTTACCGCGGGGTTAGCCCACGCCGGCGTCACCAGTGCGCCGAGCAGGCAGCACAGCACCACAGCTGAAACCATGGCGATATTTGCGCCGTCTCCTTGCCCACAAGTCTTATAGTATTCAAGTAATAGCCCAATTTCCGCCACAATGGCTCCGCAAATGAGGCAAATTGGATGTTTCCCTCATTTCATGTCATTTGGTGGCCATTCATATTGATTTGATTGTATTGTGGTTCGAGGAGCCATTTGTGGCAGTTATGGGTTCTATAAGTTTACGATTTTATTTATTTTTTTCAATTCTTAGTCATCATTCAAAAGATTAGTATATTATAATTATCGCGTGGGTAAGTAACAGGCTCCAGCCAGCTCAGGTTGATGAGGAAGTCAGATTGGCAGTAGCTTCATGTAAAACACTGATACTCTATGCATCGGTCAGACTTGCTCATTACATTACTCATTTACCTGCATGCGTATACATATAAGATTTACGCGAAAAACATAACAGTACTTTGCGATCGGTACGTCACTCTGTTTATGTATGTATGTCGTCGTATGTACATATGTATAAGTAACCGTTACAGCTGAACTTGGAAATTGTGGGCACTTTGCTGTTCACTCAGTTTGACTCGCCTTGGATCTTGGGTGGTCTCTCTATTGTTAGGATCTGTGTAAACAGAACTAGGGTTGGACGGAATTACGTACAGTCACGCACAGAGGTGGCCCGACCGGCGCGGTGCGGGCCTCGGCCGCCGGAGCTAGTAGAGGCAGTTCCAGCTAATCAACTTATCAGTTGCCAAAAAGTATTAAGTACGGAATGGCACTTGTTATGATAACATTGCGTCACAGCAAGTTATCTACGAATGTCCTCCCACTTCGCCACTTCAGGCTCGGACACATTCCATCAGTCAAACTCTCGGTTATTGATTACCCAGGATCGGGTAGCGATACTTACGATATGTCCGAGTGACTCCGCCTGGCCGGAGTAAAGACGCGAGCCTGCTTGTATGACAGGCTTAGTTAGATATCGGACAATATAACTTACATCTTATGTACTTTATAATTTATGATTATCAGCTAAATTCAATAAGCAACCTCCAAACGATACCTTTACCATAGCCACCGTATCTTTAACTAGGTAAATATTTATGTGGGCAGGACTCGGCCCGCGGCCGGGAGACAACTCTATCGAATTCCTTCGGCTCGGGCCGGGGCTGGCGGCGCCGCAACCTAACAACATAAGAATTCCTTTTTAAGATGTTTAAAATTACAAAGGAAACATAATTTAAATGTTTAGCCGGTGTTTCGTGCAGCCTCGTAGCCGGCGGGAATGCGAGGCTGGCGGGGGCGTGTGCGGCGGTGCGGGCGGCGCGGGGGCGGGGAGGCAGACGGGGTGCGTGCCGGGCGTGCCAGCACAGAGCGTGCCGATTATCAGCAGCATCCGAGAGCGTGACGCCGACCGCAGCCGCACCGCTCCGCCTCGCCTACAATAATACTCCTTTGTCCTCCGGCGTCGACCGCAATGCTAACTAGCGCTTGGGGAAGGTCAAATAGTCGCACGACACTCGATTGTACCCAAAGTACCTACTAATTAATTGCAGATACGACACGGGAATGTTGTATCAAATAGAGCATCGAAATCGCATTCACCGCGCACCAATTGTTTATTGTTACTGCCCGTGCGAGCTGGGACCTGGATTGACCGGAGCGGGTACACTGCCTACTGACGTGACGCAGTCTGCATGACAATGTTCTAGAGCCGCAGTCACAACAGTAGAACAACAGAAAAAATGCATAACGTGAATAGTATCGTGTAGAATGTCGTTATTGTCATGCTTCAGTGTAGATATCTAAGCTCACATCTCGACATAGGACACGGTACGTGATAAACGGCGGCTCCGCATCGAATCGATCTCATATCGATACGGAGAAATTCTTATTATATCACGGAGGGAGATCCGCACGTCCCTGTTCGTAATATCAAATTCCTATTCCATGATAAGTGTTCACTAAATCATACACGTCGTGTATTTATGTTTGTAACAAATAAAACGAGTAAAGGTTACGCATTCGTAAATCGCATCATTGAATTGAAAAAATAACACGTTGAGTCATTGACCTTCTGCGGCAGTGGATGTATGTCAGTGTGCGCGAGTGAACAGGTTCACCTCAAAATAATAATATCGACATTAGATACTAATCTGTTGGGAACAGACGCAATGAATTAGTTCCGGCTGGTCTTCGGATACGGAGGCCGAAACTCAATGATATCGCCGCCGATACTTCGCTACACATCAAATGTTCGCTGTCCAATTTCTCACATTTTTTATAATATTTAATGTATTTACAGCATGACATTCCGGACTCTCGAAAACCTCCAGCAGGTAACACTGCTTCACGAGAGCGGTCACACACAATTCTTAAAAGGTCGCACATTTTTTAAATGAAAATGGCTCTACTGTTCTGCCTCCTGGTAACGCAGTACTCAGTAGGACGTAGCCTGTGATCTGAAAAGCGTCTGCCCCAAGCCCGTCGGTACACAACTCACTACGTGACCTAAAGAAGTAGGACCACTGCTGTATACAGGGCATGTCTCCACACTCCACAGCCCTCGCCCCGCAGTCCGCGCCACTCCATTATGTTCGCTACCGTGACTGTCACGTTCGCGTCCACACTTACGCCAACTTGAAACATACAACGTAGTATTCCTTTAGTGTTCATGGACAGTTTGAGCATAGTAGGTACTAGTATTACATATGCTTTTAAACATTCACAATAAAAGCTTTCAGTTACTTGTTTTCTGTGTTTGTAAATATCTGCTTTAAAGCTATAGTTAAAAAATTAAATCAAAATATCTTAAAACACTTTAAATAATAAGACAACTATACTATGTACAAAATTTGTTAGTAAATAGAACACATATCGTACCTGTAATCGTTGCCGTAGCAACGCGGAAACAATGTGCGCAAGGAAGGAAGCGCTACACAGTTTAATTTTGAATGTACCGACAGCTTAAAAGAATATTTAAAAAACTAAATTGGAAGTATTTTAATTGTGGCTGTTTAAGCACGTGTACATATAAACTGACTGCCACGTTGGTCTAGTAGTCTCAAGGCGCGACTGCTGTGCACGGGGTCTCGGGTTCGATTCCGGGGTTGGCCGAAATCAATAAACTTTCAGAAAGCAGCCTGGAGTCTGGAAGTTGGTGATTGATTCTGACTTTTTGGTGTTGATGCCCACGTTCGTATGTATTCCCCGCTCGTGTCATGTGTCAAGTGGTACCCCCAGTGCAGTGCCTGGTTGATCCTGTTCAGATATTGGTGTAGAGATGTGACCACAGATTGTTACATTATCAAAAAAGTATACACTCAACTCATACTGGCTTGGAATCAGCTACAGTTACACAAAACCATTTGTACCGTATAATTTTCACAAATGACGCCTCAATCCTTATAAATAGCGAAAGCTGTATAGCAGTAAATATTTATCGAGCAATTAAACCAAATACGTCATGTTGCCGGTGAGCCGGATCCTGCCGTGCACAACGTGACGCTCGTTTTAATCAATGTTATTAATTGATTGCGAGCGCGAGAGAGTTTACTGATCCCGTGCACCGGCCAGTGTGACGTGTGGCCTAGGACTGCTCACCAGCGGCTGGACTTGATGTTAGTTTGTGGGGAACTTCGGCACCCACCATGTCTGCCTCACGTGTTTACGTTGTCAATATAGAGAAACATATGCCCGCGCCACTGTCTGTATTGGAGGCGCACGTTTCAACCCGATACCCCTTGGTTAGACTGGTTGTCAATTTCTGAAAACCCAAAGTTCTGTTTACCCAAAGCGACTGAATGAATATTTATTATATATATGAATAAAATATAAATGTTATTGGTCACGCCTTCCTGTAGTCTCAATAATTGTACTTGCTGTGTCGATAGAGGTCATATTGTCACCTTCCATTATCTAACGCAATACGGGATTAAGAACTTACATATGTCTAAATCGATTCAATAGATCGAAATCAACGTCGAACATTTTTTTTTCAAATGTTGTTTTAGTATAAATATGTACATGATAACAGATGTAACCTCAGCGAGCGTGACACATCAGATTGTTGGCTCGGCGCTGAAGCAACCGACAGTGCGCGTCGCGTAGTCATTGACACGGGCATGTGAGAAATATTTCATTAGCTGCCACATCAGCTTACTTAGCGCACTTTATTTGTCGCTAAACTATTCACAAGGATTGCAAGACTACACAATTGGCGGACACGAATCCCATCCAGGGTCCTTACAGACATTTATATTTAAAGTCTTCAGAGTGCGCGTTCAAGTAGAATTAGACATGTAGTGCAGGTCCAGGTACAACTCCAAACAATTAGTCCGGTCGAATTTGATCAAAGAGATAGAGATTGCGATAATTCACACCCAGCTGAATGTTGGCAAGATTATTCACAGCTCCGTCATAAAGCCTCACACTATTTATTATTAGCCTGTAGAATTTTCTGGTGTTGGAGTCTTATTTACTCTTTAACAAACTCGAATAAGTCCCCCAGTGGGGTGGACCTACACAGACTAGCGTTCGTAACGACAATCACGAGCACACATTCGAAAGAGTCGCTTCCCGAATCATTTACCTTAACCGGCCAGATTGCTTTGGAGGAGTGCCCAATTAATTGGTGTCAGCGAGCCCCGGAGTAACAGTGCGGGCAGGGCCGACCCCGCGTGTATGCATGCATGCTGGGCATATGCTGCCCACATATGCTTAACCCGTCGCTTTGTATGCGGAGCCGCGGCCGGTGGGACCGGGCGGACGCAATTTTTGATATATCGGCTCTCGACCGCAATTTCGATTTGGCGAGGTTTCAATACTTGATAGCATTCGAGTTTGTATGTTTAATTTATAGCGGAATCGTATCGTTACAGAGTGAATGTGAATGACAGGCTTAGTGCCACCGTGGTTGAAAATATGACCTGGATGATTCCTACCAAGTATCTTCAAGCTACCCTACATACAGCCCCTAGCGACTTGCTCGCATTTAACTTCTGCAAACGACGACAGAGACCTAAACATAGTAACACACACACCAACATGCAATCTAGGTTTGTTAATTTATTCCAAAATCAGTTAATATCCATTTAAAGAATGTGTTCCGATTTTATAAGTTGATCACCTCGAAAAAACCCAATGTTAGCCGGCTTCACCTCTTAATAAACATGGTTCCGTTACCTACACAACATGATTAGAGAAGTCATCATCATCTCCCGAGCCTTTTCCCAACTATGTTGGGGTCGGCTTCCAGTCGAACCGGATTTAGCTGAGTATTAGTGTTTTACAAGGAGCGACTGCCTATCTGACCTCCTCAACCCAGTTACCCGGGCAACCCAATAACCCCTTGGTTAGATTGGCGTCAGACTTACTCTGGCTTCTGACTATCCGTAACGACTGCCAAGGATGTTCAATCACAGCCGGGACCTTTAGTTTACCGTGCCATCTGAAACACAGTCATTGGTGTCAAAGATATACTTAGAAAGTACATACAAACTTAGAAAAGTTACATTGGTACTTGCCTGACCTGGAATCGAACCCACGCACTCACACTTGAGAGGTTGCCTCTTTTACCACAAGGCCACCACGACTCTGGTCTTATATTCTTTTTATAATCAACGCATTTTTGAGGCAAGTCTTACTGTTGTTACCAAATCGACAAGCGTTACTATTTCGGTGGAATTGAATGCCTGCCACGATAGGTATTCACTTTCTACACATGGAACGAAAACATGTCTAAACTAGGACCGACAGAAGGGTCTCAAGTGCCACCCGACCGCGAGGACATGTCCGTGCTTAGTCAAGGCGTGACACTTTTAATGCTGCGATAGTTTTCTTATTGGAGGCTTATTGCCGGAAATCATCGTCTTAATATATGTACATAAAATATTTTAAAGTGGATTAGAGCTAACGGCTAAATAGACATTAAAACGGAATAAGTTAGCGGTATTCTATCGTCTCACGACACATTACAAAAATTAAGGCGTGGCTCGTTTTTATGTCAGCCTGAGGAATTTTGGCAATGTTTTCTCGTATGATAATCATTTGAAGCCTAACTCGTACTTTTAGAAAAAGGTTTTAAGTTAATAGCATGTTTGTATTTCCAGTTCGCACTTAACTTATGGGTATGATGTAAGGTCAAGAAGGTAACAATGGAGGGAATTTTATATAGTTTTCTAAGCACATTTTTGGCGGTAATCGGCTGAATATAGAAATTATGTTCAAATAAATTTATATTAATTTAATTCTATTAAGATGTAAGTCAGTTTATTATAAAAATACAAAGTCCAGCTCTTTAATTACCTATACAGAACACGGGTCGGAAACACATCACACCTCAGCAGTTGTTAAAGCTGTCATTATTCTTAATGTCTTATTTTTTATAGCGCAACATAAAACGTTCACAAAAACTATTATAAAAAGTGATTTATAGAAATAGGCACATGAAATACAATGTGATTTATAAATATAATAAAATGTTGGCAAAGTTAACTTTAGCACAAAACGCAATCGCAGAAGGTTTACCCAAGATAGAGTGTGTTCCTCAGGCAGGACACATGCTGGCCTCAGAACAATAGAATAACCATCTCGATTGACTTTCTAGGGAGAGGTAAACTGCATCGATCTTTTCAATAGCTTATGAAAGTATCGTATTACGGTTTTCTGAAAAATCGCGATGATAATGTTGGCCAGGGTACGTCAGGGTACTCTCATTCAGACTAAGCCCCATTTCTGAGGACCCACAAGCACACTGCACTACTCAATGCACTGCACAATGAGAACCACGGAGGTATTAGGGATAATCACTTTCCAGCAGGAGTTCCGTCTGCCCGTTAGCCCCTGTCACACACAAACTTTGCGCAGGCCACGTTTGCACAGGTTGTTTGTATGTGCCAGCATGCAGAGTGATACCCCATGCGCTCACAATTATTCAGTTACTACAGAATCCATGTCTCCGTTGCTTCTAAGAAATTCGGCCCGGTAAACGCATTCACCCCTTAGGTGTCGCAGGAATCAAACCTTGCAAACTCTCATAGTCAAGAGAGGTGCTAATGTCAGAAGCATCTAACACATTAAGGAATTGCAAATGTTGGGTACTGTTTGTACCACGAGTGGCGCGGTCAGCTACGCTCATGTTCTCTCCGAAACACCGTTGTCCTAGTGCCAGGCAGATGTGTGCGCGTGTGTGCGTGAGTTCCGCACACGAGCACATGTCCGGCCGGTATTAGGAGTGGATCTTGTAAGGTCGCCGTCGCAGTCGGTCCGTGGTTCAGTATCAAGGTATCGCGGCCGATGCTCGCAGTTTATAACTAAGAGTTACGTCAGCGCGGCCGCAGTGGTGGGCATGCGGCGCGCGCACTCGGAAGCACCGGCGCACGCGCCGCCAGCTGGTACTCTCGCTGCACTTGTAGTGCTGATAGCAACAGCGACTGCGGCAGCTTCTGCGGCTAGCACCCCCGCACCCGACGCGCTCTCTGTGCTGGGCGCCATCCTGCCGCCTTTCGTCAGCCAGCACTTCGACGAGCTGGTGAAGGCAGCCTCCGCCACCTGTACGTGTCTCCCTGGTTCTCATTGTGCAGTGTATTGAGTAGTGCAGTGTGCTTGTGTGTCCTCAGAAATGGCCTTAGTCTGAATGAGCGTACCCTGACGTGGTACCGATAATAACAATCAGCCAACATGATCATCGCGATTATTCAGAAAACCGTAATACGATACTTTCACAAGTTATTGATAAGATCGATGCAGCTTACCAAAACGAATCAAAGAGAGACATCAAAGGCTCTCCTTAAAGAAATAGGCAGACCATCTCAAATTTCGGTAAATAATAGGTCTAGCTCCATACGATTACCCGAATTAAAAAACAGGTGTACGTAACATTGGCTTCATTAGGAGATTGGACACACTGCTCGTACAGTTATGGTTAATTCCGTAAGGCTGTGCAGAGAGCAGGTACTCGATTTATCTTCATTTCACACTTCGGAATATGCTTGGCGTGTAAGTTGAACACGCGAAATAGGCGGGTTTAAAAATGGCGTATAAATATATCTTCTTAAATTCATAATCACTTATGTGATACTGCCCGTTCGCCTTGAATAATTCTGATAATCTAATGATCAACGAATGTTTTTAACAGTAAATATAGTACATCGCCAATGATCATGACAAAAACTTAATTCTGAATCCCTGTTCACTTATCTCAACGTGCCCCAACAACAGATTAAAGACCTTTGACTTTGCGAAGTGACGTCTAAAGAGCCGACACATTTTTGCCGCTCGGAATATGTTGCGTATGTATACCCTCAAAGTTGATACGCACGACAAATTCGCTAGTGTATAAGCGCTGTTGTGGTCTTTTCGCAGTAAAGACATAAGACATAAAGCAAACGGTAGTCAGTTGCATTTATTAATGTTTTGCATACATGCCTACATTTTGAGCAAAGAAACATTTAGTATTTCTATTTATGTGTTGTAGTGCACCAGCTAACGTCCTGTAAGCCGCTTACCGGGCGTTGCCCTCAGAAAGAATCGGGACTATCAAAAATAATCGGATTCATCAACGCGCTGCTTAGGACAGTCTCCATCAACTGAATCCTTACTGTATCATCGATATAAGCTGTGACTGTTGCCCAGACAACATTCATCTGTACCCATAGGATCGCGATGGATTAAAGTCCGCTAGTGTAGGGTAACTGATGTGCTTGTTGTGTGAGGGTCGTTCTCTTGGTTACAAGCTGAGCCCTATTATAGATGACAACTCTTTTTAATATAGTTTTTATTATTTTTGTCTGTTTGTCTGTATGTATGTCCGGCATAATCTCAAAAAGTACTGCACGGATTTGCTTCAAATTTAGCACTTTTTTTTAATATTTCTCAGACTATATTTACAAACTTAATAAAACTATATACAAAGATAATAAAAAAGAGACAAATCAGCATTGCCATCCAACGTGGCAATGAGGCCCACGATCCCTGCTGACAGCGATGGGGATGAATTTTTTGATGTATTATTTTAATTTGAATTTGTCTCTTTTTTCTTTTTAATTGTATAATTTCTAATAGATTTTACTGTAAGCGGTTTCGATTATTTCTCGATACAACTACGGGATTACACGCATTCAGAAGACCTCCAGACATCTCATGAGAATATTTTCAATGTTGTAAGTCAGTGTCTTATAGATACAATATGTAGTATATTCCATCCAAAAAAACCCTAATATCCATTTTGCGTAGTACGAGCACAGGTAGGTATGAGTATAAATTTAATTAATGTATTCATCAAGAAGCTTAATAGATTCGAATCTTTTCATACAAAGGTTGTGAATTAATATCCACGATAAAGGTCAATGTTAGTAAGTTGAATAACACAAACTCAGCTGAGGACAACATGCGTGGGCGCACGACCAGCCCGACCTGACCCACGGCCATACGCACAGCTGCAGATAGTGCGATATCTCGAACTAATTCACGAGTGCCACCTTACACTGGACATTCTGACTCAACAATGTACTAATGCGTGATTTATGGATAATATCTGCGGATTGTATTGAAACTCAGTAAACATAATAATCAAAATCAACTCGTTTTGCATCTTTTTACTCAAATGCCGATCGTATAACATGATATCGGGACACCTATGTGTATAAACGCATATACGCCACAAATGTGTTTGTTGCAGGCGAGGTACTCCCGCAGCAGCTGCTGTTCTCGCGCACGTCGCCGGACGCGCGTCAGACGCCGCTGCTGCAGTACAGGCGCGGGCGGCGACGCGCCCTCAACGTTACCGGCGCGCCGCGCCTGCACCGCAGCGAGGACGCGCTCGTGCTGTACGTGCCGGGCTGGTGGAACACGCCCAGCGACCCGTCCTCCCGCGCCATCGTCACCGCGCTGCTCACGCGGCACGCCACCGTGCACCTGCTCGACACGCGCCTCTCCTTCTGCCGCGGCTACGTGGCCTCCGTCTCCAACGTGATGCCGCTGTCGCACTTGCTATACGGCTTCATTAAAGAACTACACAAATCGGGCTACCCCGTGTCCTCGATACATATCATAGGCTTCAGTTTGGGCGCTCACGTCGCCGGCCTCACCGGAAAACTGGTGAGAAAGAAATTGAACGCCACATTGGGGCGCATCACCGCCCTGGACCCGGCGCGGCCGTGCTTCGCACGCACGGACTTCCGACTAGACAAGCGCGACGCGCAGTTCGTGCAGGTCGTGCACTCCAGCAGCGGCGTGCTGGGTCTGGAGGAGCCGGTGGGCCACGCCGATGTGTACGTGAACGGCGTCAGCAGCAAGCAGCCCGAGTGCAGTGACCGCAGCATCAGCCTCGAGTGTGACCACGCGCAGGCCTGGAAGCTGTACTCGGCGTCGGCGATAGACGACGAGTCGCTGAGAGGTCGGCGCTGCGCCAGCTGGGACGAGCTGCTGCAGGCGCGGTGCAGCGGTGAGGAAGCCGTGCTCGGGTACTCATGCAGTGACACGCAACACGGCGTGTTTCTTTACAAGTCGAAGGAAACACAGGACGCCAAGCCAAGAGAAGTACAAGCCTTCAATCCGTTTAATTTACTGCGATGGCCGTTTACAACCTGGCGAAGTTATAACGAGAAACAATAAATTAAAACCCCGGTTCGATTTCAAGATACGTTGAGAAACAAGAGCTAGTGCAGGATATTGAATGCTACTGTATCTACATAATTAAACTAAGTACACATAGTTGTGATTGCGTGACTGTGATATTAATTAAGTTTATTATATGTAAAAATAAAAAAAAAGGTGTCAACCATGTTTCATTACGCGTCCGTAGCGCCATCTCGTATCAGTTGCTAGAACCCGCATATAATACAACTATAGGCACAAAGTTTTTTTTTTAATGCAGTGTTTCGATAACTATCCGCATGGTGGAGCCACTAGCGACCGTACTTAGCCAAGATTGATGGCCAGGGTTTGCTAACCATTAAATTGGACAGAGATTTGTGCGACGGATATTTACATTATTTATTTAAGCAGACACACAAATTGCGGCTATTTGTCGGTCACTAGCTTTAAGAATCCGCTACAGCTGGTACCAGTGCTCAAACCGGTGCTCAACCCAGACAATACGAGTGTGCTTACATACCGTACCGTATCACTCGTTTTTGAGTTATCATTTGAAATAAATGTCACAAAATTTACAGAATTCAGAGAAGCGTGTGCTGAGGTAAAATAAATATAATTGATGTTCAACATATCTCTCTTTTAAAGTTTTCAATTCTTATACATTGGTATACATAATACTATATTTGGTTTTATATGTGGTTAAATTAACTCATACATGTTAACCAAAGCTAACGAAGTATGTTATGCACTGAGGCAGTATAGTTTCATAATCATGTCACTGAAATACGCACACGCACAGATTATGAAGGTGAGCGCAGCGGCGGCGGTTCACCAGTTTCTGTAATACAACTCACCGACTCCACAGAATGGAACGTAACTTTGATAAGATGCTGCTTCCATAGTTTTATAGATAAAATGACCTCAATTAGACGCGAGAGTACTTAAGAAACTATTCAAATGAGATTGATAGCTTTCCTTGAGAGGGCGTAAAATTTCATTAGCCAAGCTTTAGTTCGAGCGCCAATTTGGTAAAATATCACGTTTCTCAGGCCATTTATATTCCATCAGAGCTCATCAATATATCCGGGGGCAGCACATCGTGTCCATGACGGCTGATTAATGGTACTCAGCGGCTGGGGGCGTGCTGGGGGACTGCGGGGAGAGGTGCGGGGAGACACCGGCGCCCCCCGCGTCCCCCGCGCCACTCTCGCCCCCGCACCTTGATAGTACAGCCGTCGAGTCCAGATTGTATAATAACTACTTGGTCTATCTATTTTTTATTGATTTGGATTGAAATTCCGAGACAGTTGAACGTACGTTCGATGGTTCGCGTGCACTACATTGCTCACTGATACTCAGAAGGCACCTCTCACAAATGTTTGGAAGATGTTATTCCGAAAACTATGAATAAATAAATAATAAATAAAAAACAAGAAAGGGATTATACGTAAGTAATTCAAATTTTTCAAAGGCAGGTCGTTAGTATTATCCAATCCTACTTCCCGCACATGGATTCAAGGTAGTCTTTGCTACCAATTTAGTTAGTAGCAAACAAACATACACCCATATATTCTCAGTTTACAATATGAGGATACTGCTGAAAACTAGGATTGGGTCATACAACTGAGTTTTAACTTACGGAAACATACAGTTCCGCCGAATATTCGTAGACTAATAGATTAGATTGCTTTAAACCTAAAAATAATAAGTTAAATATTGAGTAATTCGTCTAGCGGTTATTGGTACTACCTCAGGATAGTAATGCCAAACTCGGCTGCACCCGGACATCCGGATAACGGGAGGGAGATCCTTACCACCCTAAATCGCATCACGCTGATTCGCAGTGTCGGGTACAAGCCCTAACAAATAAGTATATTTCTCTAATTACCCGATTGCTTAAGATAGTAATATTTTTAGTATGCCTCGTATGGATAGAGTCGCATAGCGCGACTGCTATGCGCGGGGTCTCGGCTTTAATTCCCAGCTTGGCGGATATCGCTCTGTGGGTGTAAAAAAAGTTCACAAAAGCAGCCCGGAATGTGAAATGTTGTTCCTGCGTCGGATTTGCGTCCCTGAAGACTATGACAGTGTCTGCGCACTCCAAACGTCCTGCGCAGCTAACTGTGCTCTTGACTAGTTAACTAAGATTATTTATACAATTACCTACCAACACAATAGCAAGAGGTGGGACCGCAAAAAAACTTCAGTCAATTGCCATTTAAAAAAGAATTTCAGGGGTTTCATTTGGAACAGCCAGATTTATTTACATTTGAATGTCAATTCTACAAAATGGTGAACGTCGTCCGTATCAATTAATTTAGTTAAATGCGAAATGTGAGAGGTGCTGCCACTGCTTTAAATTAATGGGGGTCAAATGTAGGGCACACTGTAGAAATGGCGTGATACCTGCATATTATGAGGTAACAGGCTACTGACATGACAGTGCAGCCGACATTTACATAATTATAAGTGTAAAGAGAAAACAAGGCAAAATGAATTGTCCCAGTAACAAGACTACGAGCACGAACTAATAACTACCGGGAATCGCAACTATCTCAAGAGTACTTTAATTATCCGGGCACATCTTGGCAGCACTTGCTCCATTACGGGCTGGCCCCGGGGCCTGGAGCCGGGCCCAGGTAGCTGGGGGCGCCCCGGCAGGCCCCGGCCCACTCGCACCATCCATCGTCCGCTTCTAGGAAATTGTAATTAGGCGCGCTGTGACGTCCAGGCACGCCCTCACTCATTATATTTTTGACACTCGTCGAGAAATAGTAGAAGGTTCATTCTGAACACAGTTCAATGCGCTGAAAATTATTAACTTTTTGGGAGGCAAGTGATGAAGCACATTGTGTACTCGTATAGTAATCAGTTGCAATTAATTGAAATAAGCGATCAGGAATTTTAACAATATGCACATCTGCAGTTTATTGTTCTTTTTGGGTGGTTTAATTTCATTTCTCTGAAACAATTTGAGATTGGACTTGTTTTTGAATAATGTACTTCAAATCTAACGGCCAGACATGGGTTGCTGGACAGTTTGTAGCGCCACTTCACTTCTTCTTCCCAACCAATACACATGAGAAGGGTGAGCGTTTTGGGGGCTGTCTTTTGTTTTGACGTTCGAGAATAGCTGATTTATCAGCCTTAATTTTTGTTTTTGATTTATTCTTTTTAACTTTGAGTAATTCCGATGACATACATAGTCGCCGGCAGCAGTTAGAGAAGAGAAACATGGTTGGGTGTTCTGTTGTCTTAAGGTTGGTGTGGCATGATGGCGGCACGTCTGTACGACGCTGCCCACGGACACCACGAAGTAATAACAGTAAGTATCCGAACCTGTGGCCGCACGCACACTGCCGTCGTTACCCTCGCACTGACACCAGACAGAGCGTCTGTCCATGCTATAGCCTATAGCTGGACATCTTATTCACCAAATTAAGAGAAACATAACTAACATATAGCAATTTCCTAAGTATACAGTAGGTGTTCAATAGATAACTATTTATAGACATTCAGTTATCTGCTCTGTCTCCACTCTATTCTTCAGAGACAATCTCCACAAACAGTTGTGAGCTAGACATCCCGCCCATTCACGACCGGCCATTGTACTTCTTATGAATAAAAATCTTTAGAATTTCACAATATTCTTTGTAAGCCTTTGCTAAAGATAAACACGTTACATTCAATTCAGAGATTATTGAATACACTGTATAATTTATGTAAGTTGTCGGCGTACCCACTCACCTACCTACGTACTGGCTTCTAAGCTGGTGCAGCTATACTGCAGCCTGTAGCACATTTCAAAGGAGTTGTTCGTGTTTCAAATTAATGAACTCCGAGATTCCTCGGTGCCTGGCTCGGGCACGTATGTAAGCTACGTTTACATGGGTAGTTATTGAGTTATCGTGTCGGCTATGAGCTCGAGGTACGGGTTCTCTCCCAGCACAGGCACACGCCGACCGGCGACCTCTGCCCTCCCGCGTTCAATACGTTGCACACATAATAAGGTATTGTGCGCGTGTGGCCGACATGTGCAGTATTACATTAATCTATGCATACGAGTAATTTATATTTGTAGTCACATGTTTCTGTGGAAAATGCTTCCAAGCCAATGCGTCCGCAGTCGAGCGCCGGCTCCAAGAGCACAGGGCTTGTGTTGGAGCATGTACGATACACTAACGAACATGGAGTGCCTCACAATAATTATAGGTGCAGTACTTACTTGAGTCATTAAGTAATTATGCCGTTTAAGACACTAGAGGTAGGTTATACCTACATCAGTGCCGGGGCCGTCCCCAAGAAGTTGCGCAGTCGGACAATAATAACAAACAGTTCGGGAGTGCAAGCTACGCTACTGAAGTAAGTGCCTACTAAAGGTGTGAGGTTCTCGGGGAGAGGCCGCAGGCGCGTGCGCTTGCGCATGCAGCCACACATTCGCGCCGCGCCGGGTATCTTGTCCGACTAGCTCTAGTATTATAGACATTCATAGCAGACATTATGGTGCTGGCCGTAACACACGGAGAGTAGAGCTCCGTGACACATGAGGTAGTCATGCTACGTTTAGCGAAACATGCTTGGGTACTGGGGTACAGGTAAGCACATAATAACTTATACAAAATCATATGATTTATTCTATAACGGGATGTATCATTCCGAATTACTTCTCGCTCAATAAAAGCACAAAAGATAAAAAATAGGTAATCGCTAGCAAATACCCAATCGACAGAAAAGGAAGCGAAGACCTGTCATTTGATGAATCCATGGAAATAAAACTTTTTGTCGAACAAAAGATTTTTCCATTTCAAAAAGCGCTTGGGGATTAAATTATCTTGTTGGGGTATCAGAAGTACAACAATAGTGTGGAATTATTACTCGTAGTAGTGGCACATTGTGCCAGCCGCGGGCACTTCCCGAAATGGACGGTCACGCTCGGCTGCGCCGCCATTGTCGCCGCACCACTATTGTGCTATAAGCCGATATTGTAAGGCGACAGGTTTCTTCATGAGAACTATCTGAAGCCGAACATGGATATGACAGATCGACCAAGTATCAAGCGGCGCGGGCGACACACCGCACAATCAACCAAATTATATCACTGCACCGAGATCCAGTTCGCTATGTAAATAAATCACTGACTGTAGCCACGTCCGCCATACCTGGTTACTCTTAATAAGTCCAGCCTTCTGCCGCGTCATTTACACGATATGCGCTGTGATTTGCTTCTCAAGATGAAATTTATGCAATGCGTAGGTTCAGTGCACACGATACCCTATATGACTTACGAATAGTGATTTAGAGCCGCTAGATATCCGCTTTTTTAATTAGTGAGCGAGCGGCTTTGCAGATTAATGATAACTTTTCAATGAATTACGTTAGTATGTTGCTATTGTTTGATGTCTGTCATCCTCCACATTGTCATGCGAGGAGTGAGTGAACGTGTTCCCGAGTACTCGTCACATGTGCGCCGTGAACTGCTGCGAACTACTGGAGCACACATAGCGTCCGTATCCACGCTGTCGGCGGCTTGCAACACGTGTCGCCGAACACATTCAGCGCCGAAGCTTTGTTCACCAGGACATTCGAGGGTGAATACCAAATGTACTTTAACAGGTATCTTTACAAAACTCTTTAAGAAACTCAACGGTCCTAATACTTGAGCTTGTTAGTGCGGACGTGAGGCGCATAGCGACGTGCCTCGCGCTGCTCGACATGTGTAACATCGATATGTGAGAAACTAATGACATTCGTGCGACGTACGGCCGGGATCGTGCGATTGTTCTCTAATGGAGCCCACTTCACCGCCCGCACCGGACACGGCGCGCATTAGACGCTCCTCAGCTGGACGCGCCCAACTACCAAATTATCGTTTCAAGCCGAGTATAGCGCCACTAATGCTCCTACGATTATTTTGGAAGTTTCCAGGAAACGAACCATAATATTTTAGGCAAACATCATTCGTTCGTTTGGAAATCACTGACGCATGAAATCTAACCCTGATGACCACCCGTCGTATATTTTACGTGACGTGAGAGCGCACAGTACGCTAATTAGTGAGCACTACATTATCCGTTATTACGTAACAAGTACCATGTGTGCAATTAGTGAGATAATGACGATTGCAGATAGTCGCGCCCTCGGCATACCCTCGGCAACTTAGTTGCAGGCGTCCTGTACTGCATGAACACACGTTGACGTGCCTATGTAAGCAGGACGCCGTTACTTATCGCTCCAATGTTTGGCACTTCGAATGCACGATATGACAGACACGAAATTCTTCTTTCCTATTTTGTTCCTTCGGCGCCATTCTTATCGCTTCGATAAGAATCAATAAAACGCCACACAGTATTGATGCAACCGCAAATCCCGGGAGGCAACACGAACACTGATTCGCTGAAACGTAACAACACACATGTGGATAGATGTGTAGCAACAAAATTGCTAATAAACGTGCGTAGCTAGGCTGAAGTATCGCATGTGCGCCGGACGTCGCTAGTCCTGCCCTGTCATTTGCGTTCCCCCGTAATTGGCCCAAAATGATTGGTTACTCACTATTCCCTTTCGTGTCGCACACACTTTTTTGGACTAGCAAATGAACTGTCTATGTCTGTCTTGTCGGTTGAAAAGCAGTCCAGCTATATTTAGAGTTGCGATTTATACGCGTTTTGCATGCGACGAGTCCAACGGCCGCGACACATCGGCAATCCGGTTTGAGCTGCGCGGGCCCTTAGACCACGTTTCCTAAAAAGCGGCCGGAGTGCGACCCACGATGGAGTTGTATTGTATCGGTGGGTCGTTTCTCAGTAATAGCGAGACTGCTTTTAGTTCGCCGACGATGTGCCGTCTGTATGCCTAATGGGAACACCGTGTGAGCGGTGCCACCACCGGGTGCACGAGGGCAATCTCGCTGGGGGACTCACAATAGGATTAAACTTAAGAAATATTTATTGCATCAAAATTATGTCACTCATACGTTAGTCATGCGCTCCCGACATATGAGATGGCCCGGGTCTCAGGCCAGAGTCCAAATAAGGTTTAACAATGAACGTGTAGGTATACTCTGGACCTTCCTACCTTGGTTCCAGACATTTTTAATTAAATACCTGTGCGCCTTTTGGTAGTTACTGCAGCCGTGTCCGAAACCGATACCTACCACCGCGGGGTTGTCACGAAATTGTACACCGTACAACGAGGCAACCCGCAGGATGTGCGCTGTGTGGCTGCGTGGCTACATGGCCGGGTGGCGGCGCGGCGCTCGCGCTATTCAACCGAAACGTTAATAAATAATGAGTTGCGTGAAGTAAACAGACTGCTCTTCATTATAAACATAAAAATTCACGCTTCAATCCAGTTTAACGATGCTCGTGAACATGTTTCGAGAGTGCTAATGCAATTAGACGCAGATATAAGAGCTGCTCGATAAATTAATTAGTGAGGCAGGGCGCACGCGGCCTCGGGGGCACCGCGATATGCCGCACGCTTCATATTCATGCCGATATTATATTTAACTTTCAAACTAGTTTTATGCATAACGCATTACACGCGCGCAATTCTCAAAGGGGCGAACCAAATGCGCAGTCGCACCGCTTCCGACGGCGCGACGGAGTGCAATCTGCGTGACCACGCACCGAGCTGTGCAGGCCGGGGCCGTGCACATACATCGGTCACACTGTTATAAGCTACGTCTCAGATATAGTCACATAAAATATTGAAGCGATTTCCAACGAATACTCAAATTGAAGTTGAGTGTCACACGGCAACCTTAATAAATAAAATAAAGTTCCGGTACATTTTCAGAGCAGAAACGTGCGTGCTTCCATATTAGTGTCGTGCTCAAGTCCGCAGCCTTCTACCTCTAAAAATAGAGTTCCTGAAGCTGCCGCCCGCGCCGCTCTAATTGTGCAAATAACAAGCTGTGTAACTAGCGCACTGCTCACGGAACCTGCGGGTATGAAATCACGACAGCCTCCCCTTCATACTACGTCATTATAGGAACCCCATCACACTCCACTGAATCACACGCGATAGCCCCCGGACTAATGAGTGGTCGCTTTCATGAACATATTGATGTAATAAGTAATGAACGGTTTTGTCTGCAGTGGGGCTAGCGACAGATGGCGCTGTTCGTTTAGTTCTCAGGCTCCTACAAAAGGTAGGTTTTGTAGATACGGTGACAAACAGTGAGCTAAGAAAAATGTTCATCGAATTAAACTATTATACGTTAAGGACATGTTTATTAGATATTATACTTTTTTATAAATATAATGTCATTGAAGATTAACCTGACATAGGCACAAACATCACTTCTTGCAGTCGGACATATAAATAGGTATCAGTGGTGTAAAATGATTTGAGTTGCCTTCGCTCCTTTTTAACCGACTTCTAAAAAAAGGAGGAGGTTTTTTTTATGTATGTACACCGATTACTCCGAGGTTTCTAGTCCGATTAGTGTAATTCTTGATGTTATAACCGGCCGGTTAATGAGAATTTCCCACAAACTTGAGTTATGATAGCTATTATAGAAGGTATGGAGTGTATAAATTGATGACGAAACACGATTTTGGATCAGATACTAAAAAGAAAAAAATTTTTTTTTTTTTACAAAAAAATTAAACCGAGTTCAAAAACACTAAAAAGTGAAAAAAAAAGCTTTTAAGTACATCGCTCTAGAAGTCGGTGTCCAAATAAATACAGTATTACTTTACTTTAAACCTTTTTTTTTCACTTTGTAGTGTTTTTGAAGTCGGTTTCATTTTTTTGTAAAAAAAATTAGATTTGAAATACGTTCCGTTAAAAACGTTGTGAATATGAATGAACAAACTCAACATTTGAGAGAATGAAAATAAGTTAATATCTGCATAAAACAGAATTATTGGGAGTCGATAGGCTTGATACCTTGTTTACTGCTTGTATACTGAAATAAATGATCGTGTCAGGCCAGTGTCTCTGCAGGACAGTGAGTCTACGGCACACATGTACGTATACATTGTGTGGCGAACTGCGTCACACGAGGAGGATAGCTCCGCAGGGGCTCGTCCTTCCCGTCATGCGTCATTGTACGACAGCCAATGTGCACACCATAGCGCGGCGACGTCGCGCTCACTCTACAATGTTGCCACTCGTGGAATAACCAGAGCTTTTGAAAGTAATTGATTCATTGAGCTTTTGAAAAGATCGGACACTATACGCACGTCTGTGCAGCTGTGCTAAGCACATGGTATAGCTTCAGAGAATGTGTGAGAGAGCTAATAGTCCCACTGTCATCAGATCCAGAATCTGATGATGAAACCCCTTTAAAATCGAGGATATGTCTTGAAATTGAGAGTCGAGGGAACACCAAAAAGTTATGTGCTAACTGATAGCTATACCTATGGGAAACCGGGACGGGCCGCTATAGGTTATACAAATCGGAATATCGCGAGCGACCGCTACCATCTGAATAAATGTATGAAAAGATTTGACTTCAACCATAAAGAAAATTAGGCGTTTACCTAAGTTTGTATTGACATCGTGTTCCTCATTTGACAGTAGGCTACAGTTGTTCGTAAAGATACCAGCGCAATACCTAACAGATGTGACACATAGCTACGTCTACGTCCGCTGCTCCACCGCTCACTCACTGGAATTGATTGATTGACCTAAATATTATGTCCCACTAATAGTTTTCTAGTTTCCACAAACGTGCTGCCGGCTTTACTAGATAGCTGTCTGGTTCCAAGAAGGCAGTTAGGGGAATCGATACTGCACAACAGTGCGGAGCCACACCACATAAATATCGGAGGGTTTTGTCCGGGGAGCTTACATTTTTCACCCGCACACCGGACAGCGCGGCGACACATGATGTATGTGCGCCAGATTGCACTCGTCGCCCATACAGGACAAACAAGTTGTCAAGCCACTTCACCTCATCGAAGGTATCCCGATACCGTTCCATTGACATGCAGCCTAGGTAGACTTCGGCACTCGCCACCAGTTTTGTCAGTATCTAAAGATATCTACTGACTTACTTAGAAAGTACGTATAACTTACATTGGTACTTGCCTGACCTGGAATCGAACCCGCACCCTCATACTCGAAAGGCTGGTGCTTTAACCACTAGGCCCCCACGACTAGTCTACTAGACTAGTACAATATAATTTCGAAGTAAATTACATTAGTAAAACCCGGTTAAGCAGTAAACAGCCTCCTAGGCTGAACTGCGAGTTGCCAGTATAAAAAAAAGAACAATAGCTTTCTCAGCGTGGAGTATACCCGCCGCCGCCGCTCGGACACTAATAGTACATGCCTTCTGTTGTTTTATGTACCGAGATGCCCCGATTGGGCTACCTATTGCTCTTGTTGGACAATAACCGACGCTGCGGGCACTTCGCAACTAGCCTCATTCACGTGATGCGAGCCGCGTCCGTAATCACTTTTGTCGTGTAAAATATAAAGCGACTTTACTTCAATTTTATCTCAGAGCTCTAGCCAGCAGGATAAACACAAGGATATTTCTCTATGACTCGCCAGATGAAGCGAGCGCACTCGGCGGGAGTTGTCTGCGCAGGCCAGCCGCCGCGCGGGCATCACCGGCTCCCGCCGGAGGCGGGCGAGGGGAGGGCACTTCGCCCGCACTCACACACCCGGAACTAGCCTCCCGGAGCCTGAACACTCTGTGAACATTATCTCATATTTGGTATACCGCAGCTAGCCGTGCCGGTAAATGATATCTACTCTAATGACATCTTCAAATTCAACCTTTGAGTGTCGTTTGCCGGCGCCATGTCGCGAACTCGAATACCTTCGCATTTTTTCCTAAGAATCGCTTTGGGTTCCACAAACCATGCAGGAAAAATACTTGGAACACAAACACAAGGTTTAACGAGTGCAGCCATTCGCGTTTCGCACATAAAACAATATTACTGCAGTTGCCAGTTGCGACCATTTAATTACTTTCCATTTGTAAACAAAGTCGTTCCATCCTTGCGAGTTACTGAGCTACGCGCAACGTTTTGTTACCGAGGATTTTAAATACGATAGTCTGCTGCCGGCTTGCCGGGGTTTGAACAATGTTCAAGCTGTGTGGTACTTGATCGTGTGTTTCGTGCTCGTGCTCTGGGGTCTCTCGACAGTCCCCCTAGACGAGCAGCGTCTAACAATAGAGGATTGCCCGACTCTACGGGCCCCGGCGCCGATTGACTCCTAACAACTCCTCTATATAAAACGGCTCAGCCGAAACTAGAGCCTCAGACGAACAATTCCGTAGCTTTTAACGGTCATAATAAAAGCAGAAAGCCCATAAAATGCGAAATATAAAACGCTCGCCATAAAAACGTAAGTTAAATAAGTTTATTGCGCGCCGTTACTTTAATTTGGACCTCCAGAGTCCGTACCGCGGCTAGGTACAGACAGCTCCGACAATGGTGTGCGCTGAACAATGCCGCGGTATGGTGGGTACGGTGCTGTCGGCCCCGTTACGTGTTAAATATCAGCGCATTGTCCTTTAACAACACCGCCTTTTATTTTTAGTTTTTCACAATAGAGTTCACGTGAATAGTCGTATACGATTAGAAGTGGTTACGAAATTACTTTTGTAAAGACCCAGCGCCGTCGCTGTCGAGAAAGTAATAATCCCTTGCAGAACAGTTGGCAAAATGGCAGATAGAAGTATCGGCGAGAGGCGGCGGGAGCGGCCCACGGCACATCCGGCTTGCATACCCCGCGACACCATTTATTGGTTCCCCTTTTCTATGGTACATGCTCGAGGATGCCCGTTTTATGCAGCCTCTTATTTATATGTGTTCGAGTTCGCACGGCATGGGCAGTGGACATGGCTGTACGCGAAATGAAACGGTGCCAACACATCGATGTGATAGTTGATTGATTGAGTTTTATCTACTTTCTCGGCCTGCTGCAGCTGAGTGGTTCGCTTATTTTATGACTGTATAATTTTATTTTAGCATTTCCGATGACCTCCTGACAGCTATCACTATAGAACTTAACCTGATAAATAGATAGATGAATAATACCCAACTTCCCCTCTCGCTATCGTTGATTGCTTAGCTTACTTAGTGGCGTAGCACTCTCTTTAGCCTTTTATAGCAGGCTGTTGCCCTAGGTTAAGTATTTACCACTTCCCATAGACGAAGCTAGTGCTTAGTTTTACATAATAGCCTCGTTGGCCTAGTGGACGCCAAGCGCGAATTTTTGTACGGGGTCTCGGGGTGAATTACCAGGTCGGACCGAAATAGTTTGGGGGGTTTAAGAAGGTTTCATAAAGCAGCCCGAAGTCTGGAAATTGGTGGTAATAACCCGTGCCTCGGAGAGCTAAATGTCGGTCCTGCGCCTGATTTTTGCCTGGTCGTGTCGGATTGCCGTCCCATCGGACCTTGAGTCAATAAGGAGTGCACCTGTGTCCGCCCAAATGCTTACGCACTCCACACATTTTACGCATCTATGTACATTTTGACACAGCGTCGGGTTCTCGCTGCCGCCCGTGGAGCGGTTCGCTCGATGTCTGCGGGTACGCTCCACAAACACACTGAGACATTGACGGCTTACGACGCAAACAACACCAGTTTGTGAATCCCAACTGCACAGATTTTGCTGTATTGAATATGAGCTAACTTGAAAGTAATGACTTGCCGTGGGTAATTTTGTGACAATAATGGCAATCTTCCTAAGTTTCGTAAAGTTAGTAAAAACATTTACACTGGAAGGGAACTTGCCAACAAATAAGGAGGATTTACCACCTACTGAGCCGAAAGTTTTTGTGGAAAACACGTGGCGCGTCACACGCGGGGCCCCGCGGAACACGCGGGGAGGCGGGCGGGTGGGCGGGGGGAAGTGGACGACAGCATCCCTCGCTCTGTCAAAGTAAACGTGCGAGTCTCAGTATCCACTTGTCTTCATTACAATAGCGAAAGTTTTTACCTTTCTTCGCAGAAACTGATGGTAATGGCTTTGCGTGCAACAGCGATTTGATCCTCAACGCTAGGAAGCCTGTCAGTCGAATCAAACAAACTATGTTGTTTAGGCTTTGGCATTCGCGAGACTCAAATGAATTATCAGTCACTCAGCACACCATGTGATGGTTGTCGTCAACCTCACTTTTTTCCACATTGCTGCTTTACATTATATACGTATACATAGATATTCTTTCTTCTTCATGATAACATTACATGGGAAAAGTAATAGAGTCGCATTGAGCTTACCTTTAATTTAAGAGCATACAGAGCATACACTATCATATTTTTAGGATTGTCTGTATGTGTCTTAGTAGGTAGGTGTAAGCCTTAATAAATAAATAAGCCGTGCGGCACACAGGCGCGCACCTCCGGCGACACCCTCGAGACCAGTTGTGTGCTGAGCATCGGCCGCGCCTGTGCCCGCGGGGTCACGCAGCCTCCGTGAGATGTAGGTACTTGTAGCCTGATAGATGAACCCCATTCGATGTGTTTCCACTAAGGCCCTCGCCTCGCAAATACATTCACGTGGCGTTTTTTACGATTTTAAACATCTAGAAATTACAAAACAGATAAAAAATTCTGATAGACCTTGAAGACTTCTCATGTCTTCAGAGGAAATTCCCAATTATTATATAGAATATAAATACAAACAATTTGAAGCTTCTTTTCAGCTTCAATATTGAAAAGATACATACATAAAGCCGCTTTGTACAGCGCCTACAGAGAAGACGTGTAATAAAGTGCCGCGGTGCCGTCGGTGGGCAGGGCGCGCTGCACGCGGCCCGCAGTCTTCCAGGAAGCGGGAGTTTCAAGCTGTGTGTAAACACCTTAGTGCGCTTTGTGTGCGCTCGCTGGCAGCGCGCACCGGTCACGTCACATTGTCAGCGACGACGCCCCTCGCTAATGCCTGCTATACTTTCAAAACATTTCTCATTTACATAGAACTTGTGCCCTAAAAGTAGGGACAGGTAATTCTGCGCCAACTTCTATGATAATGGTGGTGATATCAGGTGATTCATCATAAGAAGGGGACAGACACTTCAGTACTCCCGAATAATACGCACAATTATTTACACAAAGAGTGCTTACACCGAAGGCCTGCCACCATCATCATCGCCAAATGTAACGATTCACGTCTTGCTCTTGTGGTAGAAACGGGTTCACTAATACAGTTACCTCAGTTTACCGGGGAACTGAACTCAGACGATATAGCTGCAGCTCTACGGTATAATTTAGTCTAGTTTTTTGTTAAAAACAAGGGAAATGGTCGCTCTACGCTTTGAGCACGGAGCTCGTTCGTTTATTTTGTAAAGTTTTTTAACCGAAACGTAACGTGCAAGTCACCGCCGGAGAAAATCGATTATTTGATATCTAACCAACTGCTTTGGAGCTTAATGGGACTTTATGGAAAATTCTAACAATCTACAGTATGTATACCGTATGTTTGTATGTACTCATGAAAAGTTGAGTGGCCCCTCAGCCACAACATGACTCCTGCTGCTTTGATGAGACGGCAAACGTCTCAAGATAATCATCAGATCGTCCCCGACGGGAGCGAAGGTGGTAAACTGTTACATTCTTGAATATGTATGAATAAAACCCGATAGTGAAACCTAAATCAATGACATACAATTTATACTGAACTAGCGACCCGCCCCGGCTTCGCACGGGTGCAATGCTGATACTAAAATTATACATATAAACCTTCCTCTTGAATCACTCTATCTATTAAAAAAACCGCATCAAAATCCGTTGCGTAGTTTCAAAGATTTAAGCGTACAAAGGGACATAGGGACAGAGAAAGCGACTTTGTTTTATACTATGTAGTGATGATACATAGGAGGTACTTCGAACAAATGCTACCTAGTCAAATTTACACAAAATGTGGGGAAATTATGTTCCATTGTGTGTCACATAAGATAGCACGCGTCCTGCGTGACAAGCCTTACAGACTTACGGAGTTATATATATAGTAAGTACACATGGTGCGGCGCCAGGCGGTTAGCGCACAGCACTCGGTCGTAGTAACTATTCAGTAATCTGTGACTCGGTGCCGCTGACGCTGCACCACATCGATCGCGCTGCAGCCGCCCGCGCCGCACCGCTCGAGTGGCCAACACCTCTGCTGCGCTGTATCACTGTGTACATCGCTTTCGTTAGGTACGACCAGGACATAAGAGAATACTTTATTTTCTAGCCATGCACACAAAAACTAACTAAAAATGTTATCAAAATATCCTATGCTAATAACAATATTAATTTTAAAATCACACTGTCAGTTGCACAAACAACTCACTTGCATGCATAAAAAGTTAGGAATAATTCGCTAAAGCCACCTGGGGCCTATACATTCTAGACTAACATAACATGCGGGGCTTGTACACGCCATGCCGATGTGTATGTAACATACATACATATGTACATACATACACTATTATCATAGCTATGTGCGTAGCTATTGCGTGCACCGACTATCAATTTATCAAAAACATCTCTCGCCTAAGGGCGGTACACACTGACAGACAAACATTTCGTTAGGGTAGTACCCAGTCGTCACAGCTCGCCACCCCCCGCGCGTCGCCGCCTCCCCGCGCCTCGTCCCGGACCGCCCTTCACCGCTTTGATCTCTCTCTTCTTAATTACTGGCTTCTAAAAAATCCGGCGCAAGTTTTATGGATGTTATAAACGCTCTGGTGTAGTAGCTGCCGCAGCGCGCTCACCCGCACAACTATGCAGAAGGTCTATTGTTATAATAAGTGAATGCACGTCAATAGACCATGAAGGAGTAGACACATTCACGGAAACAAAACTATTGTGATTTATTATTATAAAAAATAAATATTTATTCTTCTAAATTTGAATGGTAGCTTTGAATCGCCTGCCAATTGTCTTCTATCGCCTGATCTAATTGCAAACAAAAGTTCCAAACTGTCACACTTTACCCATGCTGAGCAGATGTAACCTTCTGCAGTAATGTGAATGTGGGCGCACCCGCCGCTCCTGCGCGATCGATCTTAATGAGATATTTTAAATACGGTGTACCTGCAGGCCGCAGTGACCGGGCCCCGGGCCCCGGGCACCAGCACTATGCACAAAGTAAATACCGCTCCTTGTAGGACACGGCCCGGCCACTCGGCCCAGCCGCTCCACTGCTGCACTGTACGGGATATCGTGCGCCGCCTACATGCACTGTTCCCTTACGTACACAACCCAACCTTTACTAATATTTCGGGGAGCCCGTACTATACATCACACTGGTCGGGTTTCAGGGAACGGTTTACTTGTTGTCTTCACGAACTCATCAGATTGCCATTATTAAATTAAAATTAAATTATTAAAATAACTTTATAGTCCAGGTTTCCTCGAGATGTTTTCCTTCACCTAACGCTCAATCCTTCTCCGTGGGAGAGGAGGCCGTGCCCAGCAGTGGGACGATATAAAGGCTGTGATGATATCAAAATAACAAATTGCCCAATTTAGTATTTTTTCACATAATATAAATCCCGTTTGTAATCCGGCGCAAGGCTGCCTGTTCTTGCGTGTCTCAGACTGCAGGGGAAGAAGCTCTAGTAATCGCAAGTGGGGTGCAGCCGCGCGCACATAACAATGTCTGCTATGCTAATACCGCGACACTATTCACATGCAGTGCTATTTTCCACGCAGCATCCACTGCAATGAGTAAGTAGGATTCTCTTTAGATAATAATCGAATTGTGAATGCAAATCTGTCGCTCGCCTGCGACTATAATTTATTGTTGTAGTGTACCTTATGTAAGTATGTAAATCCACATTCATATAAATATCGTTCTGACGAACCTAATCGATATTAAACGGATTTGGTGGAAAGAGTTATCTTACCGGGGAATAAGTCATCGCAAGTCGCACACATTTTGCCTATGCGTCGTGCAGAGCGTCAGCGTTACATTTGTTGACACACTGCCACATTGTAATTGTATGAGACGTACCTGCAGCGCACGTTGGCACGTTGCTACTTAGATGTACCAGATCACATCACATCACAACATAATGTTTGCCAAGCCCTGGATTTCATATGTGTCATCAACTCGTTGAGTGCGAGCCTGCGAACAATTGGAAACTTGTGTTGGTCAAAGGTGCGCTCTGTAAATGTACGCCAAGCGCTGTACAGCTGCCGACACGAACCCTGTCCTGAACCCTGGCGGGTGCTCACGCCGCTCGCGGCTGTAACTGATATTTTCGTCAAGTGTAACATAATGCCTCGGGTACATGAACAAGGAGTTATTCGAGCCGGTATCTGCGGCGCAGTGGACCGCACCGACGACGGCGGTGACGTCATCAACATGACAATCACTCGATCTAACGTCAAGCCCTCACGGATTGAATGTCGCCGGCCGGCCGCTAACTCAGCTATATGCATATGAGAGGGTTGTCTTTGTGCACTCTTCTTATTTTGTTGTATAAGTGACATTAATAAAGTTATTGCTCATTTAGTGTATAAGAAAGTATAACAGTTAAAGCTGCCATTTTTAAATGTATTTATTACATTGTCATCGGCAGGGGTAATAGTCCCCATAGTTTTCCCTTCCCTAGTCCACTAGCATCCCATCACAATAGCCCAAGTAGTTTTTCTTCCATACTTAGCAATAGTTTAGCACAAACCGGGGGTCGTCCTTGGGTACATTTCTATAGATTCGTCGGTTTTGTGTCTCCATTACATAGGTACATACATTAAAGTTGTCTCAAAAGGGCTTCAGCGTGTTGGCTTCGGCCCCACGTTCGCCTTCTAAAAATCCGGGACTCTGTTGTCCCGTGGTCTAGTAAAGACATACAATTATAATAAAATAAATTGTTAATTATAATACTTACTGAGCCGTTTGGAGTCGAAACACTTGGACCATGGGGTCCGAGTACACGACTACTTTTTAAGGAAATCACCAAAAGGTTGATTGACGCTTCGCGTGACCAGAGGGCTGGCTTGTTCTTTGGACAAAGAATAAGCATTGCCATCCAACGTGGCAATGCAGCCAGTCTTCTGGGCACGTTTCTGAATGACAGCGACGCGGAGGAATACTTCGATGCCGGACGTGTATGTATATATGTATAATTATGTTAATTTAGATATAACTAGCTTCCGCCAGCGGTTTCACCCGCTTTCTGAGGGAAGTACTTTCCATACCCGGCTAAAAAATAGCCTATATGTTATTCTGATGTATAAGCTATATTGTGGTAAAGTTTCATTCAAATCCATTCAGTAGTTTTTACGTGAAAGAGTAACAAACATCCATACATCCATACTTACAAACTTTCGCCTTTATAATAGTACTAGCTTCCGCCAGCGGTTTCACCCGCTTTCTGAGGGAAGTACTTTCCATACCCGGATAAAAAGTAGCCTATGTGTTATTCTGATGTATAAGCTATATTGTGGTAAAGTTTCATTCAAATCCATTCAGTAGTTTTTACGTGAAAGAGTAACAAACATCCATATATCCACACATCCATACATCCATACATCCATACATCCATACTTACAAACTTTCGCCTTTATAATAGTATTAGGATTAGGATTAGGATAGATATATTTTTGTAATTATAGATAGTGGTTTTTAGTTAAGTTTTATTCAACTTATTTGTAAATAAATTGTAAAATCTGTATGATAAATAAAAATTTCCATACTTACTGACTAATAAAACAAAAAACATAAATTATGCACGGAATTCTTCTTAATATTTCTTTTACATAACAACTACAAAGCCAGCAACGCAGAGCATATTTACTATACACCCGATATATTTTTTATTATTAAACTAAACGGGCGATCATATTAAATTGTGTGTCGAGAGGGATTCCACGCACACTGTGGGAGAACGGCTGAAATTATCGTCACAATAATAACAGTGCGTGTGCACGTGGGGCGCAGTGCTGCTTGCCCCGACTGTAAAATCGAATGTAATTAAAAATCACGTCGAGATTACTGCTGCCATTGTTGAGTGCTGAACGCTTCATGTGGAATGGCCTATTATAGAAAATACCCAACGAAAAAAAATAACAAAAGCGATCACGATGCGCAGCGTTATGAAATGAAACGGAACGGGGGGTTGCAGTGCGGGGTCGGGCGGTAGGAGAGCTCAAACATTAATGGCACCGAGTTTATGTAGGTATCGATTCATTTCGTTTTTCTATTAGGCGCCGTCAGTGGCAGCTGACGGGGGCCGTGCACTGCCCGCGTTGCCTCGCCGCGCGCTGCAGTATGCACCGACACACTGCACCTACAATCGGCGCTAGCTTCCAAACTACCTGCCTCCTGGTTACAAACAACCAACTTTTAACTTTGGATTGCGGTAATGAGTTTTTCTGGGTAACGAGTGAACAAACGACGTACATATTTTGTTAACAGGTATAGGGGCTAATGTGCCGATAAAATAGTATCCACTTAAAAGGAGCAAGCTGTGACGCGCCAACCGACCATCTCGTGACACGCTAACAAACTCAATACACTTTGTTTTCACTCAATTATCCTAAGCTGTTAACAAACTTTATACCTGTAACGAGAACGAATAGCAAACAATACTACAATGTATAATGATTTATGTCACGACGCCGATGCTCGTAAATACATATTTCTTCCCGTGTGATGGACATCAGGGGGGACCGGGGACAACAACTATTCCAAATCCAAACCTATGAGGCATTTTTTTTCGCTTCTCATGTTGATAAGGTACCTTTAATTAAATTTTTCAAGGTACGAGGCTAGTGCGGGGGTACCGCACTATCTCCCGGGTGGTAGGTGGCGGGTCTCCTTGCCGGGCTGCCACCGTGGGATCTGGAGGCGAGGGTCCTCTCGCGCCTGTACGACTAGCGCGGCTGTCGGCTGGCGAGGACATGGCGGAGCACACGGTGGAGATGTGTTCTGCCTGGGCGGAGCACCGCCGTGTCCTCACAGCGGCAATTGGCGGCGGCGACCTCTCGCGTCCGGCCCTGATTCAGGCCATGGACCGGAGCGAGAGAAAATGGGATGCCGTCGCCTCTTTCTATGAAGCAATTATGCTAGCGAAGGAGGCGGCGGAGCGGCTAAGAGACCGTACCGCACATCCCAGCCGTCGCGGTAGGGCTGGTACTGGTCGACACCACGGGCGCCGGGTGTCGAGGGATGACTCCCGGCCACTGTAGGTGCGAGTCTGTGGGCGGTGAGTCTGGGTAGCTCATCGTCCGAACGTCTAAGGACGACAGGCACGTGTCGGCGGCGCGATCTGTTCCACGCGCTCCTCGAACAGATGTCAGCAACTGGCCCCTTGGGGCCAGGGTCTGCCTGGACGGTGGGTAGTTCGCAAGAGTTACCGTGGCCCTGGCACACATGGACCTCAAGAAGGACCATAGTGGGTTTTAGTCAGTAAGAGTCTGACGTCCCGAAAAAAAAAGGAGTCAAGGTACAGATTACTAAGTACTCATGGTTTCTTTGTGCTTCAAATAACACGAAGCACCGCCGGATGAAAAGACGTACAATATCCTTTTAAAGTCGCAGCGCGTTAAACACAACCGATAATGGTCTCTCCTGTCAATTTCCAAATAGTCGTACATAGTTGCGTAGGTGCGCAGTGGGGCCCCGCTCTGTTTAGAGGATGTTCACAGACATTTGAGGAGGCTGGGGCGAGCTTGCAGAGGTCCGTGACCCGCGTGCCACGCTGAGCGCTGCGCAGCTGGCGAGGCAATGTGGTCACACCGTCGGGGCCAACAACACTTGTTAGCTTGTTATTCACTAACGATAACAGTGGCGTACTCTCGACAATACGCATAACGTACAGTACATACATATGTATAACATGATTACATAAGTAATAACGTATTGATATTCATGTAGTCAACATGTTGCATTTGCCCAAAATGTTGTACTATCGCAGTGACGTTCAGTAAGGTTTACTACAGAATGTGGCAGTGTGTACACAACCTAATGACATTGTTCCGGCGGCGTTTGTCTATCTAACGATGTATGAAATACGTCACTTGATCCAATATTTGAGAACAGTGACAAAGGGGTCCCAGCGGCTGTTGCGAGCGCTAGAGGACGATATTCTTTGTCGACACGATGTACTTACATAGTTTAATTGAAAGTTGCCTCATTGGCACGGCCGCCGTGACAGACGCCTGCTCTCGCAATCCCACTTTAATTTATCACGAAATGTTGACACCGAATAGGGTTCGACAATGCGCACCGCTCGGCTCGCCGGCCACGGGCCCGTGAACCTCGATCAGTTATATTTGTTCTGCCTTCCAATGCTGTTCTCGTCTCACGTTACCTGCAAGTTTTCCAACAAAACCAGAAAGGAACATCATTGTATTATTTAAAGCGGTTTGCGACTGGATTCTTGGTGGGGATCGGCTAGGACTCGATTCCAAGTCCACAAAGCCTTGCTTACACAAAAAGTAAATAAAAAACTTTCTTTCATCTGGGATTGACGTCGCACTGGCTTTGATGGGAGCCTGTTATTATAAGTTACTCGTTATTTATAAATCGGCAGGATAATGGCGGTCCTGTCAAACTCACCATTCATAGTTATAATATAATATAGAAATGTATCAGACATCCTGGAGCGGAGGGTGACGGGCTCCCTACTCTTATTACATAAATAGCATATTATGTACAGTCTACTTTCGCATACAATATCTAGAAACCTGATATGTTTCACTGTACCTGACACCGACCAGTGTCAAAGCGGGTTGTAGGCCGTTGTATGCAGCATTTTACATGAAAATCAGCCTCAGTAGTGTTGTACATTTTGGGGCCGGCTGCAGCTGGTTACGATTAAGTTCATCAGTTGCGCTCACCAGCCGCCACAATAATCCTTCAAAACTCATACTTTGGACTCAGGAACATTTGCACTGAAAAGCTCGGAGTCGGTTGACAGTGCTGCTCTGGAAACACACAATGCAAATGACAGTAGCTTCTCAGAATAATAGAAATGAAATCATTCGTAACGTTCACAAAGGCATATTTACCAATTACTCGCTTACCACGTAGTCAGGACATGCGACGAGCGCTAGGGCACAGCCGCGCGCCGGGACAATAATGGCGCTCTTATCAGTTTTTTTTTTCCACATGTCGCTATGCGTTCGTCTGATCGCCTGATTGCCTGGTCGCCTGGTCGCCTGGTCACCTGGCCGCCTGGCCGCCTGGCCGCCTGATCGCTCGGCTCGCGTGACGCCGGAACACAATATCGTTTGGTTTGTTGGCAGTACTTTCATTGTGTCCGACTCGGTAATGAGTTTGGTTAATTGATGTTTGCAAAACAACTGTCGACGCGCTCATTTCCTTGGGAATTATACACAGATATAATTTGTCCAACTCGTTAAGTTTCTCTTCAAATCGGCGTATCTTAATATTTACTTCGCAATAAAAAAAAAGTAAAACATATGTGCGAGATCTCTCTTATAATACATCGAATTAGTCAGATGTTGATATTTTAAAGAATTCCGTATAGAATCTCACTGCTAGGTTCTTAATCACTATGGGGGCAAAAATATGGCTGTTACTTTAAACTCTGTAAAGTCATGTCGTGTTTAACTGGTGACATTGGGGCTTAGCCCAGCAGTAGTCTATGCAAGCTATGTATGTTAGCATCCGTACACGGTTCATAATAATATAAATGTATCCCCTGTCTGTACCTATGTATGTGGGCACCAAGCCACCCGTGCCCACCCCCCCCCCCCACACCTCTGCACACACTCCGGGGCAAGCAGGCTTGATGTTACGTTCAAGTCTTATATTATATATGTACACTAGGCTTATATACGAATTCGTGAAGTGTTTTTTAGCCAGATAAGGGCTGTTGAGACAATTAAAAGCATGTTCGGTTAGTCCCTCAAATAAGTTAGTCGGGTGGAATGGAAAATATTTCCGCTGGAGTAATATGATCAGTGGAGGCGTGCAGTGGCGGGATGCATCGCTGGCGTGCGCCGGCAATCGATATAGCCGGCAGCGTCATGCTCCACGCCGAGCCGAGAGTTCCACAGTGCCACGCGCACGGAAACCAGAAGGTGAGCCAAACATGTCTCTGGCAGACTACTGGCAACTAAGTATTTAGTTCGATACTCAAAATAAAGTAGTAGTAGTAAAGATGCTATGGCAACACACCAGGGATGGTAGCGCACTCAAAATACTTATTTAATTCACAACAAGTGTTGTTAATGCAAGTTCATAAGCATCGATGTCTCATCACCTCAGAAGGGTCCACAAGTGGTCCTTCTGCGCATAACGTGAGGCTGCATACGCGCGGCCATGCCTTGTGCCTGTCCGCCTGCTTCGCCTACTCGCTTCGCCGCTCAAAAGGCCGTCTGTTTCAATTTATTGCCTGTGCATTGAAATGAAGTTTTGATTTGATTGATCACGACCAAGTTCGTGCAATGTTTCATTCATGAGCATAGGTACTTTTTTAAAATTCAAAACTGTTCCAGCGGCTTGCAGTGTGGACCGGACGTCTCCGGGCGCTGGCGCCTTGACCCGCACTGGGCAGCAAGCACAACATAAGTAAACAGTATGGTTAGTGACGATCATAACATCCCGATTGCAAACTGAGGTTATCGCCCCTGTTGTTGTTCTCAGTGAAGCGTTTTGTTGATTCACCATCCTTTGTCTAGAACACAATAATATTCGAATATAAAATTCCGATGAAATGTTGATATGAGTATAGGCCCGCGGTCACACCAACGTGCTGTCAGTATTGCGGCCCCCTGGGTGAGGGCGGGCCTGGGTGCCAGGCGCCCAGACCCCCGCGATCAAATGCCTGTAATACCATGAGGTAAATGGGCTTTATCAATATTTATTTGGAATCATCAAACGAAACGATATCGGTTACGCAGTACGCATAAAATAACTAAGTCCTCGCGTGGGATGTGATGAAATAAAGCACGTATGAGGGGAAATAAAGCGCCATTATTGTATTTTATAGTATTTTTATGCAGCCAAGTATGCCGGGCACCTAATGTATGAACAGTCTATTTTTCCATTCCGTTTATAGCGTCGTGTTCATAAAGTTTGCAGTGGCTGTATCGAGCGACCCACTTCCACCTTCGGCCACGTGAGCGCCAGCTCTTCATGTTCAGATCATCGTGTGTGCTCGCTGTCGCTCGGCCGCGGCGCTCATTTATTATCACATTATTAGAAAAAACTCTTTACAATCGGCGGCAATCTCGTATTCATGTTTCCCCGGCGCAGTAGAAAAAACCTTAATTCTAATGGCCCCGAAGTGCTCGAGCACTAAACGGGAACAAAAGAGCACCCCAATTGGGCACCGCGCCGTTCTCCAACGAAATTGCTTGTTTTTTGTGCGAAAACGTCGGCAGCAGCGGCGGAGCGCACAATAGCTCATTATAGAAGGTACCCGCCGCGCTCCGAGCGCTCGAGCCCGGCCCGCATCCCGGCCGCAGCCCGCCCGCACGAGTGCGACACTCGCCGCTGCCTAAACAACTTTACGGCTTTTATTTTACGATTGACAATTAAAATGTCCACTAACGACTTAACTTCGGGCGAGCATTAAAATAATTTCGAAGGTTTTATCGAAGATTCTTTGAATTTTTCACGCTCGTTGTCGTTAGGCGTTGCAAACCAAACGCGATAAACTATACGATAACTATACGCAAAGTTGAAAAATTATCAAGTACCTAATGGAAGAGTCGTCGATAGTGATCTCACCATTACGAGTTGATACGGTGAACAAAATATCTGAGCTCGAACACTAAATATTCATCAATATGCATTATTTATTGATGTATCCGCTGGGTGAGAAAATGGCTGCCAAATTAACTGGTTATTTAACCAAAAGCGTTGTCGGCTTAGGAGGGACCGAGCAGGGGCTCGCGCGCCGGGGAGACGGCGCGTTCTGGTTACTCAATATCCGAGCGAGGGCGACGTCACTTGGCAACACACACTGCTGTAACATGCAGTTCACCAGAGAGAGACTTATACGACCTCGGTATACATGTTCTGTCAAGAGTCATAATAAACATGCAAGAAGTTCGCAAGTCACTGAACCGTCATCGTGTCGCCTGTGGCCTGTAGCATGCCACTTGCCAGACAATCCCGCCTCCGCCATGGAGCGCACGGAATGGCGCGCCCGCTCTGCGCCGCCTCGCGGGAAGCAGTGATTTACTTCAGGGTCTCTTTCATCCAACCTGAACGAATGGAGCGAGTCCTGCTAAGCGTGTCGTAAATACTATTATTTATGAACAACCCACGTTTCTCGACGGCACAAACCTCTTCATTCATTGTGTAAAGGTTTTGTTCTGCACCGGCTGTACGCTACAGTATCGGAGCTCAATAATGTGAAATGTTCCTGTTGCAAATGAGACAATGCGCGGAACCGCTCCACCTGCTGTTGTAATACATTCTTTGTCTGTTCCGAAGAAGTACACGGTAAGGTTTAGGTAAGTCTAACTCACTTCTTCGCACTAGAATGCATTTAGAATTGATATGTTTCCACAATCATTCCGTGCCAGACAGGCCGATATACACAAAAGTGTCAGCAGTCCGCAAATAGGTCGACGGCATAAGAGCAGAGTGACCTAGATGTGTGCAGCAGGCGGAGCCGCGGCCGAGGCTAAGTGCCGGCTTTGTGCGCGACTCATGATGCGCTCCCAATTATACACGTGCGCTAAACCTTTGTAGCATCCAACAGAATGCTTTGTGTTCTGTCTTCGTAGGTACATATTAAAACCAACAAAATGATTGCGTAGTTTAATTAATCGCAATGATTTTTGGTTAAAAATATTTTCCTGTCCGCTCGATGTTCCTTTATATATTCTAAGAATAAAACAACAATTCTGTCAACTGAAAATCCACTCGCACTGACCGCTATCTTAATGCACCTCACATCATCATCCCGGACGGCCAGACATCTTAGTTCTGTGGTGACTTGACTAACAAACCGGGCACATGACCTCTGTGACGAGCAGCAGCCCGACCAGGAGTTGGAACACATTCGGTGCGTCCTGCAGAGCAACCGATATAAGGGACAACTCCACCGAGACACAAAGTAAACCCCAGAAGAAACACACCCGGTATTCCTACCTTATATAAAAGGAGTAACAGACAAGATCTCAAATTTACTTAATATGTTCTCACTTAATCAGAATCATTTATTTGTCAAACATAGGTTATTAGATTATAAGATCTTATGATAAATAGTACATAACATATTGGGTGCGCTATGTTTTGTCAGTTATGACACAAATATTTTGTTGTTAGGGTAAGTTAAATTATAGAAAATTACAAAAAAGAAGTGTAATTACAATAATAGTTATATTAAATCGATAAAAACAAGTGCCTAAAATTAGTTTTTACAATTTGGGATGGTTAAAAATTGACATTAAAGAACTCGTCTAATGTATAATAGCATTTTTGAAGTAGCAGCTGGTGTAATATAGTTTTAAACTTTGTTGGTGGCAAGCATTTAATTGCGTCGTGCGTGGGAATTAAAACTGCTATCTTCACTACTTTGAGAATGTGGCACAATGTCTCCGATCCCCCAAAGACAGCTTGCCTTTGGAGAAACCTGGTGCTTACAAGATTAACTGCAGCAGTTCGGGCATCGGCCAAACTAACCGTACTGTATGTAGCGTGCCGTATGAAGGAACACATAAAAAAAATGTGTTTATTATCTTAAATCTATACAATATAGTTGCCGGGGCTTCCCAGAAAGTAATCCGAAGATACTTGTGATGGGATAAAAGCTGTCAAAAACATCGACACACAGAAGTCACACTTAATTGGCTCGGGAGGGCTCGGGTCCAAATCACTGGGCTGAGTTTCATAACCCTCAGATCATTTAGACAGACACGAAGTGATTGAAATGACAAAGTACAAAAATGTCAATCGTGGGATCAAATTGTCAAAATCAGTCTGCAATCCAGTGATTTAAATGAGTAAAAACCAGAAAAAAGCAACAAAATGTCGTTTCGTCGTGAACAGTTGCGAGGAAATAGTGAGTGTGGAAACAGTGGCACGGGAGGCGTTCGCAATAAAAGACTTCGCAAGAGGGTAGGCCGATTTGTCTGCCAATAACATCTCACCCGCAAGCTTCATCAGTTAATCCGTGATCACGGCGCTAGCAACAGTGCCGAAATATCGGGAACTCATTAAAAAGGTAATCGAAATAAGTTATGTATTCTAAAACCACGTGACATCCTTCATTCATTACCTATTCAATAAAACTATGCTGCATTGCATTTGTTGCTTATTTACTTAAATTTTTAACAACACGTACCTCTTGTCCATAAAATAAACTATATATGTATTTTATTTATGTAGCGCAGTGGGTGTGGTAAGGAATACTCTTGTGGCCTGTAAAGTTATCTAATATGTTTTTTATAGACAAATTATTTGTAAGACGGATGAAGGGACCTCCGGTAGAGGCCAAACAGTCCAATCAGTTTTTTTCAGAATTGTCACATAACCACCTCCATACTTGGACAAGGGCCGGAACTCAAAAATGTTAACTTGTTGTATCGTTTGTGACGTAACCTCCATTCCGACCCAACTACATACATAAATATGGCGGAGCATTAAGAGCACATTCATACATTTAATATCTGCGAACGTGTAGTTGCGGCCGGCCATTATTAGCCATATTGCAGTGCGAGCAAGAACAACTCGCGCCACTTGCGCTGACCTGCCAGCCAATACCTATGTGAACAAATTAAACGCTGTTCTACGTATGAGTGCAAAACGATGTATGAGCATCTGCAGCAGTGGGCGCACGTATTCTGCGATGTGATTGTCTGTAAATCTGCGCGATGTTGTGATGATGCGGCAGTACGCCGGCGCACGGCATCTCCGAGGTTTACGATTACTCCGAGGTTTCTAGTCCGATTAATGTAAGTTTTTTTTGTTCGATGCAATATACATCCAATTCGGTTTAGTGCTTTTTATTTTGTGAGCATTTGATTGATTTACGTGGATGATGTTATAATCTTTACAACGGACCACAATAAAGTACAAGTGCGCATATAAAAGCAATATGTATGACGACAATTTACGTTAAATATATGAACTAACTTAAAATTACAAACTCTCTAACGGTTTATGGCTGGTGAATGAGAATTTACCACAAACTTGAGTTATTTTAGCTATAGCAGGTATGGAGTGTATAAATGGATGACGAAACACGATTTTGGACCTTGACACTAAAAAGAAAAATACATTACAAACACAAACTTTTTTTTTAAGTTTTTTTCATTATATCGTTTCATTTGTATTTATGTTACCTCTAACATTTAACAAAATCAACACAGACAGCATTGCCAGCAATGACAGCTTATCCTTACATTAGTCGGTCCACTATCTCGTTCACAAGGCCGTGTTCTCTAATAAATTGGGAGACTGTTACCTGAACACAATATTATTATCGCCCCGTTGTGCGTCCAAATCACTTTGAATAAGCATCATCAGTGGGTATACGCTATCTTTTAATCTGTAATAGGATACAATAGCCGACCGCCGCCGCCAATGGCTATCCACGAGAAGATGTGCGCAGAAGATCTACATTGTTCATTATTCAAACCCGAATTTTGAATGATTGACATTTCAGCCATATAAAAAGATATCTGGCTCACCAGATATACCTCATGACTAAGCAGTGTAAGGAATGGAATTACCTAGTGACCTAGTGGAATTGAATAACTGTCTCGTTTTTCATTGTTGGAAGTGGACCTTCTGCACACCCTTGTCAGACTTGGCTGTACCTTCTCCGTATTTAGTATATTTCGTTACAAGCCTGGGTCTGGGTCGCTGCAGGCGCTCACGTAGCGATGCGCCGCCGCGCCCGCCGCAGCCGCAGGCACTGATATCACAAATGTAGCGTAATTGCACCGGCCGACACTCGCCGACCTGATCCACAAGGGCAGCCACACGCTTTCCACTCGCCGCGTGGTGGGCCATCGTACACCGGAAAAATATCATCCACTAATGAGAAATAGCACTGTGTGACAAAGACAGTCCGCGTGCCGTGACTGTGACATAATTAATTCTGCGATATGTTCCGTGGTATTTATTGCCAGTAGGTAAATAGAGCTGGTATAAAATCCGAGCGTGTTTAATGAGGTCGCCCCTACACCAGTTATACTAAATCCGGAGATCGAAGATCATGCCGCGTGCATATATCCGAGCTGACAGGAACAACAACAAGGACCTTATCTACTTTGTAACCCACGCAGTGGTGTTCTCGCGGGTACCTGGATGGCTGAGAGCTTTTGTATAGCTTCGTTTTAGTTTTGGCAACTTCATAGGAATGAAAAGCAAAAACTTGTGAACATGTTTGTGCATTGGTCCGGGGTCTAGTTTAGATGTATTTATTTGTTAACATAGGTACAGATGCGAGAGAGAGAGAGTACAAGAGTGTGAGACGTTATAGTTTTTTTTAGGGGTACAATTGTTAATGTTTACTTCTTTATTTGTTTTGCTATAGATAGTTTGGGGTAGTAAAGTCCAGGGAGTAAAGGTCTTCATATCCAGCAGTAAAGGGAGGATCCTCCCTCCGACCGGACGGCTGGTGGGCAATTATAGCAGAACCCGACAGTTGTTGTCGGGTTCTGCTATAATTGTTGTATTTTTTTTTATTGTTCCATTTCCATTGTTTTTATTTCAGCATATTTACAATTTATTTACAAAACTTAATTAAAATATTTACTTACATATAAAAAAATATTAAAAAATGGCGTCAAAAATTCTTCCTCTTTGCTGCTCACTGGTAGTGTACCCAATAGGCTGCCACGTTAGATGGCAATGCTTATCCGTTGACCGAAATAAAAGCCAGCCTTTAGCTCACGGGAAGTGTCAGCGAGTCTCTTCGAGATGTCCTTGAATAGGAGGTGTGCACTCGGACCCCACGGCCCAAGATTTTCAACCCCAAACGGCTCAAAAGTTGCCTATATGGCTACTATATTTGCGCCTTTTGAGGTTCTCTGTTTCCGATGCGGCAGAGCCAGCATAACACGCCGTTCCAGTAAGGTGGGATGGCGCCAGAGTATCGACGCAGGTTGCGTCCCACACTAAAGACCTACCCTTCCTTAATATCTTCCATGGAAATAATGACATACCGTCTGGTCTCTTACCATCGTCGCCTACCAAGCCATTTGGATCTAATACGGCTAGTATGCCGACGGCAACAAGACACGACGGATGATGTCTTGATGTTCGCATGACGTGCTATGCGGACCGCGCATCGGCTGCACGACAGGCCGTGGTGACCGAGGCCGCTGATAGCTTCACCACAGGGACAGCGATGAGGAGAGCAGCAAGTCTTGGCACCCAGACGCAGGCACACGGCGAGCCTGAAAGTGGTGTCATCAAACATGGTGCCAATGTTTGATGACGGAAGAGCGTGAAGCCAAAGACCGACTCCCATTCCCCCCCAGCCAGCAGGCGCGCTCGCTCAGCAGAAGTATTGGCTGTATTAATTAATACTTTCCGAATTATTCTGCAGAGCGGCTCGTCCGCTTCAGACTCACCAGCTTCCCCGGCACTTGGGCAGGTAAGGTCCTGTGTTGTGGAGTCAAGCCGTCGAGGCCGCCTGCAGGACCACTCCTGAATGAACCTATGGCTGTGACCAGGTGTCGACCCGTAACTGTGAAGGTATAATGTATGTGTCCGAATTAGGAGAATCGGGAAAAGAAAGGTTATCTGATGGGGCAGGGTGTTTACTCTACAGAGCTGAGAGCGTATCTGGAGAACACGGTGCCATCACATCACTGCTGAAAAGAATCTTCGCTGCACCACTTATATCACCTTCACTTAACTTGGATTCTACCAAGTGGGGGATGGTCCTCAAATATTATAATATAGTGTCGATATTCTGGTACTAGGTAGTAGGTAATAAGTAGCAGAATACTATAATTTAGTGTCGAAATTATCTTTGAGGGAAACATTGTCTTTATTTGGGTGGTTAAGGACTTTTTGGATGCCAAATTCTTTTGAACATGTAATATGCGATAAGGGAAGGGAATTAATGCTCCCAGGCACGTTGAGAGTTCTCCCGTGCAGCCAGGCGAACACAACCTGCCAAGTGCTGGGCTACCAAGGGCCTGGCGCCACGGGAACTCGCTTTAATATCGCAATTGTGTTTTTGAATTTTGAAAGTCTTTTCCAAAATGGTTCAAAAGTTGATGCTTGTAGGTGTCGTTATTGGAGTCAGCGTGGGAGGGACGGCACATTGGGATTTGTGTATCTTCCCAGTGTGCACGTTTAAACCTCGCTTACTTACCTTTAAAGAACCGCGCTTGGCGGCACAGCGGCCATCTCTGCAGGGCATCCAGTGAAGTTGAAGGTTGGCATGCACTTAGATCATCACTACCATCACAGCACTTGGGTGCCTTGTTATTTATATATTACACTTAAAATTATTAACACAATATGATATTTACAATAAAAAACCTTTAAATATATAAAATCACAATATAAAACTCAAAATAAACAAATTGTCAGATTGACGTCGCCTATTAGGTGGGCACCGCATATGCCGATATGCGGTACCCACCTGATCGGCAGGTCTCACCGGCCAGCACCGACCGGCCTGTGCCGCGCCGTGGCTGCTCCTCCGCTGTCCAGATGAACGCTGCCCAGGAGAATTATAATTATGCCGCTAAGAAGCCAATGCGAATAATGCCGTCAGAGTCTTATATCATGGAGTTACGTAGTGCTTAAACATCTTCCTCGTACCAATCCCTCGGCAGCGACAATTATTTTTATATTTATGATTCATATATTTAAATCCGTTTACCTATAAAAGGTGTCTTTATAAGTTACTATTTATATTACATTGACATTCGATCTCCCATAATGTATGTTGAATGACGTTGAAAACTCTGCTTGTGTGATGCAGGATTGTCACAGTACGTCCATGTTGAACTAGATGGCGATGTATGTAGTGTCGCTAAAGTAGGTATACAGCACAAAATCTCCTTCCTATCCTATTCCCAAATCTATTTGGGGTCGGCGCAATATATTTTCCGTTTCCATTCGTTTCTGTTAGCCGTCATACTACTATCCACTCCCTTATCAATCATATCGTCTTTCAGGCAATCAATCCATCACTTCCTTGGTCTACCTCTATCTCACCATTCATTCACATTCATACTTAACACACGCTGTGTAGCATGTGTCTCACATCTTCATCGTCATCATCATCACGGCATGACCATATCACGACAAACGCTTACCTTTCATTTTTTCTATCACTGGTGCTATCAAGCTTCCTCTGATATACTCATTTCTCACTTTATCCATCCTGGTTAAGTGGTTACTCAGGTAATATTAAGTCCATGGGTTACTCATACAGTATAACATAGACAGCAACAATAACTATTCACCTGACAGAAAAAATACCCATTGCAATGTCTCAAAAAGAATTTAAAAAATCAATGCAATAGAATACCTATTTAACACAGAAAATTAAAACTTAAAAGAGTTTAAATGTCACAACAAATAACGAGTCACGAGTATTGTCTGGCTCGGCTGAACTTTTCGTCTTGTCCACCTATCCTGCATTGGTCAGGAGAGCCGCATTATACCCCCGTGTATAACATTAATTACATATACAATATACAGCTCAACTACCCGAGGTGACACTCGCAACATCTACCCGACCAAAGAGTTTTAGTCTTTGTAATGTGTTTATTTGTACCTGACAGAGGGGGCTGAGAACGCAAGAGACGCGTCTGAAGTTCCATAATATAGGAATATGTGTCGAAGAAGCAACGCGACTCGAATGACTCCCGCCGCTGTAACCCGGCCCGGTAAGCGAACACGGCGTGACGACGCACACACGCGCGACTCCGTACACCGAGAGCAGGCGTTCGCAGGGAGATCACGTAATTTAATATATGTTCGTCCCGCGGCAAGTTATTGGCCGCGAGATAGCGCGACTATCCGAACACCAACGCCATTGTTATCAGATACTGCATGTGTCGGCTTGCGTTGCCAACCTATTACACATTTCTAAGAAACTACAGCAATTTGAGCCCATCTCGCAACATGACCCTAGCTGCTTAGGTTATACAAATAATACTACATACAAGTTGAACGATATCACTGTTCAATTAAAACTCACGTTCCAACTTCAAACAAATTAATTGCCTGCGTATCGGTATGAAAACCTTAAGTGATTGTTTGCTAAGAATCAGATCAGTATCAGTGTTGTTTCCTACTGCACAGCAGTGTATTATTAACTTGTATTTCCTTCCTGACACAGCGTAACTGTGTAGTGTGTTAGTCTGGCTGCAAGTTTATCTCGAGTAAATAGTACGCTGGCTTGCTCCGTGTCGCGCTCCTCTATGTACACCGGACGGTCACTAGTAGAGGCTTCTGTGGCTGCAGCCATCCTGCGAGTGCGCTGTGCGTGTCGACACACCGCACTGTATGCTGTTTCATGTGTACAACACAGCGATTTTAATAATTTTAATAAATATTTTTTTAAACTTGTTAAGATGACTGTTTGATCACTTCACTCGTTTTGTGGAATATGGGCCAAAACCTGATATGAAACATTTACTGGAGCGCAGTTGCAGCAACTATGCAGTTGATGAATGTGCGTATTTGTGCTGTGACTCGCGATGCACTTCATGTATGATGATAAAGTAGTTTGCTCTGATACGAAATGATTACCTTTATAACACGAATGACGAATGACAACACCAAACCGCAGGCTTGCCCCAAGAGAAGAGAAACATTATTCTGGGGCATGTGAATTTGACCAAACAATGAACATACTACATGGCAGTACCGCTACGATTCGTCTCCTCGTGACGTAAGAATTGCACTTTGGTATAATATCAAGATCGGCACTTAGGCTTAGATAGAGATCCACCTAAGTCCGTACGCAGGCAGCAGTGGCATGGGTAGTCGATACAATGAGGACCGCTCTCGGGTTTGTTCATGAGCCGACCTGGATGAACACCTGATGCAATACTATCATCAAAGTATTGATGATATTGTCGTATTACTCGTTTTCAATATCACACTTTATGAAAGGCAAATATTTTTTTATTCCTCGGAGCTTGTTACTCAAATCACATTCTTAGTACAAATAAAATACTTCTATTTATAATAGCATCACCATATCCGTCAGAGCGCGTCTGCTCAACCGTTCTGGCCGCAGTCAGTCGTTTTCAGCCGCAACAGTGACGTCACAGAGCAGTATCTCCACATTCAAAACGCTCTGACGTCACTGTAGTAACGAACCAACTAACCGCTTTTATATATGAACAGACTGTTCTACGCGCTCGTTCAAATTATAATTAATAGCTTGACGATGGGTCAGATAGGTGTCTCGCCGACCCACGCTCTCTACGCCAGTGGTATACGTTCGTATAGATCCCACTAGGTATATTCAATGCCCCTGACTCTTTCACAAATTCGATTTGAATTGTACTGCTAACTAACGGGATTGGATACAATGCGTTCGGTCGACATATCAATATTGCACGTACGTTTCAAACATGAATGTTCACATATTACCTGCACACGTACGCAATATTATTGATTGTGCGACAGGAACACGCTAGTAAACACGAGTGGAACAAAAACTTACAACAATGATAATGACGTCACGCGGAAATAGTTCTGTGCCCGCTAGCGTCGCACCGCAGCGCAGCCTTATACGTACGAGATGTTTCACATCTCAAGCGCTGTCAGCTGCCAGCCGCCACATCCGCAGGAGGTCTGTCCGCCGCCGTATGTCACAGCCACTTCAATCCGAAACTATAACATTTGTACCTACTTTTGTTTGATAAGAAGGTGAACTCTGTGAACTGCATTAAGATTTGCATATAAAAAAAAAAACAATAAATATTTTGGGCATCCCCATACATAGAACTGAAACTCATCAACTCAAACAGAGGCACTTCCAAATGAACAGAGGACAGCAAACGGCTGGCAACCGATTCGAGTCGCAAGTTGTACAAGTACCTAGTGTAGGCAGCTGAAGAAAGTTCTGATGTACACAATACTCGATACATATTTATTTATACACGGTCAGCGCACCACGTCACACTATTGTTCCGGAGCGGTCCGCCGACATCGACAGGTCGACGCCGACTATTGAAACTTTACACTAGCATATTCATTAGACAACACGTGGTTATATTAACCTGTATTCCAATGGCTCATATATTTAGATCACCTTGTTGAGCCCGTCACAGATATTCATAAAAATCGAAAAAATCTGCTTACCTACGTAATAGTAGCCTTTATCGAACTCCTGGGCCTCAAACGTTATTGAACTCCGCAAAGCAAGCAGAAGTCTGTCCCTACTGCTCAATTTTCAAGAACAGGTCGAGAAGAAACCGTTCATTTTAATATGGATTCTTATCAGATATTACTACTTTTTAAAATGCAAACCAAGTTCATCACAGATTTTAAAATACTAATTGAAGATTTAAACATTTCTATTTATAATAAGAAGATTATAGGTCGTGACATGAGAAACAACGGCACAACAAAGCTGAAGCAATGTCTATTGTAAGACCACAAAGGGGTTACCTACTTAGTGCAGTGTCGTAAACAACAGTACTCGTGTACCCGCGCCCTCCGCCCCCCGCAGCGAGCCCAGCCCGCGTGAGCCAGTTACGACATCCTTGAAAAATAAATAAAAATAAGAAGTGTGAGCGGAAATGAAATGGGTCAATGTGATCTCAGCAGCCTGAGTGACACAGCCAGGCACCGGGCTCCTCTGAGCTAAGTGTGCAGAGGCACCGTGCCGTACCGTTTGGACAATTTCATTTATATGTATATAAAAACCTTAACTAAACGTTATGCGTGGTAAATCAAAAAATGGTTCCGGAATCACGCGAAGAACGTTGTGTTCATCGGGATTTCACGGTGTGAGGATTTAAGATTCGTACCGAACGTGTGGCTGTCAAGCGACACGTCGGCGATGTGGCGCACACGTAGGCTGCTCAGTGACATGCGCCTACGTGTGTCAGCGTCGTGTTCAAGTTAACTCATTATTGAATGTAAACACTACTGAAACACAATACTTGGTGAAGTTTCAATTCTTATGAATAAACAAAGAGGTATACCTGAACCTGATTCTTGACGCATATGAGGTATGTAGTACACCTACCAAACTACAAAATTATTCAGTGGATAATCGCTCCAGCAAACATTAACAGCAAGCGCTTATACAAGGTGCAACTCTTCAATACATAAGAAAAGCATGTCGCAGGGCTCTGCGCGCAACAATTACAACAGATCCAGCCCGTCCCTTTGCTGTCCTATCCCGCAACGACGCCGACGCCCTGAGCCGATGTTCTAATCCCACAGGGGGTGCCCTTAGCCTTGTCGTTTTAGCTTTAAGTCTATAAAGCCCTTGGTTGGAGGCCTAAAATTCTTTAGGTTTTCACAGGAAAAACCGGTTAAGCAGTACACGGCCTCCTAGGCTGAACTGCAAGTAGACATAATTAAAAAAAAATCTGCGTGCAACCATTCTTATGGCATTCTCGGGCATCGCCTCCGGCGTGCACCGGTGCAGGCCGAGTGGTTGCCGGGCTCGCCACAACATTATGGCATTGGCGAGATTATCGTAAATCAGAACAAACCGTTCCACCGTGGACTAGGGCCAAACAAAAATATTTTCTTATTTTTAACGTAACACGAGTAGAATCAGGGGATAACTTAAGTATCGGATAGACCATTTCTAATACAAAAAGGTAGGTACCTGAAACTCATTTCGTTTCCCGTGGATTTTTGTATATTTTGTAACAAAAAGCGTGGCTCAGTAGATAAGCAGATCGGGTGATGGCGCTATTGTGACGATTCCGAGACCTTTGTTATTTTTTTCTGATATTTGATAGAAACTTTCATTACAATCGGTACATTTAACTCGTCGTAAATTGCTTGTTGCAGTTTATTCGCAACAAAAAACGACACCCATTCATGTATGTCTGTGACAGGGTCTGTTCGGCATGTAGGTACGCTGGCGACTCTTTGATTCAGAAACATATGTAGGTATATTATAATAACGAATGTGTTCAGCTTTTGGATAGAAAGCCATATTTGATACACGCTGTTATCAAACAAGGGGAACTGATTGTTTGACATGAAACGCACAGTGACAGCTACGCGCAGCAGACGTTACCCCTCCGCGTGCTCCTTGCGCCACTGCGCCGGCGCCGGCTCTCCTAAGTATCGCATTATTCATGCTTTTGTATGTCGCGTTAGCTATGTTTTCAGCGTTATATAAAAGCAAATAAGTGCAAACAAAACATGCTTGAACAGCCATTGCCTAAGTGCGTCCTGTGTGTTTGCAGAGGCTCGGTGTCTGGTTTCTTAGGATCGGATGCAGCCCGCACCGGCCGTGTCGGCCCGGACCATTGTGAAAAAATAATAAGATCTACCTACTTCTTTGTTGCAGAAAAAATTAAAACATTAACCAATCAATGATCATCGGGTAGACTAAAACAATCCCATGGATAACTTTGCAGTACTTAATTATACATTCAGCTACATACGTTTGTAGCTTTCATCATTTTGTGGGATGTGAAATTATGGTAGGTAACAGAACAGCCCTCAGCAGCACAAAGGCTATGGCGTCGCGGTTACAGCACTTGCGGTTAGCGCCAGACCACACCGTGATCTCGGTCAGAGCGCGCCGCGCGATGGACCGTGTTTCACCAGCCCGCCATATTTTACAATACTGCGTAAAATGTGCGCTTACGACTCAGGTATTCTCGTACCTAAAACTGTCAGAGGTGTAACCTGATAGTCGATGTGTTAGTATTTGCTCGCGACTTTACCGCCGACAATGGACGGCGTGGGTGGCAACGTGCGGGGCGACCGCGTCGCATACTGCCTTCTCTACCCCTAACGTTTATTTCGTAACGTGAGCCACGAAGCTCCATGTCACAGCCGATGCTATTCTAGTGTCAAATAAAGCAGTACCCAACTAATAAGTATCCAACTTTTAGATATACATATTAGTAGCACTGGCAGCCATTGACGACTTTCCTGGTAGAACAGTCCAGGGCCGTAAAAATGGCGGTGCGAGCGGTGCCAAGGGACAGGGCTTAGACCTTTGGTCAGACTTTTGGTTTAGGGGGGCGCAGAAATGACCAGACCAGACACAGGTATCTAGTTTAATTTCATGCAAGTTGCTCGTTGATACACTCCTGTGCAAATATTTTCTGTCGGTTACCGTAACCTAAGGACGCACGCTATAACAAACAACATGTCTCAAAAACATCCATCCGGTTCTGATTTTCTTAAGAGCCTGGTACCGGGCGCATAAAAAGCTGGTAACGACACTGGAACATTTTTATAGCACCCCATCACATCACGAGTCGAACCGATACATCTCGGATTATTGGCTAATGGCTAAAGCGAGTGTTATGTTATATACCTTATTCCTAAGTGTATCTTGAACACTAACGACTGAACAATGGGGAAGGAAGACGTCTTGAGCAAACCTGGACTTTTATACGGAAATAGCCAATACAGCTTGAGCGCACGTGGTGATTAATAAAATTATAACTCAACCTTTTTTCGTATAAAAAGAGCGATGTGCCTCAGTGGGACTGTAAAAAGGCCGATAATGATAAGGTTTATACTATATGTATGTGTAGTGTGTACACAGCCAGGTATCTGAAATCTGCGAAGTCGGTGGGGGCGGTAACCCGCCGCTGCCGTTGTCGATATTGGCGGCGACGTTTGTCCTCCAGCACTATAACAATATCCTATGACTCGCATAATCTGCACCTCTGGTACAGTATTTCTGAAGCAACTTGGCAAGCCTGAAGTTAGCTGTTGGCTTGCGCAATATACCTAATGTTTAAGCAAAAAATAAAACGACCTCGTGTAGAAGGTATATTTCATACGCACTGAACACTTTCCGTTTCAGCTCGGAGCTAGATAAACAAGTGTTCTCCAGACTAGTTTGTTTTGTTCCTATCCCGCCACACGTTCCAAAAAAAATCTTGTCTCGTCCCTAATTTTATTCCTGTTTCGGGTCACTTTATAAATGTTACATTAACAAACACTAGCAAACTGTCCCTGCGACACATACCGTACACCTTTTTTTGTCTACATAAGTAATAACACAAGAAGTTTGATATGCAAATGTGGGATTCAGTAATTATTAAAATAGAGGTGTTTTTTATATAATTAGCTATTGTCAGGCTATTCCTTAGCCTTCCCTAGAAAGGTGCAAGACGACTTCGAAGCTATCAATGCCAGGAAGTGGCAAGAACTTGTTTAATATAGGGCACGCAACTGCCTGCTGTTTGAAGTTTTTATACTTTATTACAAGGAATTATAGTTTTTACAGTCACGCTAAACTAGTTGGGTAAAAAGACGCACCAGTCGGATTTAACGGAGTCTAGCCATTCAAAACTATGTTCTGTTTACAGTAGTATACTCGCTAGCTACAGACTCCTACATAAGTATTGAATATGCAGTTACCATTTGAACAGAATTAACAGATTCGCCCTCTGTTATCAATTGAATGTATTCGATGTACGGGCAATATTTTGACCATTACCTATCATTAATATCATCGTTTTAGTCGCAGCACGACCGCTGTTGAGCGACCGCGACCACGTCCGCCTCCCTCCAGTGATCTCACGGAGGACCCGCGCACTTTACTTTTGATGACGTCAATTTATACTTTTTGATCAGCAAATAAGAAATTTGAAATTACTATGTATTACCAGTATTACTTATAGGTACATCGAAGGTATACTCAACGACGAATTGGAACACGTTCATTATGGGACAAATCGGAACAACTACGTGTTGAGGTACAAAGGTACCAGGTATGTAAGATTGTGAGGTGGACTCCATAGAAATATAAAAATACACTTTTAAACTGAGTAGGTACTCAAAAATAAGGTTCTTTTTCGGTGAGGCTAAGTACGTATTATTTTCATTTCAGTTACAGCTGTAAGATTGTTTGTTTTTTTTTGTGCAACAAAATACAATAGGTATCCGTCCTCCCACATGAGACGTCAACTCAGTAGACCCCTGTCCGTATCCAAGCGGCGCGGTAGGTAGGTACCTACTTACCGCCATCGCGTCCGGCACAGGAAGTCAATGCTCCCCTGCGCTTTTAGGAACGCGCCGCTATTTATCTACATCACTCACAGGATAGTAGGTACTGAGCAATGAGCATCCTTTGAAATCGTTTCCTGGTAGGAATTATGTCACTTTCGTAATAAAGCTGCACGCCCGGATGACTTGTATTTGAGGCACAAATAGCTTCTTCGGAAAAAAACCGACCACAGTGTACCAGATGGTTGTTGTATGTGACCTACCGAAGTATAACTACATAATATGTGTTCAAAATCTGAAGTAACATTTAGTCATTTGTATCTCAACTAAGTAGGAATGTACCAACTCAATACATTTTTGTGCCCTGGTCTGGTTTGTCCCTACTACTGTACCTATTTACAACAAAAATAATGCTCAATACTCAATTCTTTATTAACATTCCATCCTACTTCCTACTAATATTATAAAGGCGAAAGTTTGTAAGTATGGATGTATGGATGTATGGATGTTTGTTACTCTTTCACGTAAAAACTACAGAATGGATTTGAATGAAATTTTACCACAATATAGCTTATACATCAGAATAACATATAGGCTACTTTTTATCCGGGTATGGAAAGTACTTCCCTCAGAAAGCGGGTGAAACCGCTGGCGGAAGCTAGTATGTTATAAAGGTGGTACATTTTAATTAAGGAGCAATATGGACTCGGTTGGGCACAGCTTAAAGAAGTTAAAGAGCTATGCAATAGCTCCTTATTACTTAAATAAATTGACTATGATATTTGACATAAGTGCTTTCATGGATCTATTTTGTTAAAGTTATTCACAACTTTTTAAATAACCAAAAAAATATATACCTACATATGTATATATGTGTAGTGGAATTAAATTAATGTGTATGTTTGTGCGTATGAGTGAAGGTGCGTGTTTGTCTGTGGATGTGTATGCGTGTGTATTTTCCTTATTTTTTTTTGATTTGTCGTCTATGTACTCTCGTCTATGTAAAAGTCGTGGTGGCCTAGTGGTTAAAGAGCCAATCTCTCAAGTGTGAGGGCGTGGGTTCGATTCCAGTCGGGGCAAGTACCAATGCAACTTTTCTAAGTTTGTATGTACTGTCTAAGTTGGACACCAATGACTGTGTTTCGGATGGCACGTTAAACTGTAGGTCCCGGCTGTCATTGAACATCCTTGGCAGTCGTTACGGGTAGTCAGAAGCCAGTAAGTCTGACGCCAGTCTAACCAAGGGGTATTGGGTTGCCTAGGTAACTGGGTTGAGGAGGTCAGATAGGCAGTCGCTCCTTGTAAAACACTGGTACTCAGCCGAAACCGGTTAGATTGGAAGCCGACCCCAACATAGTTGGGAAAAGGCTCGGGAGATGATGGAGATGTACTCTTTTATTGTAGTAGCATTTAGAATGTAGAATTTTTTAAAATTTACTTATGAAAAGATTAGTTTTTGTTTCATCTGTAATCATCTTTGGAAGTTTGTTATATATTTTTATCGACATAATTAGTGGACCCTTACATCCAATCTAAAAATACATTCAGATTGGATGTAGGCAGATTTAATCTATTTTTGTGTCGTAAACTGTATTTATTTTGCATATCTTGTGAAAATAAAAATGAGTAGGTAGATGAATTTACTTGTTAGGTTACTCCTCAATAAAGTGTGTGCATTGTTTTATTGTTGTTTTGGGACCTAACTGAAGTTTTGAACCAGTACAGATTGGCAGATGAGAGAGAAGGCAATTGTAAAGTGCTCTCACATATTCCCCTGCCGGCGGGGCGCCCGCTCTTGTTTAATATTTTGAACTTCTTTGTAGTCAGCTGTTTGGCAATCATATCCCCTCCGCAGTCATCCCTACGCCCCGCGCTACCGTCGCTCGTAAGCCGTGCGTAGTGCATCTCTGCGCAACGCTCACATCGCTAGTTACGAGCCATCGCCATTTTTATCGATCTGTCGATGAAATTTCGTGGCCGTCGGCGGGTCGCCGCCGCACGTCCCGCACCGAGCTTCACCCCCCCGTCACCCGCTGACGTAGCAAACCCGCCGTCGCCGCTCAGCGCCCGAGCCGACGAGCGCGCGGCGCGAAGTCCCGAGGCCGCGGGGGGCAGGTCGGGATGAACGGCTCCCCGGCGACGCGGGGGGCGCGCCGCTAGCGGGGGAGCACGCACCGCGCAGGCGCGCGGGGCCGGGCGCTAGTCTCGCGGCCGCCGCCAACTTGCGCGCACGTGTGCGCGCTGTGCTCGGCCTCAACAATCAGCTGATCGGCGCGCGCCCCGCGGCGCACATGCCGTGAGGCCGCGTCCGCCGTCATGACGGGCTACGCCCGCGGCGAGGCCGACTTCGCCGCCGCTGACCGCTTCCGCCGGGACGCGCGGCCTGCCTCGCTGGCCCCCAAGGACTACTCGGTGCCTTTACACGTAGACTGCAGTATCGAATACGAGCTTCCCGACTGTGCCAAGCCGCCGCAGGGCGTCAAGATCGAGCCTCTGCTCATGATCCACCCTTCGCATTTCCGGAGGCTCGAAAGCCTGCGGCGTGTGCCGTTCGTGAACAACCTGCCTCGAGGGGATGCAGCCGCCGCCGCCGCAGTGACGCCCGGTAGGGGCGCGCGCGCCCCCCGGCAGGCGCGGCGCTGTTGCCGCGCGGCTCCCGCGCCGCCCGCGCCGCAGCCGCAGCCCGTGCCGGCGGCGGCGGCGCGCGCGCGGGCCCCGGCCGAGGAGCCGGCGCACCCGTTGGCGTGCTACCGCTTCGAGTCCTACGCGGCGGACGGCGCGGGCGGCAAGCTGGCGGCGCGCGCGCGTCTCAAGCCGCACCCGTACCTGCCGCCGGAGGCGCTGGACTGTGATATAGCGCGCGCGCTGCCGCCGGCCGCCGCGCACTACGACCGCTTCGACAAGCGCGCCTTGCAGCAGCTGCCGATCTACATGTAGCTGAGCGGCGCCGGAGCGGGCCCCGGTCTCTGTGATGTTTCGTTGTAATTAGTTAGTGATAAGTGTCAGCGAGCGTGCCGGCGCGGTCCCGGGCCGCGTCCGGCACGCTCGCTCGCGTCTGTCCGGGCGACGCGCGCCCTCGTGTCGCCTCGTACGCGAACGAACCTAATACCAAATAGTACCTATGTACGTTGATATTGTTTAAACGTTGATTTATGTGTTGTTGTACCGGACGATTATGATGTGTTGTTTCGCCGAGGACCTGTACGTTTCGTGTTATCGTTTGTTCGAGGCCCGGTCGCGCGGCCGGCCGCCGCGCCGGATACCCGGCCGCTCGCCTGCGCGTCGACGCTAGTGCATACCCACCAACGAAAATATTTATTCGCAAACGCAGTAACCGACGCTTCACGATTAAATTATTGTACCGTCGCCGATTCGTTGCGTTTTCTGTATAAGATATCATATCGATAATATTATATGTTCAAAATTTGTATTATAATAAATATGTACCTATAGAGTAAAAAAATGAAAGTGAGAAAAATATTAAGATTAAAACTAGACATAGTTATGTTTTCAAATAGGTGATGAGTTCTAGAGCAGTCCCGAACGGTAAATTAGAATCGTATCTCTACTCTCATTTTGTAAGCGGTTATGTTTGTTAAAATTATATATAAAGAGTCCTCTGATGAATAGTCTGATTAACGAATATTCGGCATGTAAAAGTCTTTATAAAACGCTTACTTAGCATATCATAGTATTATATTGTGTCATAGTCCAATGCCAAAAATATAACTATCTTTTTACAAAAATCCCTAAAGCATCGTTTTATTTACCTTGATGCGGTGGGTGCGCGTCCCGTGTAGTGTGCGTCTAGTGTGTGCAGTCGTGTAGTGCTATCGGATGCTCCGGACGGCGGCGCGCGGCGCAAGTAAGTACGCTCACCTATAGCCACTGTTTCTGCAGGGCTAGCCTACTTGTCAATCAGAGTAGACACCAGTATTTTCAATGTTCTATCTTATATTTGAAACATATTTTCTTATATGAGATTGAAATAAACTTATCACCTCGACTAGCTTGAAAATGTTCCGTCGCCCCGATTGTTAACAAATCCACATGAATTACTTTCTGTATGGGAGAACTTGTCTGCCTGTGTACACAGGAGTCGTGAAACTCAGCTGCATGTTTCCTGTTACAAAAGTAATTCATCCAGAAAACGATTGTGTCTATTGAGACCATTTGTTTCGTGTACGGATGAGTGACTAGACAGATTGTAATAACTAAAGATACGTCTATATATGTACCTATATGGCACGTTTGCGAGTGTAACGCGTCAGAAGAGAGTCCAGTTTCAGCGCTATGTTTAGCATGTCCATGTGGACGGTGAAAGCGTCTGTGACATGAAAACTAACAAGCATTCACTGATGTTTTGTTGTATCCTAAAAATTGTATCTCAAACGAATACAAATTATACTATACCTACGTTCTAGAATCACAGCTGTAGAGTGCGCAGCTACTTTTTTGTGGCTTCTCGCCGACCAGGATGCCGTGTACTGCTTAACTTAATAAATATTGCATTACCTTCCATACAAGCGTGAATGTTTTGCTCGATTTTGGCCCTTGTCTTGTGGTAACTGTTTAGCGCACCTAGGTAAAAAGTAGCTTATGTGCCTTCCTCAATAAATAACCAAACCTTAAAGTTCCTAAGCAAGCAAATGCACAAAGAAATTTTGCCCCTGGCTGGAGGCCTTAAATTCTAGGCATCCACAGGGATTTGTCCGGTTAAGCAGTAAACAGCCTCCTTAGGCTGAACTGCGAGATGCCCACTCAAAAAAAAAAAAAACAAAAAAAAAAAAAAAAAAAAAACAAATGCACAAACATTTAGCTTTATACCAGTAGTATAGAATTAGATAGCCGCCAAAATACCATTTCTTTATTTTGGTATCCTGAGTTCAAATATTTCTTTTTTCATATTTTTTTAATTCTTCATTTCTGAGGAAAAAAATAAAATCACAAAACACGTGATGACGTCATAATTGGTAGAATGGAGTCGTTACCTTTGCCTAAGCATTTCAATGTTTTAGATGAAAACATCAAGTGTCAATTTCACTTGAAGTTGAAATTTGATTGAAGTCCATTTAACAAAAGAAGTCCCGCAGACGCAGCGCTGTATTCGCGCGACATAATGTTGCCACGGTTAAATAATCATGTTATGGGGAAATCATTTTTAGATCATTTACTTTTAATTTTATGAATAGTACCTATAATATTCCTCACACATTCACACAACGTCATCTAGTCCCAAACTAAGCAGAGCTTACTATGGGTACTAGACAACCGATAAACATATTTATATACATACTTTTAATAATTATAATTGAGAGTACCTTTATTTGGTGTTCATACTGCTAAGGTTAGATTAGTGAATAATAAATCTTCCTTTAATTTCTAAAATATAAAATGGAAATATAGAAATTCAACCAACTTCAAATTAAAAGAATCAAATAGTATTTAAAAATGTTATTGAATAATTATGATCTCTCATACCATGATCACTGTCAAAAGAGTAAATAGAAACAAAATCAGATTCTGTTTCACTATCACTAGCCGTAGATATAATAAATCGATCCGTTTCTTCATCCATAAGACCATCATTTTTTAAATATTCTTCCTCCAAATGCTGTACATGTTTACACTGAACTGCCCAATCTTCCGCTGTAAGTCTCAAACGCCTCTTCTGTTAGGCGTACAATTTCTTTTGGATCTTGGCCCACGGTTTTTTCGCTACCTGTCTTTTGACAAGGCTTCACATTTTTTCGATCGGATTGAGATCGCCGTGGTCAGGCGGCAATCTTAGTAATTCATGATTGTCAGATTTTAATAATGCATCCACGGCGTATGCAGGTGGACCTTTATTTTGTCTGATTAATTCAAATAATACAGCTTTGTCCAAGTATCTTCAAAATATACTCCCTTTTCTCGCAGCCATTCTTGCATGTGACGTTTAATACTTGACATTGTAGGTGTTTTATTTATTAGGGTGACTTATTTAAGTGACCTTTCAGGTAGTTTCCGAATGACTTTTGCACTCATCCATTTCAAGAGTTCATGTCATCGTGATAATCGGAGGATTTGGATTAGGATTTGAACATTAACAATGCACCATTAACAAAACCATTTTCAGTACCTGCATGAGCAATTATCCAACGACTCCTGATGACTCTGACACAAACACCCCAGGCTCCTCCTCCCTTTGCCAGCAACTCTTTGCATGATAAGTGTTGTGTATATAGGTCTCGTCTAAATATACTACAGGTTTTTTCTCCACATTGCGGATCCATATTTCTTCGGATTCTCTCCAAATATCTCGAACGCCATGCCGTAATATCATAACGTTCCATCAGTAATTTACTTGAAACTTATACTTGAAACCGATGCTATTCAATATACGGAGCAATGTTGTGATACTTCCCTGATAATTTATGTCTTCTCTCAAAGCTGCACGCAATTTAGCCAGTGTGGGTAATTCCTTCTTCACAAAATAAAAACTATGATTTTTTTTGCCGTATAGCGCACAAATCAAATCTATCCAAGTCGAACTTTTTGGGATGCGGGCGACTCTTCCCCGGGGTGACGATAACTTTACAAGTACTCGCCGCTGTTGCGCCTTCTTTTGTAACTCTCGTTACAGTTTTCTCTGACACACCTGCAATAAATGAACAATAAAATGCAAACACTGACTATTTTCGTCTTTAATTACATTATTGATGACAATAACTTAATTTTACTTAATAAAAATCGTGCATTAAAAAAAACTTAAGTCCAATCTGTAAATCAATCGGGGAAAAAATCTGTAACTGGCAGTCCTAAAATTTACCTGTCATGGCGGCGACTCTGCGAACATTGTTTATTGGTATTAAAACACTACCATTTTTGTGTTCCGCTTCACAGAACTCCTTCACCTTCAATATAATTTCTCGACCTGCACTTTTTACAACTTTTGGCATTTTAAATAAAACTTATAACGCACTAGTTAGTAGCTTACTAGTCTTACCCAAAATTAGAACCAATATGGCAAAAAAAAACCTGACTTTTGGAGGAGCACAACTTCACATAAGATACCGTCATGAATAAGAAAGCTAAACTCGTTTAGTGCATTCAAAACCCAACTTAGCAAGTACATAGTTGCAAATCAATCAGTTATGGGGAAATGATTGCATTAGACGAGTTAATTAATTAGTTGGTCTGTACCTCATTGATGATGATGATGAACTGCTTTATTTATTTTCTTAGTATTGTTCTCAAGTAAATGACATTGTATGTTTTTATTGAGAATAAAGTTTCTTTAAACCTAATAAAAAACTTTTTACTAAAAAGATAACCGAGTTCTAAAATACTGGAAAAGATGTTTCAGTTGTATTAAAATTTATTTGGACACCGACTTCTAGAGCGACGTGCCTAAAAGTCTTTTTTTGCTTTTCAGTGCTTTATAAGTCTGTTTTCTTTTTTGTAAAAAGTTTTTTATTTTTATCTTTTTAGTGTTAAGGTCCAAAATCGTGTGTCGGCATCCATTAATACACTCCATATCTGCTATAGCTATCATAGCTCGGTCAGTGGGTCGTCTTAGGGTCGGAGTTAGTGGCAAATTCTTATTAACCAGCCATAAACCGTTGAGTTCCCTGAACTGTACTTCGTGCCCATCATCGAACCCACATTTGCAATTCTTGGTGTAAAGTTCGCGTTAATGCGAATAATACAAGATCAAACATAAGGTGATTTGTACATATCGTTGAGAAGTGCCCTGAATTCTTCGCCCTCTTCATCATCAGGTCAGCATATAATTCAAAACTTCTATATGTTGTTAATTAATCCGTTAATTACTTAATATTATAATTTTAAAGAGTGTTTATAGTTGGCATCGAGTATTCACTGTCCTTATCTTTTTGTGATTTCTGAGGTTTCAACACGTACCTAATAAACAATAGCATATTAGTACGTTAAATAGAACAGAACCTTAGTTGGGTATAACTGGTGAACATGTTGTGTGGAGCTCTGGCAGCTCTGGCGGGGCGCGCTCGTGTGTGCCGGCTCACGCTGCGCCACTCATTCTCCCATTGTTTCGCTCTCAATGACAACACTTCCAAAATATCCGCCAAACAAAGGCCTAGCGCGCACCGCTATTCATTGGACAATTTATTTTCTGTTTGAAAGACGTATAATACACAATGACTCGTGAATAATCTACAATAGATGTTGGGAAAGAAATCTCACTAAACGACAATCCATCGAGCTAAGAATTCATACAGTAAAACTTGATTATTATAATTCGTTACATTCATGGTAACGTCTCGGCGCGGCAATTAGCCGAAGCGAGGCTAATTAAGATGCAGTCAAATAGATTTAAAGCGCACGCCAGCGGCGCGCGGCGGAGACGTGGCACGTACCGCGCGGCACCCCGACCATTGCGCCGGCCTCGCCCGCCGGCCCCGGCTCTTGTGAGACGTATGTACTCCATTATCCGACATCATAGTGAGCGACTGCGTTAAATTAGCATCCACGTAATAAACACGAAATAAACATCGAGACTAATGGATGATTGGGGTTCGCCGCCGCCGGAACCTTGCCGTGCGCGCGCCTGCCGGTCCGGTGCAGCCTGACTCGGCACGGTTTAGGGTGGCGGCGGCTCGCATTAAATAAAGCTGTATTTATTTTATCTTCGCAGCAACGATAAAACTTTATCGTTACTTTTTATGGGTGTGATATTGTGTCCGAGTCCGCACAGATTCGTCGCCGGTATCTCGCGAAGGGCAACTACCACTGTACTAACTGTAAGTGCATTGGGTTAAGCTGCAATAAATTATTGTAACCATTTCTGTTTGTTAATTCAGTGTGACGAGTAACTGCGTTGCAAGACGTCACTAAAGTTACGATAATATCAACGCTATAGGGAGTATTGCGACTTTGGGCGCAGTAGGTACATATATCCGCGTTGGCAAGCGCCTAATGGCCGGTTCGTATAAACGACTCGCTTTGCTTACAGTACTTATACATTAGTTACCATGTTATACGATTTTATCACACGTGTTTGCGTTAGAATACGAAGAAATAGACGTGGAAAAGTTTATACCAAGTTAGGTTTACGGATATAAATGTATGTGGGATCAAAATATGTCGTCGCAATCTACATATATTTAAGAAGATTTAGGATTTAGGGCCAGTTTCACAGGTTACGGATAGCCACTATCTACCAGATAAATTGAAACATGGAACAGAATTTGTAAGAAATTATCTGCCAGCTAAACTATCTGGAATTTATCAGCAACCGGTGAAAGTGGCCTTTATTATTCATAGCACCATTGCACCAAATATGACTGTCACAAGTCATCGCAATGTCACCGGGTGTTCCATTAATCTGAGACCGGCACACTACTTACTCGTTTGACGGTGAAAACCGTATATTCAATTTACAACAGTATTCATACGTTTACTTAAAGAACGAAATAATTCGAAAGAGAGCGCGGCCTTGTTCTGTGAGGTTGATGTCAAGAAGTTATTGTCCGATTTGTTGGTTCTTGCGAGGAACCAGCCGGCCACCACGTACTCATTTGTCCGAGACAGTTCAAATTACTGCTTCTTATTGATAAGCGTAAAAGCTTTCAAAGTTATAGCGACGTGCACGTGCACATAGCAATCTCATTAATTACAGGTAGGTAGGTACGTAAATACATAGGTATGCACATAACTGCTGGCAGTAACAGTAATCGCGGGGATGCGGCGGCGGCTAGTACCGAGACGTTTAAGATAAGAGCACTCGTAATAACGATCGCGAATATAACGAGCTCCTTCGTCACGGTCTGATAAGTGCGGCTCGCCATCACAGCGGCAATCCGTCCTTACCGGTTTCCTCCGACTGGAAACGAATCAGAGTCGACTCCACTTACTGGCTCAAGTTCTTTTCCCGAAATGCAAGATAATTTATAGCCGATATTATCTCTCGTAAAACGAAAACCCAATTTATGTACGTCCGCCACCCGCCGTCATAAAACATAATATTATCGACATCGGCCCCCTCCCTAGGTGATCACGAAACTAAGCATCGGCCATTTTAAGTAACGAACTTGACAGGCGGGTGTCGTGCTGCGTCCCGCTCGCACTACCTCTTCTCTCCCCGGGAGCGAGAGAAACCGCTTCGGGAGCAGAACGCTTTCATGTGGCCGCTCCGGAACACAGCGTTCTGCACGATCTCTCGCCATTCCACATTACGCCATACAGCGTTCGTTCACAATCTGCATTTTATTGTGTAGGTACAAGCTTCCGCCCGCCTATTGACCCGCGTTCCGAGAGAACTACTTCGCGCACTGTACCTAATATATTATTATGTATACGCGCTTTATTTATATGTACTGCCAAGTTGCATTGAACCCCATTCCGTAATTAGTTTTTGCGTGAAAGACTTGCAAACATTCTCTTTTACACGTTAGAATATTTTTAAAATATCATGTAACCAAGATTATTGTATTGTGATATCCATGTGCGCAGAGTAAAGGCATAAGTGATGTAGTAATTAGGAGTAAATGTTGTGAGGATGTGTGGGTTGTGTTGCGCGCGATGACGCTCATGCCCGGTGTGGGCACGTAGCGCGGCCGGCGCGCGGCGTGTCCGCGTGGCGCCGCGACCTACTGCGATCAGCTGATTGGCGCGCGGCGCGCGGCGGCGGGGGGAGGGGCGCGGGCCGCACACGCGCGCTCCGATCAGCTGATAGCGGCCGCGATGCCTCGCCGGCGAGACGACGCCGCCCGCCGCCGCGCCGCCACGCCACTCTTTTTCTCATCATTTTAAACAGGTAGAGAATCTCACTAAATTTTTGTACAAATAGGTGCCTACCTTCTTACACGCAAGATATGTCGCAGTAGGATAGATAAATCCGTAATGTCGTTATAACAGGCTTTATCGCTAAATGTCCACTTCTCAAAATGACTACAGGTAGCAAAATCAAAGCTACAATATATTGTATAGAGCAAAATGTCCCTTTGTCAGAATGTCGTTTTCGCAGAATATCACTTTCCACGTAATGCTTGATAATTTTTCACAGATGTATTTCTGTTGCCGATATAACAAAATACGATAGGAGGCTCCCATAGCAACTGGACTTGCCCGTTTGAACATGGGGGTACGTTATACCTATTGGCAGCAGATGGCCAGTTTATTCTTACATTGCATCAGATTGGTTAAGTTCAGCGGCGATTGGTGCGTGGGCGCAGCCACTTGTTTGTAAATGCGCCGCGGAAGTGGAGGTGATGACGAGTTATGGACAAACTTACCTTTTACCGTAGAAAGGTAAATCTTTTCATATCGTATCCCGGAGGGAGGCACGCATTGTGTGACAGCTTGAAAGCATCGCGGCTCTAAGGTGTCCGTTGTATCCAAATGTGACTCACACTCGAGAATTATATATGTATATCAGCTATTACGGTATTGTCGTTAGTATTCCTAAAACTATTCATATAGTGTATGGATCTTGTAGCGCAAGAAGTAGCCATTTCAATAGCCCTGATCTGATGTTGCGCGTAGACGTTGCATGTGAGGAAGTAGTGCATCAGGCCTAGCGCGCACTACAATACGCATCGTCAACAACAAGTACGTTGGGTCAGAACTCTGATTTATTGTGCTGTTAAAAGTTTTTTTTTTAATTAGCTTCTTTGTGACAAGGCCTTAAAATCGTGTTTTGTCATTGATACTTTATAACCACGACTAGCTATCATAATTCACATGAATAGAAAGAAAACACGCAGGGTAGCTGCCATAAACCGTTGAAGAGTTGCTTGAACTCTATTTGCACCATATCATCGAACCTTCTATGGTAATCAACAGTCATCCCGGTGCCGGTGTAAAGTTCTATCATCAATACGAATAAAATAAGCCCAGACACGAAGTAGTTAGTACATACCGTTGAGGAGTTCCCTCGACTCTCTGTCGTCTCCATCACCAGGTCGGCTCTAAACCTTTACTGTTTGGTAGAGTCATCACGCATACATCTGAATATCAAGTTTTTATCCCATGTTAGGTTACAATTTCCAAGTGAAGCTCTCGATTTCAAAGGGTTTCCTTTAGTAGGGGAGGCGAGGATGCTAAACCGGTAGGAACTCGAGCGTCATGTGGACCTATTGGAGTTTATAGATTAATTAAAAACAAGAATAAAATGTTAGACAGTGTTTTTTCTTCAGCGATGGGGAAGGCCTATACAGACTTTCCATTTTTTTAAATTAACTTGCTAGTTGGATAAACTAAAGAAAATTAAATATTGATACTGTAGGCGTGATACTGACATCAAATATCATATTAGTCTGCCTTTATAGTAGTGGGGTTACCATCTAGGAGAATAAAAATAGATAAAGCCGTTTTATTCAAGCGCGGCAGAAATCCAGAGGAAATGTTAGTTAGAGCCTAAAAATTTTTTGACTACAGCTTTCTTTAGCTCGTAATTAATTCATCTGACCCTTAATCTGACGCTTACCAGCTTTTTCCTTTATCTAGCGGACTACCCTAAGCTCGCGCACTTGTATAAAAGCGTATATCATGTTGGAGGTACTCAGCGGGATAAATGATATTTATTTTGCAAATAGGTTGAAATCAACACTTTTACACGTCAACACATTTTTTATAAAAACGAGATGAGGTCGGCATTTCCTAACTGACTACCTTGAGAAGAAACGCCGAAACAAACTCAAGGGTCACAGTCTCTTTTAGAGTCCAGACATAAAAAGAGATTACATACTTAAGTATGGATGAGCAATGTAGGCTTGTGTCTGAAATGACCTTTTGAGGAAAGTGTCATACAAGTTTGAATGGACCTGTCCAATCAGCTGTTAAGCATTTGTCGGTCTTCGTTGAACTCAACAGTAACATAGGAGCTCATCAATCCGACGAACATTTTTTGGAACAGCTTACTCCCAAGCCATTTTATCTGCTAGGTAGTCTTTAACTGAATAATAAGCCTTGTCTAATAACGTCTGCTTAACAAATAGTTTGAATTTATTAAGACTCAAATCTTGAATATGGCTAGGAATTTTATTATAAAAGCGTACACATTGGCACTTAAAGGAGCCATTTATCTTTTGGAGCCTGGTTGCTGGAACGACTAATCTGTGTTTATTCCTTGTGTTAATATTATGAATATCACTATATTTTTTAAACAAATGCGGATTTTTGTGTACATATACAAGATATTTTCATAAATGTACTGACCTGGAACAGTCATAATTTTAATTTCTTTGAACATATCTCTGAGAGAGTGTCTTGGGCTAAGCTTATAAACTGCTCGAATAGCTCGCTTCTGCAGAACAAATATAGGAATATCAGCGGCATTCCCCCACAGAAGAATACCGTATGACATCACACTATGGAAATAACTAAAGTAAACTAAACGAGCTGTATCTACATCCGTTAAGTAACGGATTTTTCGAACCGCGTAAGCTGCAGAACTGAGCTTTTTCGACAACTTTTCTATGTGTGGGCCCCACTGTAACTTGGCATCTAAAGTGATACCCAGAAAGACAGTGGTATCCACAGGGCGCAACTCTTCGCCCTTCATCAATACACTGGTTTCAACCTGCCTAACATTAGGAAGTGTAAAGGAGAACGGCGAGATTCAATGAGATCTTTCCGTTAACATCAACTTTCTGAATCCTATCACTTAGGTATGAAGCAATAAGATCCAGTGAAGAATTTCGTATTCCGTAGTGGTAAAGTTTCCTGATCAAAGTTTCATGAAAAACGCAGTCAAATGCCTTGGATAAATCACAAAAAATACCCAAAGCATCACACGAGTTCTCCCATGCGTCGAAGATATGACCAAGAAGTCCAACACCAGCATCGGTTGTTGAACGACCCCTTGTGAAACCAAACTGTTTATCATGTAATGGGATGCAACCATTTTCCCATATGTTAATCTGACGCGCTCGAGTTACTCCCAAAATCCCTTTTATGGCTCCCCAGCTACTTCATCAGATCTCGGATCCGATGACTATAGGACCATTGCGAAAGTATACCCAAACACAAAAATAATTTTCATATCGGTAGATGACGGAGACATATGCGTGAACAAAGAAAATCATATAAGTAAAAACGAACACCTCCTTTTCTTTGAGTCGGTTAAAGCATTAAAACCTTCTCCTGAATAACAAACACTTTTCAGAAAACCGCATCGAAATTGGTTCAGTCGAACGTGAGAAAATCGCGGACAAACATACATACAGCAAACAGGTCAAACTAAAAAGCTACTTTTTTTAGAAGATTTTTAAAAAAAGGATACTCAATAGGATCTGGCATTGAGTTGTTGGATGCGCAATATTTTGGTGAGATATACATATGTATGTAATCTGTTTGTGTGTGTTGAGTTGTTATTTAATTTGTTGTTTGTATTACTGTGTACTTGTATGACCTAACGAGGCTGACAGCATAGAAGTGCTTAAGCCTCATCAAATAATAATGATATAAAAAAACCAGCCAAGTGCGAGTCGGACTCGCGCACGAAGGGTTCCGTACCATTATTTATAAAACGGACAAAAACTCAATATTCAGGGAAGATTTCAAGCGTCTGCCTCTTGCCGTTATCAATATCGAGTTAAAAACGAGCAAAAAGTCATGTTTGTTGTATAGGAGCCCCCCAAAATATTTCTTTTATTCTAGTTTTCAGTATTTGTTGTTATAGCGGCACCAGAAATACATCATCTGTGAAAATTTCAACTCTCTAACCATCACGGTTCATGAGATACAGCCTGGTGACAGACAGACGGACGGACGGACGGACAGAGGAGCGAAAACAATAGGGTTCCGTTTTACCCTTTGGGTACGGAACCCTAAAAAAAACGGTATTGGGTCCCTTGACGGCCTTGAGGCCTATAATGGGCTTCGTTTTCGTTAGCAATAACAATCCACGTTCGCATTCAAAGAAGCTTTTCGGGTATTACCGAACATGAGCGTTACACCTTTTGATAATTTGTCAAAAATTTAGTGAACTGCCTCGTTGGTCTAGTACAATTATTGTATTGTAAAGACATAAATCTGCGTCGCGTCCCAGCAGCAACTGAGTACCTCGTTGGGTTTCTTTTACCGCAGTGCGCGGCTCGTAGATCTATGCGATACGAAAGCATGTGCGGTAGGTTCCCCGCAAAGCAGTGAGAGGCCGCGGTGAATTTACCGCATGCGTTCATTTCACCGCAGTGCGCGCACTTCTAGACTTCTATGACAGTCTATACTTCACAAATTATGCGTTAGAAAAACGCCACGTAGTGTAAGGGATGGTGCGTGCGCGTTGAAGGATCACCAGTCCAGTTCCAGCCAGTCGTCAGCGCGCTGCGGGCTGCGCGACTGCTGCAGCGCGGGCTCGGCGCGCGGCTGTTGCGTAATGTGCGAGTCAATTAACTCAACATTACTGCTCATTTGAAAGTAATATGCTTTCGATACTTGTTTAAAAGGCAAGTAAAGGTATTTAACAACATTATAGAATATTGTGAAACGAGAGCGCGAAGCGGTCCACGGTGTCACCAGGTATCACTACATCACTACATAGTATAAACCAAAGTCGCTTTCTCTGTCCCTATGTCCCTTTGTATGCTTAAATCTTTGAAACTACGCAACGGATTTTGATGCGGTTTTTTTTAATAGATAGAGTGATTCAAGAGGAAGGTTTATGTGTATAATAACATCCATTTAATAGTGGAGAAGTACAGTTATTTTTGAGGTTTCTAATGTGTACATTTTTTCGGTTGCACCCGTGCGAAGCCGGGGCGGGTCGCTAGTAAAATAATAAAACTATTATGTACACATTACCTAACTGCTCTGATTGAGAACATTCGCGAAAGTGTCATGGCATGGCTGTATCTTTATTGAATCACTGAATACTTTTATGGTCCGCACGCGATTTCACCCGTGTCTCGAGGCACAAAGCATACTATCCATATTTATTTTGTGCCCGAGGTTACTACCTACTTCTCATATATGTAGGTATACCTAAGCTATACCTGCCACGTTTCATCAAAAGGCATTCAGCAGTTTTTGAGTGAAAGAGTATCATACATTTTTAAAAAGGTACGCGTTTGTAATCTACGCCTTCATTATAACGCAACGCATAGCGCCATGACCGTCCGTTGACATGACGACTTCCTCCCGTGTTTCAGGAGGCACGAGCAATAGGTCTGGCCGGGCTGTCACTTCAACATCTCTGGCAGCGGTCACGGGTGCTCCAGAAGCCAGAAAGTCTGAAAGCCAATCTTACTAAAGAGTATTGGATTTGATTTCGTTTTTTCCTTGTTTGGGATGTTGGTTTCCCACATATGTATTCTTCAAGTATGTAGTGAAGTAGACGGTGCCGCTACAAACGAAACAATATCGTCAATATTCTGGGTATATTTCAAGCGTGCCCTTGCTTGTCAATTATCTTTTTGTAATATTAATAATAACATATTGTTTTTGTCATCTGCAGGGGTCATAGTCCCCATAGTTTTCCCTTCCCTAGTCCACTAGCATCCCATCACAATAGCCCAAGTAGTTTTTCTTCCATACTTAGCAATAGTTTAGCACAAACCGGGGGTCGTCCTTGGGTACATTTCTATAGATTCGTCGGTTTTGTGTCTCCATTACATACATACATTAAAGTTGTCTCAAAAGGGCTTCAGCGTGTTGGCTTCGACCCCACGTTCGCCTTCTAAAAATCCGGGACTCTGTAGTCCCGTGGTCTAGAAGGGACAAATTGTTTGATTAAAGACGGCAACAGAAACTGCCTACCGCGGTCTATGAGGTACAGCCTGGTTGTGTGATGAGCATGCTTGTTGGCTGCGGTCTGGGTGTATATGTGTTTATAAATATATTGTGTAAAATATAATATGTAGTTTATCAGTTGTGTTGGCACCCATAACACAAGTTAATGACTTCATAACTTCTAAGAAAAGGAGCTTCTCAGTTTGACCGGTAAGTATGTGTGTATGTAGTCCGCGACTTTATCACGGTTGATCAGTTTTCGTATTTGTATTTTTTAGCTTAAAATAGCATTACCTTATGCATAGTAGGTTAAGGGTAGTAATAAAAGCTCCGACAAATGAAGAAGAAATACCCTTACTCCAAATATTTTTACTGCATAAAATACTAACTTTCCGACCGCATGAGATACTGAACTTTGAAAAATAAATATGACTGTTTATTGCTGTAATACAAAAGTATTGCAGCATAAACAATTTATGCTCGCAGAAAGCTACCAACATGAACCAGATTCGACTGAAAACTGCTTTGTAATTTTTATCTTTACTTGCCGTCTATTAATTCATAAATTATCTTTCATATTTCATAGATTACACAACCTACAACAGTACAAGCCAGTACAGGCTTTTGTCCCACTGTTGGGCAAAGGCCTCTCCCATATCTTTTCAATTACCTCTATTGCCAGCTTTATGTACCCAGTCCTCGAGGAAACGGCCCAAATCGTCTCTCCAGCGCTTCCTCGGTCTTCCTCTCGATCGTCTGCCATTATCTGGGTTAATTAACCACCTAGTGGAACTTTAACATAATACCAAAAATATTATTCTGAATGGTTATTCAGAAATTAATGAAAATGTACTTTAACAATAACTTTTACTTGCATCATAATGAATTTTACTTACCAAGGATATTCTGTATCGGTACCAATTTGAGGCGTTAACAGTTACGACATACGACAGTCGTATTCATGATTTAATCTTAAACCAAGTAGACTTTTTTTCAAAAAATTATGGTTAACTCAAAAAATGTTAATGAACACCAAACTATTAACCTAATTTCATGAATATTAACAAAGGTGTCGTCGATGGGGCTCCTACTTATGGGTGGTTTAAAAAACCACGAAGGGAATGGCGGTTTTAGACCCCGCCATCCCCTTCTCACCTAACCTGTCAGAGTCGGGGTCCACTTTTAATCCCCTCCACGTGCCAAAGGATACAAAATCCAAGCCAAAATTAGTTAATATGGCATCAGTAAAATTTATTTGGTACTTACATACATTTTATGGTAATCGCGGTAATTTGTTTAGGTAGAAAATAGCGCATTAATTGCGCGCTAAGATCTGGTGGTTATATACTCCTTTTGGTGTTCGAATACAATTTTAAAAGTGCACTCGAGACTAAAATAGCCAGTAAATAATTGTAATTTTAGACTTTATTTTTCTGGTGTGGTAGTGGGTATCAATGTGTGTATATTATTTAATCCAGTTAAAAATACATTTTATTGTAACCGTTCATGCAAAACCTCTGTTGTCGGTAACTTAGTAATTTAGTGGGAAGTTCATTATTCTACCGAAGTTTAGTTTTGTTATTCGAAGATCCATTTTCTTGTACGAGTAAATGTAATTTGAACATGCTCTTATTTGTTGTTAAATTGGATATATTGTTCGTTTATGTTTTGAGTTTTTTGTCGGTAATTCATTATAACGCTGGTTAATAAGAATAACAGTCGGCCTCAGTTCGTAGGTAAGTAATTGATTTGTCGGAACCATTATCATTTCCCGTAGGCTTAATGTAGATATTGTTCATAATACGACTGTATAATAATTTAAAATTGTCTATCTTACGGCAATATATAACTTTGCTATTTATACAAAAAGTATTTAATAACCTCTATTGTGTTTAAAACGTAAAAATCCCGTTTTGGCACTTTGGCCCCTATGGCTTGAGCCTGCGCTATGATTTTAATTGGTTTTCGGTATAACGCAGCCTGTCGTACGTGATGTTCAATTACTATTGCAACAAGTTCGCCGCGACCCAATTAAACCCAACCGGACCACCATAGTATAACATAACAAACATTGAAGTAGTGGTTCCACACGTCCTATTATTTGTTATGTTAACGAACGCCCTACTGGTCAAGTGACAGCCGCACGGGACGCTCCGCGGATGGGTGACCATCGCGATATGATGTTCTTCCGTATTTCTAAAGGCATGTTGATATGGTGGGTCCCGGCCGGCTGTCATTAACACATCTTGGCAATCGTTGCGGGAAGTCGGAAGCCAGTAAGTTTTGATAACCTAGCTTTACCAGGGTGTATCGGGTTGTCTGGGTAACTTGGTTGAGGAGGTCAGATAGGCAGTCGCTCCATGGCAAAACACTGGTACACCAGCTGCAATCGGTTAAGACCGGCAGCCGATCCTAACATGATGATAGTAATAAATTCAGCTAGGACTCGATATGTCGTGTGTCACAGAGCGCATCGTCGTATTCATAACCGATGGGTGGGCGAAGAAAAGCAACCAAAGGTACGTACAACTGATGCGACACGGGAGCGACTTGAATCTGATTGAATGTGTGGAGGACGGGAGCCGGCCAGATGATGAATGCCACGATTACGTTTTGGAGCAGCATCGGAGCCCGTCTCTCACAATGAGGGCATGGGATACGGGATGTTGAACGGAAATGTGAATAGCAGAAATAGAGGAGGTCAACGTCACGTCCACCGATGTAGCCTGTGCAATTCGTCTGATGCAAAACTGGAAATCACCAGGGCCGGACGGACGGCACAATTTTTGGTTGAAATGGCTCCTGAGTTCACATGTCGGTTTAGCGTCGCAGTTCCAGTCCTCTTTAGAAGCCGGGTCGCTTCCAGAGTTCTTAATCACAGGAGTTACCCTCCTGTCCCATAAATCAGGTAGTACCGCTGGACCCAAAAATTACAGACCGATTAGGTGCTTGCCCACGGCCTATAAACTTCCTACATCCATTTGAGAAATAAACAATCATATTGAAAATCATTCAATTGCTATTGATCAAAATGGATGCAGGAATGGGTCCCGCAGTACTAGAAAGCTGCTCCTCATTGATATGGTCTATACCCGGGTATGGCGGAGGGGTTAGGTATCAATGTGACAATAAACACTGCTGACCGCACACCTGAATGCACCCACGATCGTCGGTGATGAGATTGTACATCCCACGGAATGGTGGAGGACGAGACTTTTCTTAAATGCTAAGACGCTCCACAACCTCATAGAATACAATTGTACAATCTCATGGAATATGGCCTTAATCGTTAAGTGTTCTGTGAAGATTGTTTATTTATTTGTAAAAAGATTTTATTGATTCATTACATATTGCAAAAACTAGTTCACATACGTGGTCTCAAGCGGACAGCCCGTGCTGCGTTTGACCCCGTTAGAGATAACGTGTCCGTGAGCGGTGTCTAAGGTCCTGTCCACGAAGGGCGAATTCCACGCATTTCACTATTCACTGCTGCATTTGTCCGACGTCGCATCGTGAAGAAGCAATGTACTCCAATTCGCGCTGCTTCTGGACAGGATCTTTGTACGTTCATCTGTACTGTACGTATTTATTTTGCGATATAGACCTGCCGCCTGGGTATTCTGAAAGTCATCAATATTACTAAAGACTTATTGAATGACACAAAATAAAAGATTGTAGACACTGTTATAACCTCCTATCGGGTGTTCCTCAAAGTACGACCAATAATCGGATAGAGCAATGAACACGATCATTGGCCAACTTTTTTCGTAAGAAAGTCGTAAGTTTGACTGTGGTTTGACGGACCAAAATTACCCTTATTTATTAGTTCCAACAATTTCAACGGAAAAATGATTTGACAACCAGTAGGTATCGTATAGTACTAAGGTCGAAGTCGTATGTACAGACGCCAGCACATCAGGCTACCTGAAACTGTAAAATTTTCCCAATCAACTTTGAACTGTATGTTTCAGCAATAAAGTTGAAAATCTATTAATGAAATACACATTGTAGTAGCCTGATGTGAATAGTAATACGTAGATACAATTTTTGAAGAGGTAGCATGACATCGTTTTGTTATAGATGTATGCGAGTGGTCGCTGGCGGACACGTCGCGGCGTCGGCGCGGCGCGTCTCGCGACCAGCTGTTCGCATGCCCGTCCACTGTGCTCGGCATGCGTGGGAACTATTTATTATGATATTTTTGTACAAACAGTTATGTTATCGTGCTGTTGGCTGAAATATGTGTTGTTGATAGATAGAGATGCGTCAACTGCCAGCCGAGACTATTTGATAAACATTTGGAGCATCATTGTGCAAGCAGACTGTAGCCACGTTACCGTTCGTAACAATCAAATGTTTGTCGTTGTTGTGTCAGCTGCAGTGCGGTGCGCGACTCGCTCCTGGCGCGTTACGGGTTTGCTTGCCTCATTTGTTACCGATACAAGATTACCATGGAAATCTACTTACTACCGTGAAGATATGATTCCTCATTATAAAAGAGCCATTAATTAGTCGTCAAGCCTTGTGGCAGTCGGGATGGAACTTTCATAAATTAATCATAAATAAATAATTGCCTGAGCCAAGGCAACGTTAGTGAAGAATGGCCACTCCGTACAGCGGCTTGTTTGTTCTTCTGCACACAACGGAGTCGCGTTGTGCGCGGGAACAGGCGGGCGGGAACCTTGGTCGCCAGCGATTATATTGCAACGCCAGTGACGCTAGTAGATCATTATCGCAGGGAGCCACATCCGCTGCATCGCAGCACCCGCTGCCCACAAAAACCGTGCAGCACTTCCTGCTCGCCGTTCATCACGTACTCGTATCAGATGTCAGCCGTGCTCCGACTGCTATGCTTATACTTTCTGTAACAGTGTATACATATGTATGTAGGTATATGCTGGTTGAAATAGCCGTAGCAACGATATTTAATCACACGCGTGTTGGTCGATCAGCTGATTTGTTGAGTTCAGCGTTCGATGTGGTTTAACACTACAACTGGACGACGCTTAGCAACTGGTTAGTTAAACAGGACATCTCGCTGAATACGTAATCATCGCAAAGAAAAGTCAGTACCTAAGTAATTGCTGGGCTTTTCGCAAAATCGCCGGGGGTGAGGGCAAGTGCGACTGCGGCGCGGAAAGGGAAGGATAATGACTGGCGGCTGGCCGGACAAGGGCCGAGGCCTTAGTTTTGCGTTACGGCGGTTATAGCTCAGCAAATCACTCTCAACACTGACAGTTTCGTGCTCTCAAGGAGACCACTACTAACTATTTATCCTATCCTTATCACGGCACGAGCATGTTGACGATTTCATACTGTGTGTGAGCAACGGGTGTGACCGACACCATTACCACAGGAGGCCTCCGTTACGGCAACCCTCGTCATGGCGGCCGTTACGTGATACGTGCACACACTAACGGAGCCACGCAAGCCTCTCCTAAGTCAAACATTCTCTGCTGTGTTGAGCGTTTAAAATGGCGGCGTAAGATACTATAGTGAACATTCAGGCCGAGAGCCGCCGAATGTTCGCAGGAAGTTACACGGCGCGGGCGTGTCCGCGCCATCTGCCGCGCGACCATGCTGCGCGCGGGGAGGAGCGGGTGGGGGCGGCACCACGGCACCCGCAGACCACACGCATTTGCATAGCTTTCGCAACATGATCAGGGTTGTCAACTGATAAAACTAAAACCCTTTGGGGTTTTAGTGAAATGCTCAAATCGAACTATGAAATAACTTGAAGCCGTACGATTAGCACCTGATACAAAGGCGGAGGATGCATCAGCAACCTCGTCCCTGTATGTACGTAAGAACCTAACTATCGTGAATGTGGTTTACCAGCGGTAAGTATGCGGGCGGAGGCTCTGACGTGTAGCTCTCTATGTACCTATGTAGAACTGTTGTAGATGTCGTACGTAGCCCTGCCAGCCCTGTAGATTAGCTAATTTTTTGAAATGTTATCGAGTACTTTACGAAATTGTTCTATTTAATGTTGTGGACAATTTAATTTGGTCAGATAATAAAATTATTCACGATTTTCGATTCTGTTAACCACGTTTGGCCTAAATAAATATTAATCCAGGGCTTCCACTCAGCAAATTTTATTAAAATTGGTCCAGCAGAAATTGAAGTGGGATGTAATGCGTGCGGCCGTGTGGCTGTGCGGTGCGCCGCTGCAGAGCATGAGCTGCGGCCAGATCCGCAGTCGCTGCCCCCACCTAGCCACATACTTCCCTTATGATCACTACTGTAATTTATGTGAAGCACTCGCTCTGTCCTTATTCAGCTAATGCGGATAATCTCCAGCCGAGAGCGGGACGGCGCTCTCGAGGTAACCGAGTTATCGTGCGGCCTCCTAATAAAATAAGATAAAGTCGTATAAAGTGGATGGCCCGCGAAGCGAAGGAAATACTAAAGTAGTATTGTGTGTTTCCTAACAGATTACATTAATAGCGCTTCACTAAACTTGACGCGCGATGTTTTATGAAAAAGGGCTCCGGTACTCGACGTATAATAACAATGTTTAAGGACTGTACTAATTTCTGCACATGGACAGAAATCTTTATGCTCCACGTGTGGCTTGCTCGCAGCTAGCTAAATCACTTAATGATAATGTGACGAATCAATCTACGTTAATGAACAAATCCCTAGCCGGTCAAAGTACGTACACATAACATGTAAGCTACGTACTATGCTAGACAAAAAAAAACTGCAAATTTTAACAAACTCTGTCCCTCAATATTTTTATGTTTACTCAGAGTTCCGTATTACATAAGAGTCCGCTGTCCGGCCGTCCGTCTGTCACAAACGTGTATCTCGTGAACCCTAAGTGCCTGAAATTCTCGAGATCGGCCTCGGTTTGGCTTTGTAGGCTAACTTTGGAAATCCACAGGAGCTCAGAAACGTTTTGGTGTTTCTGTTACTATTTAGTATTCTGTGGTGTTAGGCAGCATGCATTATATGATACAGGTACCTTCCAAGAGTACCTACGTGTTTGTTGTAGTCGCGTGTGCTCCGAATGAGATAGCTCCCACATGGTGGTACCCGTCCCGCGACACACGAGCGCTTGCAGAGAGACACAAAGTAGAATACAGAGCGCGCAGCAGGCAGCAGGGCCACTCCGAGGCCCTTCGCAACTGTGGCTTCCCTTCTAAGCTGTCGTACTTACTTAGCTACTTAATAACTAATAAATTACCTATATAACAGCAACAATTATCCATACAAATGAAATATTTTGATAAGTGTCGCTTGTCACAATCCTTAACTACTTAAGTATATAAGAAATGGATTGTCTTTCTGCGTTTATCTACATCGCGAATTGTAGCTAACCACATCGGATTCCGTCACGTCAGCAGTTATGCTCGTTCGGACGTAAAAAATGTATTACAATGTAACCACTTTTTACTGCCAGTCATCTAGAAATATTGCAATCATGCGTCTCTACTTTTATATTTTACGCGCATTGCAGATGCGCACGGAACACAAAAACGCACCAATCATGGTGGTGACAAAAACGTGCATTACCAACGCGACGCGGCCGCAGCTCCGACGTTCCTAATGACCGCGCGACGGACGCGCTCCAACCGCTCGCAGCTGCCGCAGCCGCACATCGCTATTCAGCGTAATGGACGTTGTTGGAGCCGGTGCACGATGGACGTCGTTACGACATGATTTTATGGCGAGATAAAACGATTGTTGTGGAATGATTGCCGGTCGCCGCAACTCTCTGGGATATTTCTTTTGATGGCATTCCGCCGGCACTCGTACGCGTACTACGGACCCCGCCGCGCATCACTGCCGTACCCTGTCTTGTGACCGCGTCGCCGAGCGCGCTCCGTGCCGCAGCATTATTGTATCATGACACTGACCGGCCACAGGCGCAGAGTTACGGCCGCCAAGCAGTCGTCTATGATTGGATGAAGACTGCTTGTACCAATTCCGATGTGCGTGCCTCGGCGTGCCTTCTCATAACTGCCTGTAAGTCAGCTGCCAGAACAAGTGTGTGTCAAGTGCAGCAAAAGCGTAACTTAGCTTCTTTGTGTTTAGACGGAGTCGCGGCTAAGTCGCGATCTACATATTTACCTTGTATCATGTGGGTTCGATTACCGGCACGCATATTGCAACGACGTGCACTGCCGGCAGCGAGCGAAGCGGGTGCGAGCTACGCGGACCACGCGACGTCACAGCTAATTGAAGTCGGATAGGCTGCCCTCAGTGGGTGTCGGCAGACCATGATATGCTCCTCACACCACACCGCTGGCAATATGTTCAGGCATGTTAGGTCCTAAGGCTATGCACTGAGTAGCTTTATATTTCGGCACCACCCATGGCATCAGCAACGGTATTGTCGACGTCGAGTGAGGTTTGTCAGCGGAGACAATTAGCGAAAAGATTACTGAGAACAGAGAGTTGTAGTAAGCTGGTTGCGGTCGGCTACTGAACTTGATACATTATACATGCGTACTACGAACATTAGGAGCCGCGCCGCCATTTATCAACTAAATAGGACACAATGGGCCCCTACACTATTAATTTTAATCTGGCGAGCGACAAGTTCACGTAAACAAGTGCGGAGCGCACCCCACGTGATAACGTACAGAAGTGCCACTACGAGAAACGAGCCAGACGTGTGACATAGTCACGGGTGCCGATTCGCGCATCGATTGTAGCGGCGGCCCTCGCGGTTATTGCTTTTGGGAGGAATAAACCTTTACGTTAGTCTCGTTATATAAAGTCTCGTGGTGCACAAGTGCGAAGTCGACTCACTGCAGTTATAGCTCTCGAGGCCACGTAGTAAGGAAAACTTTTAACAAATTTTCGTGTTTTGTAACGTATAGTATAATGAATTTCCTCTCTCCAGCGGGAACTTGAGAAGTTTGTTACGTCACACAGTCACAAGGCCGGCACGTGTGGCTGCGCGTGCTGCTGCCACAAGGCAGAGCGCCACGAACTGTTACCCGTTGAGTGGGCACGCTGCCGGCTGTGCTGCCGGGCTCGACGAGTAAGCGCTACACAATCGGCCTGTTGCAAATCTTAAAAAAAAAACTACATAATTTAAAACGCTGACATTTATTCGAGGTGCTATATTTTCATGTCGGGGTACCGTTTCAATTTTCATCGATTAAGGTATTGTTGCTCAGTGGCGTGCACTTGGAGAGGCCTATGTCCAGCAGTGGACTGCGATAGGCTGATGATGATGATGATGATGATGAAGGTATTGTTTTGCACGTGGCGGTATCGGTACCCATACCTATACCTCATACGGTATGCATAAGAATGCGCCGTTTCTGACTTCACACATCTCCGTTAACTCTTACATAGGTGGTACAAACCTGCCTACAAAGTTATTCACTGAAATCAGTATCATTTTATAAGTCAGATCATGGGCCTGAGCTGCTGGCGGTATCGAATACATTGTATCAGTTATGACAATTGGCTCCAGATAATTCTATCGGTCCTGACAGGGCCTCCGGACGAGCGTTCCGGACGGCCGGATGGACAGCGCTCAACGGTAATGAATCAAACGCATTGGCTCGGCTCGCCCGTTCCCGTTCGCACGGCCGCACCCAGCGAGCTCCCCGATAACTCTCGTGCTGTACATGAGAGCTCACTGCCCTGTGGAACGTGTCTCGACTCTACCTACTATGTGACGAGACATTCATACAAGTGTAGGTACGTACATACATAACGTAGACGTCTGTCTCGGGCCAGAGGACGCTGTTGTCTGCTCCATATAGATACTTGATGCTGGCCGCTGCTGAAGAACTTTTAAATAATTTCAGCTAATTTGTTTGTGCAACCTGCACGAACTACGGAGACTTCATCTACTTCTTCAGACGGTGCATTCAATAATTACAGCGCCACAGAAACTTTGATTGCCAACAATGTTGGCCCGGCCGCTGTGCTCAACTGGCAGGGTTTGCTCATACAATAAAAAGAAACGGTTTTATTAGATTTAAATTTAGTATCACTGAGAAATTAGACTACGACATGAATAAATTGTACTTTTGAAACAATTAAACGAAACGACAAGTTCAGTCAGTGGGCTAGGTACTTACTCCCAGCGTTTACAAGTGTTGATCTCTGAACCTTATGAACAAACGGTGCGGAATCAAAAATTATAATGAAGGTGAACGGTTCATTTGTGGGACTTTGTATGCACAAAGCACTTTTGTAATAGAATCCCAGATCATGTATTAGCGCTAACTAACCTACCTGCATCCATCAAAAAAGCTTATGAGAAAGGCTTCTAATTCCTAGTCACAGTTATAACACTAGGAAACGGTGAAAGGACGTGAAAATATGTTCAAAGGGAAGAGGAAGGGAAGGGAGACAAATTGGCGCGCTTTCGGGCCTCAACGAATGGGTTGTAGGATTTTTTTAAATTTACTTATTGGCCAGAAAAGAAAAGGGGGGCGCCCTTCAAAATCCAAACCAGCGCTGATTATTCAGTGATTGTTATTTTTAACAATAAATATTGATTATTTTGACTTTAATTAAGTGTTTTATTTACTATTCAGCTAGAAATTTAATTTAAATATATTTATACTACCTGTGGAAATTAAGACCCTTGGGGGAGGCACATGGCCAGTTAAGTAGTAGACTCTTTTGGTTGAAAGGATGATGACGACCACCCTTAATTTTTAGACCTTCATGAAATTTTCTAGTGATATAATATATGATTGATTGGTGATCTATTAAAATTAGTTTGCTTAAATACTATTAGGACAAACCTATTATAATACATACAAAACCATTTATTTGGTACTTGACCCCATAACTCCATGATTTTCGGTAATTTATTGTGGAATTGATTTTATATTGTTTGGTGACAAATCTACTATTTTGAGGGCAAACCCTATTATTTAAGAAACACAAAATGAATTAAATTGGTGACAGCTTAAATCATACCCTTTGAAAACTGAAGCCCAGTGCCAGCTTCGTAGAGTGTGAGTTTACCTTAAGCTGTGTTCTGTAAGGACTTTAGTCGCCAAATGACCTTTTTTTTCACCCACAATGAGCCATCCTCTCCCGTAAAATTCTCCATAGTGACAGTAGGTATTCGCAAACCCAGACTCATCCACATTACGCCCCTGCAATTTATTTTGATGTTTTTACGATTTGTTGCGTTTCTGCCGTGAGCCAGACAAATATAAAGTATCTTTTGAGATCCTCTGCATAATCCCAAACTCGAGGTAGGTGCTATAACACGTTAAGGAGTTCCGTGAACTGTATTTCATCTCCTCTATAGAACCTGCAATATCAGCCAAATACATCTATCTGTGTCAGTTCTCGTTGATACGAGAACTACAACCAACTTCAGAACATAAAAAGACACATCCAAATAGGAAAGGAACGTCATCCTTTTCGCGAATTCGCATAAAAATCTCGCCTGCTTATAAAATCTCGATAAGGAGAAGTTCCTAGTCGGGGGCAACACACACGATTGTTGAGGCTTATGCTGCAGATCCTGCTATTGTACGTCACGTATACATTCACAGCGCTCCATCTGGCTCCCCCGGCGGCGGCGGCCGATAAAATGTGACACAGTGTATTGCTCGCCGGCGAATGCTTAATGCGGGCCGTCTGTCTGTTTCAAGTTAGATTAAGTTTATTTTTTAGTAGTCGCTCGGCCAGACAGGCTTTAGCAAAGCTTTATGTTAATCAATACGAATGTTGCCCTTGTGAGCCTTGAACAAGGCACAGAAGTACCCTAACACGCATGAACATGTTATTAGAAGCAGTTCGCAGCAGCAGTGTTTGTAAACGATCATGTAAGATTTATTACATTTCACGTGCGCCATGCTATGTTTCAACGCAAAACATTTTTGTTATAGGTAACATAACATGGCGTGCGCGGCTCTGTAAAGAAAATATCCAGTAGTACAGTCCCCGCTCCCCTCGCGACTGTCACTCTCGGACCATATCGTTCAGTTCGGTTACGGACAATTGGAATGGGTTCAGTAACAATATCCTATCCTAATCCTAATCCTAATACTATTATAAAGGCGAAAGTTTGTAAGTATGGATGTATGGATGTATGGATGTATGGATGTATGGATGTTTGTTACTCTTTCACGTAAAAACTACTGAATGGATTTGAATGAAACTTTACCACAATATAGCTTATACATCAGAATAACATATAGGCTACTTTTTATCCGGGTATGGAAAGTACTTCCCTCAGAAAGCGGGTGAAACCGCTGGCGGAAGCTAGTATACATATAACATGCAAGTCTGTCTTTGTTGACGCAGGACGCTTCACTCGCTTACGCTTTACGTGTACGAGTACATCTATTACCAGCTGCATTATAGTATAGTAAATATTCTAAAAGAAATACTGCACGCTACGTAGTTAAATTAGGTTTATTTCGTTCGCGCGCGGGAGTTGGGACGCGCCTCTCAGGCGATGCACGGAGTAGCTTAACACCTCACTACCCGCGCAGGAGGCGAGGTCCGGACAGCCGGGCCAGCACTAGTGCGGGGCTGCGGAAGAATCTGGATTCCCGCGGCCCCATGCGCACGGGCGAAGAGAGGTGGTTTTAGCCGGTAAACTTTATAATGTGTATGATGATTCTTGCGTTTTATAATGATACGCGGCGGTAGACCGTGCTTTGTGAACGGACGTGGTGCAGACGTGTGCGCCGCGCGCGCGCACAGATGTGCGCCCGCACCGCACGCTGCGTCACTCGCAGACGCGCATATTATCTGTTATATGGTTATGACATGTCGTTCGTTCGCTGCCCGGAATGTGTTATCTACTACGATGTGTACGCTTTGAACAATTCTAAATGAGTGACACAGTTGTTGTAAGTATAAAGTGTGTTTTAAACCCATTCGTGGGACAAAATCTGTAACAGGCAAGATCAGAGGTCATGTTATACTGGTTCCGCTACACCAGAATACCGATACTAATAAAGATAAATTCAAAATAAAATAATGCGTTTTTGAGATAAAAACTGAAGAAAAAACAAACTGAAGAGCATGACACAAGGAGTGATTTCTCCTGTATAATAGTAATCAGGCCTGGCGGGGCGCGCGGGGTCCGGGCAGGCTGGGGCTCTGGCAGCTCACCTAGCGCGCCCAGGGCTGCTGTTAGTACAGTAAGTACCGCTAAATAATTTTGTATAGGATCATTGTTCCGCAATGGTAAATGCCGCGGCTGGATTTGTCCTCGTTCTGACAATAATTTCAGACAAAAAGTGTTATTTGCGAGAGAGTTAGCGAGGATAATATAATGGCGTGTTTGCACCCGCCTTGCTAGGTTACCTTTCAACAGTTATACTCTATTTGTTAACCAATGACATGTCCCTCATCCGTTAGCGTCAGGCTGTTCATTAAGTGTATAAAGTAGCCAACATCGTCAGGGCCGGATTTAGGATGGGTCAGGTGAGATCACAACCCAGTGCCACTTCAAAAAGGGCCTAAATTCAATAAGTTATTTTTGGGATAAAAAATTAGCTACATTGAAAACTTGTATATATTAATTTATATTTTATTTGTAAATACATTGAAAACTAGGCAAATCGATTCAGTGAACGATTCTGAACAAACTATGTTAAGGAAGTGCGTTAATTACGTTACATGTTGTGTAATTGTATCTGCCTCGTGATGATGACTAATTTATTCGCCGAAAAACGCATTCACAGTGACAACAGGAATCTCGTGGGAAGCTAACGTGGCGCACTGTTCACTCCGGCACAGCTGCCGCGCGGGCGGCTCACGAGCGCGGCGTGACGTCAGCGCGGACACGTCACCAGCGTAATGACGTCTGTTACAATACTGCATTCTGCGAGAGGAACGAAGACTTCGCCGATGTAAGTTGTGAAGCGCACTTCGCGCGATCTCTTCTCTCGCTCAGCACAGAACACGACAAGCACATTATTTTATTGTTCGTGCATGCTTAGAAATGGAAAATAAAAAACAAAAGTGTAAGTAATGTAGTTTAAGTAAGTAAATTCTCCTGCAACGAATATTGTTTTAAGTGTTATGGAAGCCTGTTTGAATTCATGTAAAAGAAAAATATCTAAGACGCAATGAAGACTAAAAACCGTAAATGCAGCAGAGCAGATTTAGTACACTGTAACATAGGACAATGCAAGAGGTAACTCTTCATCCGGGTTCTGTAGCCGACAGTGACACGCTAGTTAAAGAACTTTTTAAGAAATATTTGATAAGGAGGCCCTTTTTTTCGTGGGATTTTATCATCAAATGACTCCTCCCGCTGAGGTTGCAGCTGGAGGGAGTGTCAGACTCTTACTGACTATAACCCACTATGTTCCTTCTGGAGGTCCTTGTGTGCAAGGGCTACGGAACTCTTGCGATCAACCCGCAGCCCAGGCAGAACCTGGCCCTAAGGGGCCCCTCGAACGAAAATATAACGGTTCGTTATAAGCATTAAAACGCCAAACAGTATACAACGTGCCATTACCATGTGTGCCGGTGAGTAAATAGTGTGGCAACTTACTAATTGAACTCTACATATTTATGCCAAACATGGTTCTGAATAGCACTTGAGCATTCACGGTGACCGCGCTGAACCCGTTACGAATCATAAGTGTCATATTATGTACTAGCTGTTGCCCGCGACGTCGACCGCGTGGGCATTAGGCGATGAAACATGCACCCCGCCCGTACGTGATAGCGTGATAATATGTAGCCTATCCTGTATGTTGACCCAACCTCTTAGTTGTATTCATGACAAATTTGAAGCAAATCCATGTAGTACTTTTTGAGATTAGCCCCAACATATGTACATACAGACAAATAAACAAAAATTCTAAAAACTATATTTTTGGCTTCGAAATCGATTTTTTACATCACGCCCCAATTGTTCTTTAAAAAAAATATTCAATGTACAGTTTTGACTTTTCTACGATTTTATTATTATAGATACAGATGTCATGCCCATGGCCCATACATTTGCATCTTGTGACTATTTTGAGTATGCGGCGCGAAGTGGGTCGCCCCAATTCCCGTATAGCCGTGGAAATACCCAGGGGAGATCGTTCGCTGATGTCTGGTGAGGTCGCTGACAGCTCGCTGGCGGTGGCCGGCGCTGACATCTTCACCAACACACCACTACAATTCTTCACACACTTTGACGAAATTTGATGTGTAAATATGCAAACAGCTAGATTAGCAATGAATCCTGGGTGCCGTTTTGTCCTTAGAAAATTACATCGCGGTGTTAAGATTTTCGGCAACTTCATGACCGTCGGTGTGGATTAAATTATTACTGTGTTCGTCAATATAGATTTCAAGGGGTGCTAATTAAACAGGCTTCTTTTTAATATCATTATTGTATATTGCCTTCTAAATTACTAAGTCAGCCACAATTAACGAGCTTCTAAATAATACTATCTTAGCCACTAGTTATCTTCTATGTAAACCACTGTAAATATGACTCAGCAAAATGATTATTTCTTAGCATCTAAGTTTGTAGCATGCATTCTAACCGTAAACTTCTAAAATACTATTAAATGACATCAAAAAATATATTAATTTAGCTTAATTTTTTTTTTAACTTAGTACGTTTAAAATATAACTCATCCCATATTAATAGATCGTCAAAATTTTGCTAAAAATGTCATATAGTCGGTATACTGGCCACTAATAGATATTATCAGAAGCTATCGAGGAGAGACATAATAAAAGTGTTATGCTCGGGCTATGCTCGGAGTTTCCTTGCGTAATCGAATCAGAAATTAAGATGTCCGTAAGAGAACTAAAGTGGCCGACCGGCGTAGCTCGAAGAATCGACCTTCGTTTTGCGATTCCTCGTCAGAACAGTACAGTGGTACTTCATTTTCACTATTATACGTCATATCTAATTATCACTCATAGAAAACTTTAATTAAATAACAGTGAAAACAATTGCAATACGAACGCACGAACGACTTTTTTTTTTTTTTTTTGAGTGGGCATCTCGCAGTTCAGCCTAAGGAGGCTGTTTACTGCTTAACCGAACAAATCCCTGTGGATGCCTAGAATTTAAGGCCTCCAGCCAGGGGCAACACGAACGACAATAAACAGTTACAACGTGAGTGCAGGGCGCGTATTCCAAAAGCTGGCAACGTCGCAAATAGCTGTCAAATGTTTACATGTTTTAATTAATTGCTCAATTTTATTTTATGAAAACATAAAATAATGTTCTGTAGTGCACTAAGAAAGTTAATAGAGAATGCAATTATTAATATCGTAACACCGAATGTATAGTTTTATATGTAAAAAACGTATTTGGAAACTTTCCAAGTGCCTTTTTTACATTTAAAACGTTTAAAACATCAAATTTAGTGTTTTAATTGCAATTCCTATTCAATGTTTTAGTGCACTACAGAATCATATGTCTTACTTTCATATAGTAAATTGGCCAAATTATTAAAACGTGTAAATATTGTCGTCACATGAATCGAGTGGCGCTCTCTGATTTGCAAATGGCCGGTCGCTATCGTCTCGCGTAGGTACTCACGCCAGAACATGCAGTGGCTATTTTCACGATAAAAGAATAATGATCTGTTATTTTACGTGCTAAGTTATAATAAATGATGCTTTCTGTGCAAGCTTGAATTACATATATTTTTTTGAGGACATTGCGTTGAGGCTGTAAAAGTTAAAATGGTGACGAGATGTGAAATCCGTGGCCGAGTTAGTAAATTAGATGGCAATGCATAAATCAGAAGAACAAGTCAAAAAAATTGATGATCTTTACTTGACGCTTTATTTAGTGGGCGTTGTAAAAAAGACGGATTAGTTTATTAGAGGCTATGTCATTTTCCCGTTGCTTAGTTATAAAATTAGAAGTTTAATCCCGTGTCCAACAAATAATTTTGTGGCTAGACTTATAATTTCCCGATTTCAAGTAATCGGTGGTATTAATACTCCTGACTCGTTCGGGACCGCATTGGCCCAGTATAATACTTTGTATATTAAGGTACCTATTAATCGACGTATTTTAAGTTTACATATTTTTATTTAAAAAGTGGTGGCTTTGAATGGTTTTTATTTACTTTTACGTCATTTTCAATTCAATATTTCGAAGTCAGCTACAGAGCGACAGCTATACATAGTTACTGGAATTCACGGATCACACTTCAGTAGGGTCAGCATTTTTTGGTTAGGCTTCCCTTTTTAGAAATTGCACCCTGCGCCACTGGAGTAGTCTAAAGTCGATTTTGACAAAATATAATATATTCAAATTAATAATCAAAGTATATATCATTGCTATTTATGTAGGTATTTTTGAAATCTTAAATGTACCTATTTCATTGTACCCTTTACTAAAAAAACATTTGGAAATCAATAAAATCTTGGACTAGTGGGCTAGTCCAAACCCTGCCTGGTTTGGAGTTCCTCAACGGATATGATATCCCTTGCAAGAAGATATCCAAATTTCGAAACATATTCGGTAATCTTTTGGCGCAAAGTTGGGAGAGAACGGTGGATGTCTTACTCACTACACTCCAATTGAAGCTCTTATATTTGGTAACTGTCTAGTCTAGTAAGCAGTTCAGTTTTAGACCCCTAATCATGTGCCCAACAATCCACGCATCCCAACACGTAGAGTTTACCTGTGTCATGTGTGCTTATTCGATATAGCCAAAGCATTCGATAAAGTCCTGCACATCGGCTTGATATACAAGCTCCACCACCTCCATGTCCCAGATCTCCCATCTCGTCATTTTACGAGAGTTTTATTCAATCGCACCTTTCAGTATAGCATAGACGGAGCCCTATTTTCGTCTCATCGAATAGGAGCATTTTTCCTACGAGGCTCTGTGCTTTCCCGTTTCTAGTTCATGCTATACACTAGCGACACGGTTGGAGGACATTCATATTTAACGCGAGGAACAAATTTCCTGAGCTGCAAGTTCTTCTTTCAAGTACATATTCTTTACACGATATACGCTTACGTGGTGTCATACATCCATAGAATGCAGACTCTCCGCCTTTTAAAAATCACACGAGCCCCTTTCTATGTTTGTAACGAGAACCTCCATTGATCTGAACCGCCCACTTCCTGCTAACAGAGCAGAAAGAAGGTCATTTGGGGTCGGCGCAATATGTTTTCCGCGTCCATTCGTCTCTAGCCGTCATACTAATATGACGACATGATTAAGAAGGCAGTGGTCCCTTTTCATCATGACGTCTTTCCGGCAATCAATCATGACCCATCCAGGTTACTCACTTTGTCCATCCAGCAGGCTTAGCATGGCAACCGTAGAAACAAGTTTTGTTTACAGGAGAATGGACATAATGACAGAAAAGTGACAGATTTGAAGAGCCATCTTAGGTCACATATACATATAATGCACTTGAAATACGTAAAAATTACATTAAACTAAAAGACGTCCCTTACCAAACTAAACCCTCGTAGTCCGATCCGCTGCCCCAGGCCCCCAGCGCACCCGACGACGCTAGTACACTAGACAAACAAACAATCGCGTTCGTATCGACCTCGCCAGTTGGTCATTTATTTCCGGTTAAGTTCTTGAAATGATAAATACTTGCAACGTTCGATAGCAATTTGCGAATATTTGTGTGCATCGACACACGCACGCACGTTTGCATCGCGTCTGTTATTATAATGGCTCCATCTGACACGCGAGCGCATCGCTACAAACGTTGATGACACGGTGCGCGGTGTAGACAGCAGGGGCGGCACGGTGCGGTGCGGTGCGGTGTGGTGCGAAGAGGCGCGGAGCGGCTCAATTAGCGCGGCATTGAGCCGCGCCGGTGCTGCACAATGCCCCCATCAGCAACAGCCGCGCCGCGCCGTGTACGCGCCGCTAATGGCTTCTATTCAGCTTCATTGATTTTCATTGTAATTCGTTATTTGTATGCACACTGCAAGTCACATACGCCTACATAATAAATAAATCAACAGAACTTTGTAGTACGATACGGTAACTTTGGAACGATAGTGATCACTTTCCTTGAGGTGATGGTCCTTATATCCCGCACATACTAATTACATCTGATTAAATAGTCCAAATTGGAAGAAGTGCAGAAACGAGAATATTAAAAGCATCTAAACTAATATTGTGTTGATGGTGAGGTCTCATGAGGTCTAAATGCAAAATATCAAAATAATTTTGAGATTTTGATTTGAAATGTATTTATTCGAAATAAACGCAGACGAAGACGGCTTGTGCTCGACAGTTACGTTCATATTCCATTCTAAGGCACATGACACATTCATTAGAGGCCGCGGTAGGTAGGGCTAGACGCGCCTGGCGACTACACCTAAACCATATTTAGAAAAGCCGGACGCTATCGTGTCGGCGTTTCAAGAATCGGGCAAAAAGTTAACCTGGCCAGAGTGATTAAATCAAGCACGGAACAGGGGATAGTGGCATAAGACCCCGCCGTTAGTGTGAGAAGGGCGCCAGGACACAGTCGGCACACATTCCTCCTTACGTTAAACGATACCAAAATCTTGGAATGTGCCTTTTATGTGAATACTAGCGGTCGCCCGCGGCTCCGCCCGCGTGGATGTCGGTTTTCGCGACAAAAAGTAGTCTATGTGTTGTTCAGCAGGCTTAGCATGGCGATTTTATATCTATTCTGTCAAGAAAAGACAAAGCTCATTCTGTCAATGTCAACATATCTTCTGCCCGAGCATGGCGCGACCTGTCAACTCGCATATAATCACTTGTAGCCTATGTCAATGGAAGAAAAGAAAATTAACTTCAGAAAATGTCAAAAGAAATCATACGTCAATCTGTCACTTTTCTGTCATTATATCCATTCTCCGCTCCGGTAAACAAAACTTGTTTCTATGGTTGCCATGCTAAGCCTGATAACCCATAGAGGACCCCCGCGGCTACGTCTGTGTTGATGTCGATTACCGCTACCAAAGCCTAACTTTTGTCGGGATGAGAAGCTCGCGCTCGGGCCTCCCGCCTTATTATACCTACCGGCCGACCCGCGTCGAGAGCGCGGCAACGACACGGGGCGAAGGCTGATTAGCGTATCTCATGTATAAGATTTATACCAATCTTATACTCTTATACTTGTCTAAGATATACTTAGAAAGAACATACAAACTTAGAAAAGTTGCATTGGTACTTGCCCGACCTGGAATCGACCCCACGCCCTAACACTTGAGAGGTTGGCTCTTTAACCACTAGGCCACCACGACTTTATTTAAGTAAGATATTTAAGTACCAACCGATTTGAACAAAAAATCTTGTTTGAAAGGGTATGCTTTCAAAATAGTCCTATTGTCATGAGATCCAGGTCCTACTGACGATGGAAATCGAGGGCATCTCTTGAAAATTGTAGCCTGGTATAGGATAAAAATTAATAAAAAATTTGATAAAAATTGAAACTCGGGTATATGCCTCATGGCATTATAAAACCGTCAAGATTTAGAGCTGACCTTGTGATGGAGGCGACACAGTCGAGGGAACTCCTCAACGGTATGTACTTAATACTTCCTGTTTGGGCTTATTTTATTTGTATTGCTGATATCTTTCTTTATAGGTTGTGAGTAATGATAGCTAATAGTGGGTAGGTATACAGTGTGCACCTTGGCACTAAAAAGCTAAATATAAAAAACGTCTCACGAAAAAAAGGACCGGGCGTCTGAAAGCGCGTAAGCATTGCGGTCGTTACGGATTCACAACGTTCGTCTGATACAGGGGTGAAGCACATCACAGCGACATCCACTACTCGTAGCAGCGGACATGACCTGAAACAGAGTCGACGCAGAACTGCCATGGAAGTGGAAGCGCATCGAATCCATCTGGCGCGCCGGATGAGCCGCGAAGTGTTGCTGATCAATGGGCCGCCCGTGACGCCGCGCAGCGCACTGCTCGCTCAATACAGCTGTTCGTTTTTAGAGCAGAACATATTTAGATATCAAAGGAACTGCTCACGACAAAACAGCTATCGCAGGGAACGAAACACTTGATACGGCTGGCAGGTGAACTTGGATAGCCCTCGAGTAGTTCGTGTTTCTTGTTGCATGCAGGCCCCGCTGACTGCTGCAGCTACACTGTGGCCGCGGGAAAGTAAAAATCTTATCGACTACACTGGCCAATTCTGAGGTATCATGCCTTTTTTTTGGCGCTGGGAAAATATGCTATTGCGCATCCAAGGGCGTCGCCAGCCGATGGCCCAGGGGGGGGCAAGTTGACTTTACCTACTACAAAGGTATGAATTGTAGGTGAAGTCGACAGCACATGAAGCTTTTCACTTGTACTACGAGCCTTGCATCTACAGCGATTGTAATAACAATAGTATCCTATTAGGAATTATTGTTCAATAAATCAACTCAAAGACTTTGGTTGCATTATATTTGGCAACTTTTTTAGGATCTCTAGGGGGGGGCAGCTGCCCCTCCCTACCCCCCCTTGGCGACGCCCTTGTGCGCATCCCCTTCCCGTCGGGGCACGGGAGAGGGGTATGTGGGACTCCCCGGTAAAGTCGTTCCCGGTATACCCACTAAAAATACCCAGCGGCACTCCGACGGTCCTCGCCTGAGTGGAGGGGGCCTGGGAGTCTATGTCATCAGGTCCCCCGCCGCCGAACGCCTGCCTTACGGCAGGCCCCTCATCGGGAATGGATAATTTGTCTGTGGTTCCAAATTCAATCTAACGACTTAATTAAAAACACGTGCTGTGAGGGATGATTTGCGTCGCTCTGGTAGGCCATCAACCTCTGTAACTGAACTTAACATCGCAAAAGTGAAGGAAATTGTGACTGAAAATCCTCATTTAAGTTTGAGAGAGATAGTCGCCGAACTTTCTGTATCTCACGAGTCCATCCGTACCATTTCAACTAATCATTTGGGCATCGAACATGTTGCGAGTCCCAAAAAACCTGAATTTTCTCCAAAAACCAATCGCATAAAAGTCGCTGAGGACATGCTAGAACGAGTCAATTCCGACCAACGTTCATGAAACGTATTGTTACTGGGGACGAGACGTGGGTTTTCGAGTTTGACATGCAAACAAATATGAAACCAACGATAATATTATTGGAGCGTTCTTTCGACTTCTTTCTTTTTCCTAAACTCAAATTACTATTTCGTGGTATCTGCTTTCAATCTGTAGAAGACATAAAGGAGTATTTGCGGCGAGAACTGAACTCACTTTTGGAAACAGCATTTAAAATATGTTTTGACGATTGGATTATTCGTTGGCGTAAGTGTATCGTTTCTGAAGGTGATAAAATAAATTTGGATGAATAACAAAAACTTTGTGTATTATTTTTCCTGGTACTTTCTTGATTGAGTAGTATTGCTCGTCTAAAATATGTTTTTTTTTTTGCTATCCACACACTATCACAAATAGTACATGAATGTATTGCACACGTTGCGCGTCGTGCCAAGTATGCGCAAGAGGTGAGCCAGGCAGGCGGCGGCGGCGGCGACCAGTTAGCGAGCCTCCACTAACAGTAGAAGCGCGCCGACATGCGGCCCGAGGAAGGGAGTGCGCGGGGAAACGTGTGCTCACGAAATCATACAATATCCGAGTAAAGCTTTTAGCGATGTTTGGGGTAACACTTAGCGGTGACGCGCTCCTTAATTTCTTTAGGGGATTTTACCGTTCCAAAAAATATGGAAGGAAAGAAAAAAATAACGCTGAGGCACTGCCGTGCCCTCAATTATTTTGCGAGCACTCATAGGACCTAATATCATCCATCTGTCGAGCCTTTGCCAAAGCTATGTTGGGGCCATTCTTACTTGATGCAGATGATTAACAGTGTTTTACAAGAAGAGACTGCTTGTCTGTGTCCTCCTCAACCAAGTTATAGGCTTTCAAAATGCAGTGATATAAATAACTGTAAACAATAATTGGAACAACAATACACAATATTGCTTTACCTATGCCATACCTAATTTGTACCCACATAATTATATTCTTTCCCATCTAATACATATAGGTAGGCTGGGTTGCCTAGTGCGTCGGAAGTCATCTTAGTACATCATTGCCATGTCAGTAGAACATTACATCACGGCAAAACTTTATTGTTATTTTTTAAACGTTTAGAAGATTTTTGAAGCAGACGTACAATAAATTAGGAGGCACAATTCCCGTGACCCTTGATGACTCTATGTATGTATTCTGAGGGGTGCTCGAGGACCCGTAGAGTCGGCGCCCCTGGCCACAAGCACCAGCTTTGATGTATGTACGTACAGGCTCGGTTACATAGACGTCCGCAGGCAGTCGCTGCAGGAGAGCCTTAGTGGCGTTAGCAGGCAGATAAGGCGCGGTGCGGCTTCGGTAATACTGTTACGTTTAGCCGCTGATCGCGCCATCGCCCGGTAGGCGTAAGCTCATTACTGCTAACAGGATCCTAGTGGCGCGCTGCCACATACTACAACTTATAACGCCCGTCCCACTGACACACAAAATGCGCATTGACGAGACCCCGAAGCTCTTGTCGCGGTGCCGTCACTAATGAGTGTCGCGTCAACATATATTTTATATATAACAAAATACTTTATTTGATTTAAATACTTGCAGTTTTTATTACAGATTTAAGGGAAAAATAGATGACAAGATATGGCAATACAACGAATAACAAGTTATAGGTTATGTGGAAAGAAAAATAAACGATGTCGCTAGAATTACCTATTTTTTCATCGAAAGCTATGCCATTACATAAACACAAATGTATTTCTTCAATCAGTGGGCTATAACTATTAAATTTGCAAACTTACGAGTGAAAAGTAACATTTATATCTTCCTTTTTTTCGGTGCGGCTTTTGCAACCGAAAATACTGCACCCTTTCATTGTATGCCACACAAAATGCACTAAACACTCAACTACCGAAGTCTATTTCTCATAATTCTCAACTATAAGTTAATTACTGAAACATTTCTAAAAACATAAAAATGATCTGAGTCCAGCTCTCGGTGACAGTGACAGGACTTTGTTTGGGCAAACTTTTAAAAGTTGGACCAGCAAAATCCCGGCACGCCTAATGCGACAGAGAACATTATGTTTGGTTTCAATTTTCTTACTTATTTCGTATATAATGCTTCTCACTTCCACACTTCCCTACAGTCTCATGGGTACATCTATAGGTGTAGAAGGTGTATAATCTAAGGTGAAAACTCAAATTTAACATTGCCATACGAAAAGTTTGTAAATAATGCGAGTATCTACTTTCATTTGCCTGACTCTATCAGATATTAATCTATGTTAATATTATTTATATACAACGTGCATAATCGTTTGTTAACAATAATAATTTAAACATCTGGCATACATGATCTCCCTTATATTTGGAGATTTCTTTCCTGGCTGGTGTTGTCATTCTTGACACTTAATGGTTTGACAGCTGATACTTTTGACAGACATGACAACATTCAGTGACAACTTTCAATTCTAACCTCACAATATTAAGTTCAGGTTAGAATTCATTGATTTTAATTTATTGAATCAAAGTGTTTACAATTTATATTGATTCAGACAATTCCTTCGGTGTATAAATTTGAAACACGATCGTTATTTTATATTTATCACTCATAATTACTTCAGTTGGTAGTTTGATGAGCGCGCAATATTTTTACTTGGAGATTTCGTGAGTAACAAATTACTAACATTGCGTAATGTAGATAAACACTAATTAAAGAAAATCATACGTCGGAAATGTAAGCCGAGGATATCGGTGTTCAGGTGCGGTGAGGAGCTGAACAGGTTGTCGGTGCGCAGCGCCGTCGAGGAAGCTGTCAGGAGCGTGTTCGGCGAGTGCGGCGCCGCGAGCGTGCGCATCGACGTGCTGACCGCCGCCAGGGGGCGCGCGCTGCTCCGCGTGCCCGCCGCCCAGCTGCGCCGCCTGCGCGCCGCGCTGCTGCTGCTCGGCGCCTCGCCCGCGCCCGCCGCGCCGCCCCGAGCCGCTGCCGCTCTGCTCGCGCTGCTGTGACCACCAGTCAAGTCACAGCATTGTATATTTGGCCTACTGCTTGCTAAACACTGTAAATTCCTTATTATATATTTCTTAAAATTAAATGCCAAGTAGACTAAGTAAAGATTAAACTTAAAATATTCAAAATATGTGTAGACAAATGGCAACTCGCTCGGTGCTGTCCTCTGGGTTGGACGGTAAGGATGTGGTCATTGTGGCGACGCGTGAGGAGCTGGCGACGCCTAGTAAGGTGAGCCTGCCGGAGCCAGAGCCTGCGCCGGGCCTTATCCTGGCGGACGGCTCTATCAACTGGGGCTGCCCCTGCCTCGGTGGCATGGCCACTGGGCCCTGCGGTACACAGTTCAGGGAAGCATTCTCCTGTTTCCACTACAGGTTGGTTCAACTCTGTAACTGTCCAGTAGTAAGCAGAAGCACTGCTTTGTGTAACAAACAACTAGTTTATCTTTGAAATAAAGCGAACTCATAGTAGATGTAACGGACACATACCTGCTTCATAAACTGAATGCAGCAACTCCTAATGTTAGGTTTCTTGGCAATGCATTTAGACATTGTTTTTCTTAATTTATGGTATGCGGGTTATCTTAAAGTATAAAATATTTTTGTATGGCTGTTGATATGTTGTTCACACATTCAGTACCTGGATGGCCGAGCCGTGCTCACTCAGTGTACACAGTCACTGAAAGGGTGTGAAATGACCCCTCATACAGAGTACATTTCACTTATGTTTACATTGCAATATCACTTGTATGTATGTCTCACCAAAAAAATGATATTAACTTTTTCATTGATGATTTGATGACTGCCCTTTCTCATCATAGAGCAGTAGAGAGCATATGCTACGCTGCTACCTACTATGCATTGACAGTTGTTTGAACAATGATTTGTATCTTATCTAGGTAATGTAGTTGCTGAAATTCATAAGAATTTCCAATTAATATGAATTGGTCATAGTGTCCAAAGCTAGTACTGTACCCACTACACTAACAATAAGATGGTAATTTTTTCTTTGCTAAAATAATAGTAGTTTTATAACTATAATAAATGTGTTTTCAATAACAAGACAATTTTGTGGGGCCTTTTTAATAAATTGATTCATTTACAATATTATCAACAATTTATCTTTCGAAAGAATACTATGATGAGGATTTGTGTTTGTGTTGCAGTGACGCGGATCCCAAGGGCAGCGACTGCTACGAGAAGTTCAGCGTGATGCAGGAGTGCATGTCGCACTACCCCGAGCTGTACGGCAAGGACGAGGACGACGAACTGGCCGCCGCCATCGACTCCGCCGCCGCCGAGGCCGACAAGCGCGAGCCGCCCGAGCGTGCCGAGCGCGCCGGCCCGGCCGAGCGCGCCGGCCCCGCAGAGCGCGCCGGCCCCGCAGAGCGCGCCGGCCCGGCCGGGGACGCGCGCTAGCTGCGGCCCTCTCTCACTGTTGGACTCCAAACGGACGCACAACTTGTACTTGGTGTTTCGCGCAGTGATTGTGATTACCTGTTATTTAGTGGGTGTTGCTCGTAGTTCATTGGAAATTGGTTATTTAGTTTGAGAAGTAATACATCCGTGTAGATCGTCAATAAACAATTATTTCAATTACGTGCTTTGTTTCACTTTGAAAAGTTTATCGTTACTATGAAACAATATTAAATAAAAAACTTTTTACAAAAAAAAAAGAAATGAGGCTTCTAAAACAATGAAAAACAAATACAACTTTTAAGTACATCGCTCCAGAAGTCAGTGTCAATAAGTTCGATTGACTCATCACAAATTGCAATTCTCGGTGTAAAGCTCTCATCAACACGAATTAAACAAGACCAAACACGAGGTAGTTAGCACATACCGTTGAGGAGTTCCCTCGTGTCTGTCGTCTCCATCATCAGGCCAGCTCTAAACTTTCGCTGTTTGGTAGTGTTATTTGACATATACCTGAATATGAAGTTTTTAACCCTTGCAGGCTTACAACTTTCGAGAGAGAGTTGCCCTCGATTTCTCAGGGTATCAGGGATTTATCCTTCAGATCCCCTTCTATGTTGCTGACATCTCTTCGAGGAGCGCGTGGAACAGAACACGCCGCCGACACGGGTCTGTCGTCCTTAGACGTACGGACGATGAGCTACCCACACTCACCGCCCACAGACCCGCGCCTACGGTGGTCGGGAGTCATCCCTCGACACCCGGCGCCCGTGGTGTCGACCGGTACCAGCCCTGCCGCGACGGCTGGGATGAGCGGTGCGGTCTCTCAGCCGCTCCGCCGCCTCCTTCGCCTCCTTCTGTGAAGCTAACTGCTTCTACGGGCGACGGCATCCAAAAAGATATGGAAAACTATAGGCCGATCGCTTTAATAACAATTTTTTGCAAAATTATAGAAAATATAATTTATGATGCGATAAATAATTTCTTATGAAATATGATATTCTTAGTTCACAACAAAAGGGATTCAGAAAAGGTAAGGGCATAAACGCGGCTGTCGATAAAAAAGTACCGGTTTGCGCAATTCTAACTGATATGACAAGAGCTTTCGACTGTGTGGACCACGAAACACTGCTACAGTTAACAATTATAGGTATCAGAGTATGAAAGTAACAGACAGTTGTGTGCCTGCATTTAAGTCCCTAAATATACTAACACTTCCATCACTGTACATTTTCGAAATTGCTGTTTTTGTAAAATCGAATATGCATCTTTTTACTAAATTAACAGAAAATAGGCAAAGACCATTGAGAAGCCAATATAGTAACAAGTTGTGTGTTGGTAGGCATAATACAGCTTTATTTAATAAAAGTGTTATATGTATGTGCCCGTATATATTTAATAAAATACCAGATACTATTAAAACTGAGCCAATGACAATCTTTAAAAAAAAATTGACATCCTTCTTATTGAATAAATGTTAATATTCCATCTCTGAATTCATAAACGATAAAGTAGTCATGTCATAGCATCCAATACCAAATATTGTTATACTAAATACACATCTTTATTTTAATGTTATTAATCTTACACTAAATGTTTTTATGTTTGCATGCCTAAGTTAAGGTAGAATGTACGAGGATCTCCAATTGTATTTTTTTTAAACATCTGTATTTATATTGTACCTACATTCTGTGCAAATAAATTATTATTCTATTCTATTCTCGCTCCGGACCATGGTCTGGATCAGGGCCGGACGCGAGAGGTCGCCGCCGCCAATTGCCGCTGTGAGGACACGGCGGTGCTTAGCCCAGGCAGAACACACTTCCACCGTGTGCTCCACCGTGTCCTCTGGCCGTTCCGCGCAGTGGTGACATCCAGGCGTCTCCTGCCGCCCGATTGGATGCAGGTACCTCCCGAAACACCCATGTCCGGTGAGGACCTGCGTCAGGCGGTAAGAGAGGGTGCCATGACTCCTCCCAATCCATTCCTCGAAGAGGGGCACTATGGCCACTATTATGGGTGGCAGGCATTTGGGCCCCCCAGGTTGGGCAAGTGCCGCTTGAATGCAGCCCCTGCCCTCTCCAGTTTAGGGCCCAAACGTCGGAAATGCTCGACGAAGTTCCACCGGCTGTCGAGGACGAGTCCCAGGTACTTCATCGTTAACTCGACACCGATGTGAACCCCTCCCACCAATACCTGGGAGCCCGAGGGTGGCTTATTCCGAGGCCCATGAAAGCATATGACCTCGGACTTGTGCAAGGCCACCTCGAGTCCCAGTTGCCGGATCCTCTTAATCACCATCGCAACCCCGCGCGTCATTACGTCGGCCGCCGCCTGATGCGACCCCCCCCTGCACCAGCACCAGTGTGTCATCAGCGTAACACACTATGCTGACGCCGTCGAGGAGGTCTGTGCGCAGCACCCAGTCGTAACCGATGTTTCACAGGAGCGGCCCCAGAACCGATCCCTGCGGAACACCGCACATTTCTCGCCGGTTCCATACCCCATTGTGACCGGGGTAAATTACGGACCTGTCCGATAATGTCCAGGGTGTTGAAGGCATTGGCGATGTCAAGATGCACCGCCAATACGAACCTACCTCAGGACACTGCATCCCCCGTCGTGATGGCTTCGACAACGTGTAACGCACAGGCTAGGTTTGATTGGGTTACGTTTGCTTTGGGTTAGGTTTGCTTTGGGTTAGGTTTGCTTTGGGTTAGGTTAGGTTAGGTTAGGTTAGGTTAGGTTAGGTTAGGTTAGGTTAGGTTAGGTTAGGTTAGGTTAGGTTAGGTTAGGTTAGGTTAGGTTAGGTTAGGTTAGGTTAGGTTAGGTTAGGTTAGGTTAGGTTAGGTTAGGTTAGGTTAGGTTAGGTTAGGTTAGGTTAGGTTAGGTTAGGTTAGGTTAGGTTAGGTTAGGTTAGGTTAGGTTAGGTTAGGTTAGGTTAGGTTAGGTTAGGTTAGGTTAGGTTAGGTTAGGTTAGGTTAGGTTAGGTTAGGTTAGGTTAGGTTAGGTTAGGTTAGGTTAGGTTAGGTTAGGTTAGGTTAGGTTAGGTTAGGTTAGGTTAGGTTAGGTTAGGTTAGGTTAGGTTAGGTTAGGTTAGGTTAGGTTAGGTTAGGTTAGGTTAGGTTAGGTTAGGTTAGGTTAGGTTAGGTTAGGTTAGGTTAGGTTAGGTTAGGTTAGGTTAGGTTAGGTTAGGTTTTTTTTTTTTTTTTTTTTTTTTTTTTTTTTTTTTTCTGCTTTTCCCCGATCATGGCTCATCGGGTCCTTATATATCTATACTTCTCATACACTCCAGTTCTCTCATATATTCCTCTCGCACTATCATGCCGCATACTTGGTCTTTCTTGTTTCCATCCACATTTATTCTTTGCCGGGTGGGACTCCCGCTACTCTATGCATTTCTTTATTTTTACTTTAATTTGGGAAAATAAAGTCTCTTACAATGTTGTATACATTTTTGTTTTCTTATTACTATTGCTCTTGCTATACATAAATTGGCCTTGAAAAGTTTGTTTCATATACATTGAATTTACTATTGTATTCAATATTAAATTCTTAATAGTTTAGTCCTATTTTTCTTACATTTCTAAATACTTAATTATATCTTTAATTTTTTACATCGGCATATTCTATTTTACTTATCATCTTATTTCTAACATTTTTCTGCTTAGTATTTCTTAGTGCTATTTTTACATCTATAAATCTTACATCGTATATGTATATACATTTTCTTATAGCTAACATTTCCTTCTTTTACTATTTCTAGGTAATATTCTTATTTATATTTTTTTCGTGACAGTAATTACTTTTGTTTATATTATTGTTATGCATCTACGTGAATACAATTTCGCTTGATCTTATATACATATTTTGCATTTGGCAGGGTTGATGAGTTTTCTGTAGTGTCTTATTAACTTTTAAATTTTTTCTTATACTCTTGTTTTGCCTAGGCAATAATATATATACAGAGTGATTTTGAATTCGCGCGTGATATTTCTACCACGTGTTTTACTCATGATTGATTACCCTTTGAGCTCATAAAATAATGTATTAAAATTGTCAAGAAAAAACCTTTTAAATCGTCATAGAATAAGTCAATTATGTTAATAAATCATGAAAACAATACATCTACAAAAATACGAAACCCAAAAAAAATATCTTCAAAATTAAATAAATCACAAATACCAAGACTCGCGACGCGGTTTCTACCGAGTAGCCTTATCTGGGGTCGATAAACGGGAACAATAGGCGCGCGGTAGGCAACTACGGTCAGCTGTGAGCTGTATCGGCAAGTGGCGCTGCCGCCACTCGCCAGTCTCGCGAGCACCATTGCGCGGACGCGACGTGCGCACGATCTCGTAAGTGAACTCTGGACTGCAGTGATTTACGTATCTCCAGCAATTCTGGTGGAATGCAGTGTACACAAAAATCCCGAATTTTTATTTTAATCCAAATTTTACGAAATCAGTACTTGTAAAAGGTATGTTTCACCTCCACAAGTTGTTAAGATAGGTAAACATAAACGCGACACCTGCAGCAACATTACAATTAAAATGTCCCACTTACTACCACCTTGATTAACTAACCGATTTTTTAATCGTCAGTTTACGATTTTTGATCTAAAACCGCTCTTATCGGTAGTTTCCTACGAATACCTAAACTGCCACAAGTCATAAAACTGGTCCAAACAATAAATTTACAACACAATAATTAGTCGAACGTACGTCGAATTTAGTTACGAAAGTAATTTTTAAAATGTTGAAGAATAATAATTATTACGTAAATCAACAATGAAATTAGGTACAAATTCTTATCTTGCTGATTCGCAAAAGGTCACACCATCGATACCTACGCAAGTGCGCAGACGACGCGCGACGCTCGGCGCCTCGTTAGAGCCAGCCCGAAACTTTGTTCAATTTGCTCAAGTAAAACCAAACAGTTCATAATACACCGGGTCGAAGTATTTAAACAAAATGCTTTCACGCAAATAAAACATTCCTATTCGTAATCATCTCTTATTACCAACTAAAAGGTACAGATGCCAGCACATCAGGCTACCCAAAACTGTAAAATTTTCCCAATCAACTTTAGATTTTCAACCTTATTGCTGAAGCATAAAGTTGAAAATCCACTAAAGTTTGTGCGCACCGCACGCCATCCCTTCGTGGCCCCTCAGTGTCCTGCGCGCTGTGCCGGCGTGCGGGCATGTAATGAATGAGTGTTTGTAGGTAACTACAACGTAGTTTTGGCGCGAGCCGGAGAGTCGCGACCCGGTGGCGCGGCGGCATCGGCCTTTCATGTAATTTTACTTACCTACAAGTGTTGGGTGCCGCGCGCCGAGTAACTTATTTTATGTTAATCACAAATTTGGGTAGGGTATTATTAGCACTTCTAACCAACCAGTTAATTCAGTTTAACAATTTATGAACGTACTAACGATTAAGTAAGCGACTACTCGATATTGTTATTTGAGAAGATTTGTAAACAATTAAATTACAAAATTGTTTTTAGTGAACACGAGAATCCTTTGTCATTACATCGGTGTCTAGCGACTCGCGCTCTTTGCAAATCCGATTATGCGCCTTATTCGTAAGAGTTTAGGGAACAATTTAGTATGCAAGTATTTTTACTTTGAAAGTATTTATTTGTAAACGCGATTGTGCTCTTTATTAATAGGACATCAGAGTTCAATTTCCTTTGCGACTATTTTTTTATTCAATATGGCTTTTGGATGGATTAGTAGTAGAAACTTTAATCGTCTGAAGTAGGTATTTATTTAAACACGATTGTGCTCCTTGTTTGTACAAAATTACGGGTAAATTTTCTATGCAGAAATAATACTTGAAAGTATCTATCCGAGCTCTGGTTTTTTAGGACGCGGTTTCTTAAAGGAGACGTAGTTGGAAGCCCTGGTGGGTACCTACTTGATTTTGCGAATGTTGAGTGATATCGAAATGAAGAGATTTCCATTTTGAAAATATTAAATATTAAATATTAAATTTCGATTTATTACTTAGTGACGCGCTCGCGCTTTTCTGTGTGCGTGCGTAAGGCGATTGACCTCTCGATAGCACGTAAGAGTGCGATGTAGCGCTCCGTCATGTCTTGAACTTTTATTTATTTTTGTTAATTTTGGGACCTCTCTTGTGAGTAACTATTGAACAGTTGACTACATCTATAAATTATTATTACCTCGATTAGATTCTGGGGAAAAAATATTGCCAATGAATTCAATTTCATCCTGTATACTAAATTATACATATTTATTGTCTATTTCTTATACAAGTTTTATTTCATACTTAATTTTTCCTTTTTTGTAGCTTGCTGTTTGTGTTCATGTAGGTGTTTTGTGCTGATATAATAGTGTATATTCATTATACCTTTTGTATATCAGTTTGTGTTCGTGTTATCATGTATTTCATGTTTGTGTGTGCCGTGTTTATGTTTCTGTGTGATGTTGTGGCTGTGTGTGCGTGTTGTGTAATTTTCTGCTAATGGGTTATGCATATGCCGTGTTTGCACGAGCCAAGTAGTCCCACTTTTTCCGCACCGGGCAGTCGGCGCTGAACGCATTGTGGTCGGTCTTCCGCAACCCAGAGTGTGAGCAATTGCAGCACTGCGGTTCATTTCCTGCGGTAAAATCTGCGCATTTCTCGCGCAGATGCGGTCCTCCGCAGTGACTACATTTGTCCACACTCTCGGTGCAAAATTTCCGTCCGTGACCGAACGCTAGGCACTTCGTGCATTGGATGAGCGGAGACTGGTCCTCAACTCTGACCCTTTGAAGGTCGAGATAGAGGGCTCCAGCTTCCGTCATCCTCTGCCATACTAGAGGCCTCACCTGTAGGATGACGTGCGAGGTCTTAGGGTTCCTTGTGCGTTTTTTAAATTTCACTGCTATTTCTCTGTCCTGTTCAAGTAAGCCAGTGAAAATGTTCTTGTTCTGAGCGTGAAGCGCCTGAATTATGTCATCATCCTCGTTTTCCACAAATACATCCTTCAGAACAACGAGGGGGTTTTTGTTGGTCATAGGCGCCACTATTAGTCCATTTCCACGACTCTCTATTATTTCCTGGACTTTCTTCATTTCGTCTTCTGTATCACAGCCCAATATAATTGTCTGGTTCTTTGCCTTACGAACCTTGTTTATTTTTAGGCCAGTGCCCCTGGCATCAACCGCCTTTTTCACCCTAGCGAGCACCTCGTCAGCAGTCTCCTGACTACCTTCGAGGGTGACCGCCATCGAATGAAGTGCTGGGCGGTGAACAGGTTTTACTGCTGCGACGCTGGCGTATGATCTGTTTAAGGGCTCGCATGTCTGCCTTTCTTTCACAACCTCAGTTATCGTTTCTCTGGCTACTGCGACATCACCGGCAATATCATCGAGTTTGTCGCCGAGGCTAGTCTGAGAGCGGCCCATAACCTTAACGTTCTCAGACGTATGGTCAATGACCGCTTTAGCTTCTTCGATTTTGTCGATGATCTTGTCGATGATGTCGGCCCCGCCATCGTCACGAAGTGTGGTTTGCTCCTCAAAACACAACACCATCTTCTGCTCTAGGAGGTTCAGTCGCGTTTGCAGCTGAGTCTCCACTTTCCCCAGCTTCTCGAGGATGTGGGCATCCTGTATCGGCAACCTGGCTTCACCAGGTGGTAGTGTTTTGGTTGCTGTTGCTTCCAGACCGGTGACACGCTTACTTAGCTCGAACAGAATACGGAGGCACCTGTCAGACTGCCCCACCAGGAAGGTCTTGATGTCCTTCCTCATTTGAGGGTACTCTTGGACTTTTGAGGGAATATCCTCAAAAGTCTGCATCACCTCCTGAAGGAGCGAGTCAACTGGTTTTGTCGCGTAGTCGTCTAGATGCCTGTTATAAATCGCCATGTTGTCCAGTGATCTCCTCTTCCGGTCTGGTCTCCGGATAAAGGTTCGAGCGGCGTCCTGCGTCGGTGCAGATGGCGTTTCAGGAGGGCTGGAAGTGGCCGGTTTACTGGCGGCGCCGGTGGTTATCGGTGTGTGGAACATGTTGTGTAACAGTGTATGAGTGTTATAAGTAGATCGGGGAAAATTGTCCCTTTGTACTGTTTTTCAGACCCTGTATAGGGGGGTCTGTGTCGTGTACGGAATAAAATAAATTAAAAGAAATATTGTATATGTATACTATAAAAATTTTTGTAGAGTGCAGCTCTACCAAGTTATCTTTACATTAACAATGTCAGGGGGATTTAGCTAGTGTTTGAGAGCCTTTAGGAGCCGATCCCTGTCAAAATCAAAATAGCAAAAAATTTTTTGACTCTACGTAGAGTCGGTCAAGAGATAGGTCTCTCCAAGCCCTTTCGATTGAACCCAAACACGACTACTCTAGCCCAAGGGGTTCCGGAGAAATCACGGTCCAAAGTTCTGGATGCCAGCACAAGATGGCGGCCAGAATTTGGTTACCGCAGGTTTTCTCCCGAACCACCAGTCCAAAAACTGCCGTGTTTGGGGTCTCCTGATTGGGCTCGGCAAGCCCTACCACCTGGTATAGGTTTTAGCTGAAAAATTTCAGCTCCTGAAAAACCCTGAAAAATTACTAGCAGAACAGGCGAGGTGCTGCCTTTGTCCCCAAAGAAAACCAGAGCCTTCTACGACCTCCGGTTCAGAAGTTATTGGCGTCCGAAATTCGTTTGACAGTTGCAGAACTGTCAAAGTCGATCTCAGACCCCGAATATCTTTCTTTACAGTGGTCGCAGAACGCCCGTGTTTGGACTTGTTTGGCTTGCCCTGACCTGCTCTACCGTCCCATGCTATTTTCAGGATCCCGACTTCCAACTCTGAAGTCGCCTGAAACAGTGCGTGCCGAAGAGAGGCCGACCCGCCAAGCACAGCTACGAAAACCCCAACTCTCTAGGACCTCGGAGTGCAGAGTTATGTCCGGTCGAAGTTCGCCAATATGGCCGACCAGCTGTCAAATGCTGACTTCGCCCGGCTATATCTCCGCAGCCGTAAGTCGGAGAGAGGTGCGGTTTCGAATGCTATGTCTAGCTCGACCCCTACTATCCCCACACAGTGCTTTCAGGGTTCAGAATTTTCAGTCCCGAAAGACGCCTGAAAAACGCCTGAAGACTAACCTTTCTGTTTCCCTGAGTATTCGAGTCACTTTCCGATATTCGGTATAATTTTGAATCACTAGTCTCTTATATTTAGAAACAAAAGAAGAAAGAACACGTAAACAACAAGTTATGGAATTTTTCAAAAGTTTAGGTCTAAATTTCCAGGTGAAAAAAGAGATTTTTCTAAAAAATTTTAACGTGGCAGGTGGTTTTTGACCCTTCCCTACCCGATCACATAAACAAAACTTAAAAATTTTCAGAACTGAAAAAGTCGATTTTCAAATCGCGATGTTATAGTTAACTTTGTTTTGCGGTTTTTACCGATGGTAAACAAAGACGTTAACCAGCACCGCGACTCGAATATCGCTCTAAAAATTCTGATTTAAAAACTATGTTATACACTAGAACCTAAACTATCTTATGATATAAATTTAGTCTGCGCGAAATAATTTCTTCACCCTTATTTTAGGGTTTATCCTGGTGCCGCCTTCCCACTGTAGCAACAAATGCCCTTGTTTTTGTATTAATTTAAAATTTTTCAAAATATTAGTTGCTGATATTAATGAAGGGCCTATGACTGTATAATTTTAATAAAATGAATATAAACAATTTTAATAAAAAGGGGGTGAAATTAAACAAAAAACACTTAAAAATTTTAAATCAATTTTAAACAAGAAAATTTAGGTAAACTACCCGGCCAAAAAATCTAAAAATTTGTAGGGATGAAGTAGGGGTAATAAACTATGTTACGTAATTGAAAAAATAGGGGGTTGTCGATTTAATTTTGAGGGAAAGTGACACCAAAGATTAACAGGTTTTAGCCGACCTTTGAGGGGTTGTATCTTCGTCCAGGGTGGTCCAAATTTCAAGATCTCGATGTCGCAAGACTTGCCTTGACGAGACGCTTCTCCTGATATGCGACACGCTTGTCCAGCTCTGCTGGAAGTTGAACCATGTGGCACGTGCTGGGAGGTTTTTCCCCAAAACTTCGCCGGTTTTCCGCCGGAAAAATCCGGGTTGCAGTCCAGTGGATAGGGCCCGCTGAGATGATGATTTTGTCCCCAAAAAAGTGGGGGGTCGTCGATCTGGTTTGAGCGGCGTAGCACAAAAACACTTAAAAATTTGGTTTTTCAGGCACAACTTTCACTCACTTTCTTCAATCACTGCGCGGTTTTCGCGGTTGTGTTGTTCGCATTAAGACGCGTACGTGGATATATAACACATGTATATTTGCGCGAAAAAACCTATTTCTATGATTTTACGAGACGGAGCGTGGGAAAAACGTGGCGCTCGCGGTCAGGGCTGCCGGTTAGGTTAGGTTAGGTTAGGTTAGGTTAGGTTAGGTTAGGTTAGGTTAGGTTAGGTTAGGTTAGGTTAGGTTAGGTTAGGTTAGGTTAGGTTAGGTTAGGTTAGGTTAGGTTAGGTTAGGTTAGGTTAGGTTAGGTTAGGTTAGGTTAGGTTAGGTTAGGTTAGGTTAGGTTAGGTTAGGTTAGGTTAGGTTAGGTTAGGTTAGGTTAGGTTAGGTTAGGTTAGGTTAGGTTAGGTTAGGTTAGGTTAGGTTAGGTTAGGTTAGGTTAGGTTAGGTTAGGTTAGGTTAGGTTAGGTTAGGTTAGGTTAGGTTAGGTTAGGTTAGGTTAGGTTAGGTTAGGTTAGGTTAGGTTAGGTTAGGTTAGGTTTTTTTTTTTTTTTTTTTTTTTTTTTTTTTTTTTTGAGCAGGAGTGTGGAAATCCTCATGGACACCTCGACTGCCCCACGAATGAGACAGTCGAGGTAGTGCCGGACTCTTACCGGCTAAAACCACACTCCTGCTTTCCCGTGTCCCCCTGACGTAATCAGAGTCCTTAGTAGTACTGTTTTAGAATTTTTATCGTAGTCATTTAAAAACAAGCATTTTAAGATTTCTAAATAGATAAAATAAATATTAGATTAATAAATAATAAATAAATAATTAGATAAAATTATAAATTGCAATATTATTGAATTAAATATAATTTCAATTTCAGATTATAAAGCGTTTGTAAGGTAAAAATTTTTCATCTATTTAGTTCTAATGTTTAATTTCCCCATGCTTACCAGGCCATATTATTCCTTAATAAGGTGGAAGCATGGGTCAGGCGATCTTGTTCCTGTTAATGACTTTTCCGGCTATTGTGTTGGCATAATCCAGCATAATTGGCCTTTTCTTTTTCGTGTTCATGATGTGGCTGATGCTGTTGCCATTCAGCCCCATCTCCAACTCCTGCTCCACCGCCAGTCTCGCCGCCGCAAATACAGGGCAATCGAAGAGTATATGGGGAACAGACTCAATCGTGCTGGGGTCGCAGATGCACGATGGGTTCTCCTTACACTTGAAACGATGCAAGTATTCGGAGAATCCACCGTGCCCCGTTAATATCTGTGTTAGAATCCCCTGTGGCTGGATTTTCCGCACGATCCTATGGGCATCAGCAGCGTTGGGCAAAAAGATTTTTGTGACCCCCGCAGTCTCGCCACTTGTGTATCTCCGGTTCCACTCGTCCAGCGACTCCAAGCGGATCTGCCGCTTGACGAATGAAACCGGGCAGAGGTCGTAGTCCGGCCGTGATTTGCTCTTAAGAGCTGCTTCTTTTGCCAGGAAGTCGGCGCGTTCATTTCCTTCTAGTCCAGCGTGCGCCTTTATCCAGAACAAGGATACATCTTTGCCCTGGGATAAAGCCGCGTCAAGGTTCGCTCTTGACTCCACTGCCAGAGCATGGAGGGCACTTTGGTTCGTGACTGTTTGAAGTGCTGCCATTGAGTCACTGAAAATGCCAAAAGTACCCTCCCTGCGTCGCAGGATTTGCCTTGTGGCTACGCATATGGCCAGGAGTTCAGCCTGGTAGACAGTACAGCAAGACGGCAGGCTAAGTTTCGAGGACTTTATCTCCGCCTCCCTGCTCCAAAGGGAGAGAGCCGCTCCGACCTTGCCCTCGATCTTACTGCCGTCTGTGAAGAACCGAATGTCCTGGCTGTTGTGGGTCTCCACATGTGACTGGTCTACCAACCTCACGAACCCCATGGCCCTATGTTTCGCCGGGTGCGGCGTGTGTGCGAAGGCCACCACCCGTTCCACCTCACGATCGGCTTGCAGTCTTATCCCCCTCTTCATCTCATATAACGCTGCTGCTTCTTGTATTCTGATGTCGAGGGGGAGTATCCCCGCCAGCACGAGTGCCGAATGAAGTGAAACGGTGCGGTAGGATCCGCACAGTTTCTGAGCGAACCCTCGCTGGACTGAATTTAGGTGCTTCTGCACCCCGAGCTTCCTGGCTGCCGGCGCCCAAGCGCTGGCTGCGTACAGGACCACCGGTTCCACTACCGCCGTATAAATACTGCGGATCACTTCGGGGTGTAAACCCCAGCTCACTTTTGCCGCTCTGGACAACTGTTTGTACAGGTTTATTGCCTTTTTACAAACGTTTGCGACGTGGGTGTTGAAAGTGAGCTTGTGATCCACAGTAAGCCCCAGTATTTTAATTTCCGTGGACATGCCAATGGCGACCCCGCCCATGCTCAGGAGTGGGACATCGTACTTCAGCTTCCTTGTTACGACCATGGCGCATGTTTTGTGTGGCGCAAACTTCAGCTTGTTTCTGATGCCCCACGCCCGAACATACTCGAGGGCGGCATTGGCCTGTCTCTGGATCTCCAGTGCTGTATCCCCGCTGAAAATGAGGACGACGTCGTCAGCAAAAGCTTGGCAGTAGTCGCCTCGCTGTTCCAGACCTTTCAGCAAGGGATCCAGCACTAGGTTCCAAAGGATGGGACCTCCAATCGACCCCTGCACACACCCCTTGTTCGTGTCACGTCTGCACTCAGCCCCTGCGTATCTGACCCGGACACTCCTGTCGCTGAGGTAGCTGTCCATCATCCGCCTTATGTTCACCGGGCAACTTTCCTCCGCCAGTCTGGTTCTGATGGCTGGCCACCATGCGCTGTCGAAGGCTCCCTCTATATCCAGGGAAACAACAGTGATCAGTTTCTTTGCGTTAAGATTTTCCTTGATATGTTGCATCATGGTGTAGAGGGAGTCTTCGGTGCTTTTTTGTGGCATAAATCCAAACTGGCGAGTACTGAGCCGCGGGACCAGATGCCATTTAAGACGAGCTACCAACAGCTTTTCCAGGACTTTGCCCAGGACAGGCAGGAGGCCGATTGGCCTGTAGGACTTCGGGGTGGTGTAGGAGTCCTTCCCGGGTTTTCGGAGGACTACCACTGTTGCCTCTTTCCAGACTCCGGGGAAGTGTCCTTGTTCGAGGCATTTATTTGCCAACGCAAGGAAGACCCCCGGGTCATGGAAGATGGCCTGGGCGCAAATATCGGCCGTAAGACCATCCGCCCCAGGTGCCTTTTTAGGGTTGAAACTTTCCACCGCCGTTTTCAGTTCTTGTAGCGTGAACGGTGGGTCATGGTGTTCATCATGCGCCCACTCGTTCGAACGATTGGCTGCTTCACGGGTACGGCGGTGGTCGTCGGTTTCACCGTCTTCCAGATCCCTGGGGTAGAAGGTCTCCGCCAGCAGCTGCGCAGAGTCTTCGGCACTCAGTGGCAATCCATCCATTACTAGAGGCACATCCTCACTCCTTTTGGCGGTTTGTCCGATGATCCTGTATATACCCTCCCATACTCCCTCCCTGTCCTGCTTTTCGCAGAATTTCTTCCAGCTCTGGACTTGAGCTTTTTTCGCCTGGAGCTCATATAGCTCTTTTGCTTGCAGGTACTCTTCCACGACGCTTTGTCTCCGGACAGGCGCGGCGCAGCGAATACGGCGTCTCTTCGTGTTGACCTCCCTCTTCATATCAGCGAGCTCGGTTGTCCACCACGGTATGTTTATTGGTTTTTTATTATTAATTTTTTGTATTATTAAATCACTAGTTGTTACTATAATATTGACATAATTTTGTGTTAAAGTTTCTAATTGTGTTGTGTTACTAATTTTTTCTATATTAAAGGCATTAATATGACTCAAAAGCTGTAATTGGGCCAGTTTCTCATGAAATTGGCTCCAATTTGCTTTTTTGGTGTTATATTTTCTGGTCGTTCTGCTGGTATTAATGCCTTTTGATTTTTTCAGATTAATTTTGAAAACAATACCGTTGTGGTCCGAGCTCGTGATGCCGCTCTCGACTCTCCAGCCCTCGATTAGGCTGAGGAGTCCCTCCGAGCAGGCTGTGAGGTCAACATAGCTGCTATACTGCCTTCCCCCTCTCAGGGTGTCAAATGTCGGAGTATCGCCGATGTTGAGCACCTGCAAGCCTATTTCCTCCAGGCATCCAGAGACCGCTTCGCCCCTGCCGTCGATGATAGAGCCCCCCCACCAGGTGCTCTTTGCATTTGCGTCACCCCCGATTAGGATGTTTAGTTGACCCATTTCCTCCCGAATCTGCCTGAGGTGCTCCAGGTATGGCTCTATGGGCTGGTCCGGTTCAAAGTAGAAGGAGACCACTGCGATCTCCCAGGCGCGGGTACGGATCCTTACCACCGTGATGTTGTTGGTGGTAAGTTTCGGACACTGTGTTACATCTAAATCTTGGTCAAAGACGGCTATTGCCGCCTTCACAGTTCCTTCTTCTTGATCCGCGCACTGGAAGATTCGCACTCCACGGTAGTCTCGCATCTTCCGGATCCCGCCCACGTACGGCTCCTGGAGCAAAGCCAGAGCGACCTTCCTCTCGCTTGCCACTATGAGGAGTTCTTGGGTGGCAAGGTTTTTCCTCTGCAGATTGGCTTGGACGAACAAGTACTTTGGGTCTGATCGGGGGTGACCGCCTCCATTGTTAGTTCCGGGCGTGGTAGGCTCAACCTTAGCAATAAGCTACGGACAGGCGGGACAGTGCATCCCATTTGACACGCACGGGACACTCGCTGTCGAAGGCGTTGTGGTTCACTTTTGATATCTTGGCCAGGACACAGTTTCGGCATTTGGGGGTCTCGGCTGCAAGTCGGGAGGGACAGTCTGCTCGCAGATGGAGGTCTCCACAATGGATGCAGACGTCGGCTGTTTCCGTGCACAGTTTGCGACTGTGACCGTAACGAAGACAGCGCGTGCACTGCACCAGCGGCGACTGATCCAGTACACGCACTCTCTGCAGGTCGATGTGCAGTCTTCCCGCCGACGTCAGCCTCTGCCATAGCGCTGGTGACACCTGCAGGATGATGTGGCAAGTGTGAGCGTTCCTCGTCCTTCGACGGTACTTAATAGTGATTCTCACATCTCCTACTGGTATATCTCCAATCAGGTGGTGGTTTTGGCGCTTTAGAGCCAGGATGACCTCCTCGTCAGAGTGGCAAGAGAGGACGTCCCTGATGATAACAAGTGGGTCCTTGTTCTTTGCCTCCTCCACTACTAGGTTTCCCGTCCCTCTTATCCTATCCGCAGTCTTCTCCATTTCCTCACGGGACCCGAAGCCGATGACCACCTTCTGGTCTCTGACTTTTCTAAGCCTGTCGACGCGCGTGCCTTCATTCTTTGCGTCGACTGCCGTCCTCAGCTTTTCGATAATCCCTTCACTGGTGTCCTGTTCATTGGTTGATGATACGATCACCGAGTGAAGGGGTTCCCGCTTTGGCATTTTGGAGGTTGCGGCAATCTCGGCGAAACTTGGTCCCTGACCAGCAACGTAGCGCGGCGTGTCTTTTAATTTCTCCGTCAGAGCCTGCGTATGCTGCTTGCATTCCTCCAGGGCCTGGTTATGACTCCGGAGGGACTCCATGAGCTGCTTTACAAGCTCTGTCGGGGCTTCCATTGGTGGCGTAGGAGAGCTCTGCGGTTTTTGCGGCTCCGCAGTTGTTTCCGACTCGGTAGCATACTTTTTATTCTCATCTGCCTCTTTTACTAGATGGTATAGCCTCTCTGCCGTTTTGTTAATTTCATAGGCTATCTCTTTTTTCAGGTTACGAGAGCTCACCACCTGCATTTTAATCTTTGAGACGCAGGCTTTTGCCTCGGAGATTCTATTTACGTACCGAGTCGGTTGTTTAGGCTGCGAAGTGAGTGGCGATGGGCTATCTATAGTTTCGGGCCTCGTCTCCTGTGGATTCAGTGCCTTTGGCTTAAGTTTGGGGGGAGATTTCTTGGGGGTCTTTTTCGGGGGAGATGGTGTTTTATAAGGTTGGATCTCGCTGAGCTTCTCAGCCTCTTTCTGTCCAACACTGTCCCCGAATGAAGGCCCAGCCTCTGCTGCAAATAAGTTCCCCGAATCCACAGTGTCCGTTTTGGATTTTGCCTTTTTTACTACCGGTGTTCTAATGCCGAACATTTTGCCGGGGGTTCGGGTTGAATCCCTGTAAAGGGGGGATTAACAAATCAACTTAAATAATTTATAATAAAACTGTAATTAAAAGTGGTCAGTAAAATTTTTGGTGTAAACCAAGTCTATTATATAAAATAGTGACACCTGTTGATTTTAGTCAAGTTAAGTTTAATTTACAGGTGTCTTGTTTCTTAAATATAAAACCTAAAACTAGGTGTAACGGTCAATAGACTCGTTGCACGTCTTGACACTTTACTGCACTGACTCAGTTCCGTTATGCGATCTGATTTGATCCCTGTAAAGAGGGGATCAAACTTGATGCATATGTAACAAGTCGTGATTAAAACTGAGTCACTTTTAAAAGAGTTGCCGATTGTTAAGTAGGTCCCTGATAAGGTATCGGAGGCCCGATGAGAGGGAATTTATTTTCTTCAGTCTCAGATGAACCGGGGAACAATTTTCGGTCAAAAAAATATTTTTCCAAAAACTGACCCAAAAATTTCCTCCTATTCTTATAGTAATTTTTAAGTTTTTACTATCGCGTCTAAAGGGCGGGTGGGTGGGGCAATTTTTGACGTTCGGTGTGAGCTAGAGGGTCGTGCGATACCTCAAAAGAAGCGTCTCGACGAGCCCTAGCCTTAGGTACGGAAGTTATAAAATAGAGAAGAGGAAAATTTTTAAGTTTTCGTCGAAAAACCTAAAATTTTGTCGATTTTTTATAGAAAATTGAAAATTTTGACGTCCAAACCTAACTCCAAAGGCGCAAAGCGGACTCCGGAAGGTAGGTAGGAAGGGTAAGTATCTAAATATGTAGTTTAGTTAAAATCTATCGAAGGAATTTTGAAAAAATAATTAATTTGTCTTTTTTCTTAGGTCAAAAAAGTGGGGTAGTCAAAAAATGACGTCACACCAGTGATATGTCAAATTTGAAGGGTTGATGCGTGCCTACAAGCCTGTTGTACGTGATAAACGCAAAAAACCGCTTCAAAATCGGCCTCCTTGAACAAAAGTTATCAAGGGTGTTAGTTTTCTTACGTGGACTTAGGTGGATTTTGGCGTCTCACGGTAAGTATGAAAATCGGTTGTGCGGCAAATTTTTGACGTTCGGTGTGAGCTAGAGGGTCGTGCGATACCTCAAAAGAAGCGTCTCGACGAGCCCTAGCCTTAGGTACGGAAGTTATAAAATAGAGAAGAGGAAAATTTTTAAGTTTTCGTCGAAAAACCTAAAATTTTGTCGATTTTTTATAGAAAATTGAAAATTTTGACGTCCAAACCTAACTCCAAAGGCGCAAAGCGGACTCCGGAAGGTAGGTAGGAAGGGTAAGTATCTAAATATGTAGTTTAGTTAAAATCTATCGAAGGAATTTTGAAAAAATAATTAATTTGTCTTTTTTCTTAGGTCAAAAAAGTGGGGTAGTCAAAAAATGACGTCACACCAGTGATATGTCAAATTTGAAGGGTTGATGCGTGCCTACAAGCCTGTTGTACGTGATAAACGCAAAAAACCGCTTCAAAATCGGCCTCCTTGAACAAAAGTTATCAAGGGTGTTAGTTTTCTTACGTGGACTTAGGTGGATTTTGGCGTCTCACGGTAAGTATGAAAATCGGTTGTGCGGCAAATTTTTGACGTTCGGTGTGAGCTAGAGGGTCGTGCGATACCTCAAAAGAAGCGTCTCGACGAGCCCTAGCCTTAGGTACGGAAGTTATAAAATAGAGAAGAGGAAAATTTTTAAGTTTTCGTCGAAAAACCTAAAATTTTGTCGATTTTTTATAGAAAATTGAAAATTTTGACGTCCAAACCTAACTCCAAAGGCGCAAAGCGGACTCCGGAAGGTAGGTAGGAAGGGTAAGTATCTAAATATGTAGTTTAGTTAAAATCTATCGAAGGAATTTTGAAAAAATAATTAATTTGTCTTTTTTCTTAGGTCAAAAAAGTGGGGTAGTCAAAAAATGACGTCACACCAGTGATATGTCAAATTTGAAGGGTTGATGCGTGCCTACAAGCCTGTTGTACGTGATAAACGCAAAAAACCGCTTCAAAATCGGCCTCCTTGAACAAAAGTTATCAAGGGTGTTAGTTTTCTTACGTGGACTTAGGTGGATTTTGGCGTCTCACGGTAAGTATGAAAATCGGTTGTGCGGCAAATTTTTTGACGTTCGGTGTGAGCTAGAGGGTCGTGCGATACCTCAAAAGAAGCGTCTCGACGAGCCCTAGCCTTAGGTACGGAAGTTATAAAATAGAGAAGAGGAAAATTTTTAAGTTTTCGTCGAAAAACCTAAAATTTTGTCGATTTTTTATAGAAAATTGAAAATTTTGACGTCCAAACCTAACTCCAAAGGCGCAAAGCGGACTCCGGAAGGTAGGTAGGAAGGGTAAGTATCTAAATATGTAGTTTAGTTAAAATCTATCGAAGGAATTTTGAAAAAATAATTAATTTGTCTTTTTTCTTAGGTCAAAAAAGTGGGGTAGTCAAAAAATGACGTCACACCAGTGATATGTCAAATTTGAAGGGTTGATGCGTGCCTACAAGCCTGTTGTACGTGATAAACGCAAAAAACCGCTTCAAAATCGGCCTCCTTGAACAAAAGTTATCAAGGGTGTTAGTTTTCTTACGTGGACTTAGGTGGATTTTGGCGTCTCACGGTAAGTATGAAAATCGGTTGTGCGGCAAATTTTTGACGTTCGGTGTGAGCTAGAGGGTCGTGCGATACCTCAAAAGAAGCGTCTCGACGAGCCCTAGCCTTAGGTACGGAAGTTATAAAATAGAGAAGAGGAAAATTTTTAAGTTTTCGTCGAAAAACCTAAAATTTTGTCGATTTTTTATAGAAAATTGAAAATTTTGACGTCCAAACCTAACTCCAAAGGCGCAAAGCGGACTCCGGAAGGTAGGTAGGAAGGGTAAGTATCTAAATATGTAGTTTAGTTAAAATCTATCGAAGGAATTTTGAAAAAATAATTAATTTGTCTTTTTTCTTAGGTCAAAAAAGTGGGGTAGTCAAAAAATGACGTCACACCAGTGATATGTCAAATTTGAAGGGTTGATGCGTGCCTACAAGCCTGTTGTACGTGATAAACGCAAAAAACCGCTTCAAAATCGGCCTCCTTGAACAAAAGTTATCAAGGGTGTTAGTTTTCTTACGTGGACTTAGGTGGATTTTGGCGTCTCACGGTAAGTATGAAAATCGGTTGTGCGGCAAATTTTTGACGTTCGGTGTGAGCTAGAGGGTCGTGCGATACCTCAAAAGAAGCGTCTCGACGAGCCCTAGCCTTAGGTACGGAAGTTATAAAATAGAGAAGAGGAAA